>SJXQ01009352.1:74986-86780 GCA_006408695.1 Aepyceros melampus
ACCATTTCTGTCCTTTATCGAGCCCATCTTTGCATGAAATGTTCCCTTGGTATCTCTCATTTTCTTGAAGAGATCTCTAGTCTTTCCCAGTCTGTTATTTTCCTCTATTCCTTTGCATTGATCACTGGGGAAGGCTTTCTTATCTCTTCTTGCTATGCTTTGGAACTCTGCATTCAGATGCTTATATCTTTCCTTTTCTCCTTTGCTTTTTGCTTCTCTTCTTTTCACAGATATTTGTAAGGCTTCCCTAGACAGCCATTTTGCTTTTTTGCATTTCTTTGCCATGGGGATGGTCTTGATCCCTGTCTCCTGTACAACGTCACGAACCTCATTCCATAGTTCATCAGGCACTCTATCTATCAGATCTAAGCCCTTAAATCTATTTCTCACTTCCACTGTATAATCAGAAGGGATTTGATTTAGGTCATACCTAAATGGTCTAATGGTTTTCGCTACTTTCTTCAATTTGAGTCTGAATTTGGCAATAAAGAGTTCATGATCTGAGCCACAGTCAGCTCCTGGTCTTGTCTTTGTTGACTGTATTGAGCTTCTCCATCTTTGGCTGCAAAGAATATAATCAATCTGATTTTGATGTTGACCATCTGGTGATGTCAATGTGTAGAGTCTTCCCTTGTTTTGTTGGAAGAGGGTGTTTGCTATGACCAGTGCATTTTCTCGGCAAAACTCTATTAGTCTTTGGCCTGCTTCATTCCGCATTCCAAGGCCAAATTTGCCTGTTACTCCAGGTGTTTCTTGACTTCCTACTTTTGCATTCCAATCCCCTAGAATGAAAAGAACATCTTTTTTGGTTGTTAGTTCTAAAATGTCTTGTAGGTCTTCATAGAACCATTAAACTTCAGCTTCTTCAGCATTACTGGTTGGGCCATAGACTTGGAATACCATGATATTGAATGGTTTGCCTTGGAAATGAACAGAGATCATTTTGTCGTTTCTGAGATTGCATCCAAGTGCTGTATTTTGGACTCTTTTGTTGACCATGATGGCTACTCCATTTCTTCTGAAGGATTCCTGCCCACAGTAGAAAGGTGGTGGTTTGGAGATAACCTCATCCAAGGTAAAGAGCAGAGTCTGTGCTTTGCTGGAGCAGCTATGAAGAGATACCCCATGTCCAAGGTAAGAGAAAGTAAGATGGTAGCTGCTGCAAGAGGGCATCAGAGGGCAGACACACTGAAACCATAATCACAGAAAGCTAGTCAGTCTAATCACACTAGGATCACAGCCTTGTCTAACTCAATGAAACTAAGTCATGCCTGTGGAGCAACCCAAGACGGGCAGGTCATGGTGGAGAGGTATGACAGAATGCAGTCCACTGGAGAAGGGAATGGCAAACCACTTCAGTGTTCTTGCCTTGAGAACCCCATGAACAGTATGAAAAGGCAAAATGATAGGATACTGAAAGAGGAACTCCCCACGTCAGTAGGTGCCCAATATGCTACTGGAGATCAGTAGAGAAATAACTCCAGAAAGAATGCAGGGATGGAGGCAAAGCAAAAACAATACCCAGCTGTGGATGTGCCTGGTGATAGAAGCAAGGGCCGATGCTGTAAAGAGCAATATTGCATAGGAAACTGGAATTTCAGGTCCACGAATCAAGGCCAATTGTAAGTGGTCAAACAAGAGGTGGCAAGAGTGAACGTCGACATTCTAGGAATCAGCAAACTAAAATAGACTGAAATGGGTGAATTTAACTTAGATGACCATTATATCTACATGGAGAGGTATGACAGAATGCAGTCCACTGGAGAAGGGAATGGCAAACCACTTCAGTGTTCTTGCCTTGAGAACCCCATGAACAGTATGAAAAGGCAAAATGATAGGATACTGAAAGAGGAACTCCCCACGTCAGTAGGTGCCCAATATGCTACTGGAGATCAGTAGAGAAATAACTCCAGAAAGAATGCAGGGATGGAGGCAAACAAAAACAATACCCAGCTGTGGATGTGCCTGGTGATAGAAGCAAGGGCCGATGCTGTAAAGAGCAATATTGCATAGGAAACTGGAATTTCAGGTCCACGAATCAAGGCCAATTGTAAGTGGTCAAACAAGAGGTGGCAAGAGTGAACGTCGACATTCTAGGAATCAGCAAACTAAAATAGACGGAAATGGGTGAATTTAACTTAGATGACCATTATATCTACTACTGCAGGCAGGAATCCCTCAGAAGAAATGGAGTAGCCATCATGGTCAACAAAAGAATGTTCAAACCATCACATAATTGCACTCATCTCACATGCTAGTAAAGTAATGCTCAAAATTCTCCAAGTGAAGCTTCAACAATATATGAACCAAGAACTTCTAAATGTTCAAGATGGATTTAGAAAAGGCAAATGAACCATAGATCAAATTGCCAACATCTGTTGCATCATCATAGAAGTAAGAGATTTCCAGAAAAACTTCTACCTCTTTTTCATTGATTACGCCAAAGCCTTTGACTGTGTGAATCACAACAAACTGTGGAAAAATCTTCAAGAGCTGGAAATACCAGAACACCTTATCTGCCTCATGAGAAATCTGCATGCAGGTTAAGAGGCAAAAGTTAGAACCAGACATGGAACAACAGACTGGTTCCAAATTGGGAAAGGGTTACGTCAAGGCAGTATATTGCCACCGTGCTTATTTAACTTATATGCAGGGTACATCATGGTAAATGCTGAGCTGGATGAAGCACAAGCTATAACCAAGATTGCCAGGAGAAATATCAATAGCCTCAGATATGAAGATAACACCACACTTATGGCAGAAACAGAAGAGGTACTGAAGAATTTCTTGATGAGAGTGAAAGAGGAGAGTGGAGAAGCTGGCTTAAAGCTCAACATTCAAAAAATGAGGATCATGGCATCCAGTCCCATCACTTCATGGCAAATAGATGAGGAAACACTGAAGTAATGACAGACTTTATTTTCTTGAGTTCTCAGATCACTGGAGTTGGTGACTGCAGCATGAAATTAAAAGAAGCTTTTAATTGCTTCTTGGAAGAAAAGCTATGTACAGCCTAGACAGCATATTAAAAAACAGAGACATTACTTTGCCAACAAAGGTCCATCTAATCAAAGCTACAGGTTTTCCAGTAGTCATGTATAGATGTGAGAGTTGGACCATAAAGAAAGCTGAGTGCTGGAGAATCGATGCTTTTGAACTATGGTGTTGGAGAAGACCCTTGAAAGTCCCTTGGACTGCAAGGAGATCAAAACCAATCAATCCTAAAGAAAATCAACCCTGAATATTCTTTGGAAGGACTGATGCTGAAGCTAAAGCTCTAATAATTTGGCCACATGACTCATTGGAAAATACCCTGATGCTGGGAAAGATTGAATGCAGGAGGAGAAGGGGATGTCAGAAGATGAAATGGTTGGATTGCAATCACCAACTCAATGGACATAAATTTGAGCAATCTCTGGGAGATGGTGATGGACAAGGAAGCCTGGCGTGCTGCAGTCCAGGGGTCACAATGAGTCAGACATGACTCAGTGACTGAACAACAAAATAATACAATACTTAAGTATGCCAACATCAGTTGGAATGAGGAAATTATCTATGATTTTTTTTCTACTAAGCCCTCTACTACTTTTGTCCCTTTATTTAACAAGCAGTTATTTACAGATCATTTATTGAACCCTTTCCTCTCAGTGCATGGCACATATTAAACATCTTTTGAATTCTGTCACTAGACTGGATATTTTAGCTGACATGTGGTACTATATTTATTTTTCCCATGGAGAGTAAACACTACTTAATATTACATGCAATGATAAAAATTTACCATCAGTTATCAGCAACTCTGAATATACTATTTCCAAATAAAAATAAACATATATACAAATACATACATGAATTGATATTCAAATAAAATTTCAAAAAGTTCCAGCAACAAATACAAATCAGTAACAACACATTATTTATTCTAGTGATTCATAAAGCCTTTGCCAAATGTAGTTCTAAAAAAAATATTTCATAGTTAGTAGAAGAAGAGTAAAGAAAATTGGTATATCGTAAATAATCCATCAACTGATATTTTAAGCTTCTATTAAGCATGTTTTGCACAATGCATTTTTATAAAGCATATGAAATCACTCAGTATAGTATATAGCTATACACATAAAAAATAAAAACAGATACATAAAAGTAACTGTTTTGTTTCCAAAATAATTGATTTGCTATGTAAGAGAGAAAATTAAGGATGTTAAGAGAAAATGTATTAATTCAGCTGGAATATTGAGAGTCTACTATCTGTAAAGTTTAAGCTTTGGAATATACAGTAATGAATGAAAGATTAAAGCCTTTCCTTCATAGAACTTATGTTTTAGATTAGAAGACTGGAAACAAAAAAGGAACTACATAAGTGAATTATACTCAAACAATATATCAGAAGATGATAAATACTTAGATAAAAAAATAAGGGTAATGAGATCAAAAATAATCTTTGGAGGGAGGGTGCTATTTCCTATGAGGTAGTCAGAGAGTTCTGAAAAGGGAGTCCTTGAGGAAGGAACTGACCAACAAGAGGCAGTAGGCCACGTGAACACTAGAGAAAAGAATGTAGTAGATGGAATAAACTGAGGCAAAGTGATGCAGGCAGGATATGTAACGACTTTGATTTTATTTAAAGTGACATAAAAGGATGAGCATGAAAAATCACATTCAATTGGCTAATTGTTATGGAAAAGAAACAGTAAATGATCCTATGAAATGCCTGGAAATCTGCCCTGTAATGCTAATCAACCCTACATGACGTTTTTCCTAAGACTTTTTGACAGCCTCCATACCCACACACAATATAACTCAATAGCCAACCTGCACTGAATCCACATAGTTTACCTTCTGTTTTGTTAAGGTAAATAAGCTCTTTGATGCTGCTATCTAGGACCAGATTCTTCACCTTTGCTCTGGACCTCATCTCTGCTTCTCTTCTCCAAGATATTATTCCTTCTCATCTCTCCTTTAGTGTAGTTCTTTCCCTTGCTACTACATTATTCTCATTAATACAAACACAACATAAAGTCCCAACATTAAAAAATAACAATAGCATGTTCCCATAATTCCCATTCTGGCCTCATTTATTTGGTCAACTTTACAGAATACTATTTTGAGTTGTTAATCATAGTTTTTTACTTTCATCTTAACATCTTGCTTTTACTCTCTTGCATCTACTCATATCAGTATATTAAATTTTTATTATATAAGCATAGTAAAGATGGTGCAAGAGAATGGGGCATGAGAGATTAGTCATATCCTAGGAGTCTGGAAAGTCCCCAGGACAGTCTGCCAAGTGAGGGTCTTTGGCTTGGCACAGGACAAAATTTAAAAAGGAGCCAAAGTAGAGTGATAGTGGATTTATTCAGGGAGCTACACACTCCATAGACAGGATGAGGGCTGTCTCAGAGGCAATGTGGCCTCTGGGTACGAGGTTGTTGTTTTTTATGGACTGGATAATTTCATAGGTTAACAAGTAGGAGGTTTATTTCAACTCTTTTGGGGAAGGGGTGGGGATTTTCAGGAACTAGGCCACTGTCCACTTTTTTGGCTTTTTATGGTCAGTCTCAGAACTGTCATGGTGCCTGTAGGTGAGACATTTTGCATGCTAATGAGTTGCAATGAGTGTATAATGAAACTCAAAGTCTTCTTAAAGTCAAATCTTTCACCATCTTGAGCCTAGTAGATTCCAGCTAGTTTTTGTGATATCCTGTGTCACTATTTTAAAGTATGGTCCTGCCCTCTTCCTTCCTGTCTCAGAAATACTGAAAAAGTAGAAAGAAATAATAATTTTTAACATAAAATAATATGTTGTGAATTTTTAATATGGAACAAAGATAAAACTCAATTTAGAGAAAACAAAATTTTACTTTTGGAAAAAAAAAGTATGCAAGTTAAAAATGTATATCAAAACATCAGTTTTTCACAGAGATTTTCCTAGTAACACTCATCTATTTTAGATAATCTTTTTTCAAAGCCAAAGTTTTCAAAATACTGTTGATCTCACTTTTAATATGAGTAGAGTACTCAGAATCAAACTTGAATTTTAACTTGTCTTTCTTTCCTATTCCAGTGCTTTCACTTTTTTTAATACCCTCAAATTGATGAACGATAGAATAGACTATACCAAGAGGTAAGCTCTAAAGATTTTAAATTTATGAGTTTGCATAATGACTGTAATTGCTGGATGAATATATTCACTTCTTTTTTTCCTTTTGTTCTTTTTCTAAATGAAAGTGGAAATTTGGCATGTAAAGAATCTTACTGAGAATTAGGCAGAGATTTTTTTTTGTTTTTCCCCTGCTTCAAACTGCCCATCAAGTGAATTCCTCCACAAAGGCGGCAGCTGAAATGCCTGTTTTCTAGTAGGTCAAACTTTCTCTAAAGGCCACACTTGACAGTGTGATTGTTAATGCCAAGCCAAGACATGAAAATCTTCAGGGCTTTCTCAACTTCTTGTAGACTGATGACCTTTTGAAATCTAATACACAGACATAAACAAACTAGAGACCTCATCGCTTTACTAAAAGCTTAGATATGAACTGGGTATTACAATATTGATATAAACTTACTAGTTAACAAATGGTTGGAATATCTTAAAGTTGATTGTTCAGATAATTAAGGAGTATTATCTATAAAGTTTGGCTGAGGGAACATTTTCAGCAGTTTAGATTTAAAACTGCCACTTCCTCCCCACCTCTTGGTCTTGCAGGTCTATTTGTAAATTTCCTCATGTTATTACTTGTAATCTGTTTATTTTATAAGATCATTGTCTTTTGTATTATGTGATGTATAACCAGGTCGCTGGCAAAATTAATGATAGCTAAACATCTTAAAGAAATAGATCACATTTATAATGTAGAATAATTGTAATAGTGTGGTTCTAGGTATGGGAAGAAGCAACAAGGGAAATATCTCCTGGATTCTATTAGGTTAGAAGACACAGAGAATCTTTTGTTATTTATCAATGGAAATTAACACCTGGAGTGATTTATCAAGGAGGAGGTTCACCTGATCTGGGATGAGCCTCCCAGTGCTGTGGGACCAAAAAAAAAAAAAAGTCATGAGATATCTTCCAAATACCATCGACCTTATGACCATGGGGAAAGACTGTGGAATGAAAATATCTGGCCCCCAAATGTGAATGAGGGCTCCCAAAACTGCAATCCAGAAGATGCTGCCTTTCCTCATGGTGATTGCTGTGGAGCTGGAGGAATGCAAGGAGCAAGGTGAATAAGGAAACAGGGTTGGCCCTAGATAGCTGGGGTGCATGTGAAAGCCATGAATGGAGAAGGACATGGCAGCCCACTCCAGTGTTCTTGCCTCGAGAATCCCATGGACAGAGGAGCCTGGTGGGCTGCTGTCTGTAGGGTCACACAGAGTTGGACACGACTGAAGCGACTTAGCCTGCAAGCATGCATTGGAGAAGGACATGGCAACCCACTCCAGTATTCTTGCCTGGAGAATCTCAGGGACAGAGGAGCCTGGTGGGCTGCCATCTATGGGGTTGCACAGAGTTGGAAACAACTGAAGCGACTAGCAGCAGCAGAGGCTTGTGTCTTCCCATGCTTAGAATGCTAAATTCCTTAGTTCAGTTCAATTCAGTTCAGTTCAGTTCAGTTCAGTCACTCAGTCATGTCCGACTCTTTGCAACCCCATGAATCGCAGCACGCCAGGCCTCCCTGTCCATCACTATCTCCCTGAGTTCACTCAGACTCACGTTCATCGAGTCAGTGATGCCATCCAGCCATTGCATCCTCGGTTGTCCCCTTCTCCTCCTGCCCCCAATCCCTCCCAGCATCAGAGTCTTTTCCAATGAGTCAACTCTTCACATGAGCAGCTTCAGCATCATTCCTTCCAAAGAAATCCCAGGGCTGATCTCCTTCAGAATGGACTGGTTGGATCTCCTTGCTAAATTCCTTAACTTGATACCTAATCTTTGGTGTTCAGATTGCCTGCTCCCTTTGTTGCAAACTTGTATATAGCCTGACTTCCCCTCCTTGGAGCAGTTTTCTCAGAGCTATTGAGAGACTGTCTGCCGGGCTCAGAGTCTTAAACATTCCTACCAAATAAGACTCCTGCTTTCAAGTTGTGACTATATATTTCAGTCTGCAAGATAAACATAATTTAAGTCACTTAAGTTATATAAAATTTAAAATTCCAGTTCTTAAATGCAGCAGTTCCAAAGACTACCATGACTATGCTGGAGAGTGCTTATTGTATTAAAACATGATGGTAAAAAATTCTATTAGACAAATTATTCCAAAAGTTGAAAACATCTTTCAATGAAATGTGGGTTTATTTCCCCCCTGGTGCTTTTGGCCTTTAAGTGAATATTGCTGGGGGTATCCAAATGTCATATTTTTCTTAAATTTATCACTCATTCACAGTAAAAACTTTATTATGAGATTCTTTGTTATTTATTATTGAGAAAACTAAGTGTGCATTTTTTGTTTTATTTCCTTATTATACTTTCAAAATATCTAGATTTTCTTCATTCCTTGTATTGGTAGTTTACCTCTTCTACCTTACTTTTCTCAATCATCTACTTAGAAAACCAACTTTTCATTTTCTAGATTTTCTGTATTATTTTTATGACTTCAATTTCACTGATTTGTGCTCATCTATCATTTCTTTCAATCTGCTTTCTTTTAATTTACTTTAGTTTTCCGTATTCCACATCTTTAAAGTAGAAGTTTAGATTATTTTTTTGAAAACTCTGGGCTTGACTTTGGGTGCAAGCTAAGAGGAAAATAAAGTATAAATCAAATAAACAAAGAAATATTCCCTCATTAACTTTCTGTTTTCAGAAGAGGTTCCTTTGGCCATGTTAGGTGCTTAAAATAGAAAAAAAAAAAAAGAGTCCAGAATGATGATGGCTAAAAGACAAGGAAGGGAAAAGCCCATGGAAATAGAACACAGGAAGGTCCAAGGACTGGAGTGAGGACCTCACGTAGAACAAACAGCACTCCTGGCAGTCCCAATTTACCTAGGGCAGGCTCAGGGGGAGGGAAAAACATATAAAAAGAGGAGGCCAAAGGGCCAGGGCTCACTCTCTCTGTCTCTCTCTGTCTCTCTCTCTCTCCCCTAGCCCTCCTTGTCTAGTCTCTTTGCGTCTTTTGGGTAGGCATGCCCTCATGCCTCGAGGATGTATTTTCCTTTATTTAAATGAAATTGAGCTGTAACATCTCTGGGATTTCTTTGGAAGGAATGATGCTAAAACTGAATGAAACTCCAGTACTTTGGCCACCTCATGCAAAGACTTGACTCATTGGAAAAGACTCTGATGCTGGGAGGGATTGGGGGCAGGAGGAGAAGGGG
The DNA here is from genome assembly GCA_006408695.1 of Aepyceros melampus. Lineage (NCBI taxonomy): Eukaryota > Metazoa > Chordata > Mammalia > Artiodactyla > Bovidae > Aepyceros > Aepyceros melampus. Next base: position 84,299 of record SJXQ01009352.1, read on the forward strand.
ACGACAGAGGATGCGATGGCTGGATGGCATCACTGACTCGATGGACATGAGTCTGAGTGAACTCTGGGAGTTGGTGATGGACAGGGAGGCCTGGCGTGCTGCGATTCATGGGGTCGCAAAGAGTCAGACACGACTGAGCGACTGAAATGAACTAAACTGAGCTGAGCTGTAACATGGAGCTGTAACACTGATCTGTCCAACAGGGCTTTAATGTCCATTGCTTCAAATTTTTGTTGTGATGAGACAGAACTGAGGAAATTACAGACTCCTCCAACAGCCAGAAAAATGAGATTTCTGTTGGAGTTTTATCTGATTTTTCTTTCACAGAAGGTCTGTCAGTGTGCTTAGACTCAGCTCAAAGCCACAATTAGATATATTTATATTTAGAAAAATTAGTTAAATGAATAACTCACCTCTGTACTCACTGCCTCTTCAGTTTTAGCTTTCCTTTTCAATTCACCTTCTTGTTTCTTATTTTTCAGAAACCTGAGATAGTTCATCTTTTATTTTGTGCAGAGATATTAACCAATAGCAAAGAAAGGTTCTGTTGGACTTTAAAAGCTGGCATAGTAAAATTTTGTTGTTTTTCAAAGAAATCAAAATGAGAAAAATACAGTGATATGTTAATATTTAAGCATGTGTTTTCTGTGTTCACTGGTCTTCATTCCTTCAAGTAGATCTGATTTTACATCTGCTTTCACTCTGAAGTAAGACCTTTAGTGTTTCTTATAGTACATTTCTTTTGGCATTGAAATCTTGTAGCTTTCACTTATCCCAATGTTTTAAATCATTTGGCCTCATCTTGACGATATCATCTCTAGAAATAAAGTTGTGGTTTGACATAATTTTCTTCAGTTTTTCAACAATCCCATTGTCTTGTATTTTGACCTCCATTGTTTTTGAAAAAAAGTCAGCTTTTCTCCAAAATTTGTCTTAGTTTCTCACTAACATGCCCTTCTTCTCTGATTGATTTTTTTAGAAGTTTCTCTTTACTTTTGCTTTTTGGTAGCTTGATAATGATATTTCTAGGCATGCTGTGTATGCCTTTGTTTTCATCCTGCTTGAGGTCCACTGAAGTTCGTGCATTTCTAAGTTGAAATGTTTTTCACCAAATTTGAGAATTTTTAACCACAAATTCCTCAGGTATTTTTTGTTTTTCTGCCCCTTTGTGTACTCTTCTTCTTCTGAGACTCCAATTACATTTACACTTCCTGATAACGTGCTCCCTGTCACTGTGGCTCTTTTGCTTATTTTTCAGCCTATTTTTCTCTTATTTACATTAGAATATTTGTATTGATTTGTTTTCCTCTGTGTCTCCAATCTGATGTTAAGCTCATCTAGTGAATTTTTCATTCCCTATATTTTATAATTTAGTTCTTGAAATTCGGTTTGGTTTCTTTTTAAGTAGTTTTCATTTCTCTGTTGAGAGTTCCCATATGTTCACTCAATATGACCATGCTTTTTTCTAAACCTTTGAACATATTTATAATAGACATTTTAAATTTCTGTCGGCTAATTCTAACATCTGGGTAATTTTGGCATCTGTTTCTATTGTCTCTTTCACTTTTCTGATTACAGGTCACATTTTGTTGCATATATAGATGTTTTTGGGTTTATGTTGCACCTTGTTGATAATATACTCATGTAAAAATTAATGCACTGTAGTATAAAACATAATATTTTGCTTTAAAGAATTTTGATTTTCCTTTCTAATAAGCAGTTGTTTTGGAATGTTTTTGATCATTAGACTTAATTTGAATTTATTCTTTATAAGGGTGTATCTATCTTAGTTGTACTCTTAGCCTTGTAGCATAAATCTTATATTACTTATAGATGTTGCCAAACTAGATCAAGGTAACAAAATCGAATATCTTGTTTTTGTCTGTAGCTAAGAACTTTTTTATATTGATGAAGATTTACCAAAAAAAAGCATATGTGACAAGAATGCAGTTCAGTTCAGTCGCTCAGTCGGGTCCGACTCTTTGCGACCCCATGAATCACAGTACGCCAGGCCTCCTTGTCCATCACCAACTCCTGGAGTTCACTCAGACTCACGTCCATTGAGTCCGTGATGCCATCCAGCCATCTCATCCTTGGTCGTCCCTTTCTCCTCCTGCCCCCAATCCCTCCCAGCATCAGGGTCTTTTCCAGTGAGTCAACTCTTCACATGAGGTGGCCAAAGTACTGGAGCTTCAGTTTTAGCATCATTCCTTCCAAAGAAATCCCAGGACCAATCTCCTTCAGAATGGACTGGTTGGATCTCCTTGCAGTCCAAGGGACTCTCAAGAGTCTTCTCCAACACCACAGTTCAAAAGCATCAATTCTTCGGCGCTCAGCCTTCTTCACAGTCCAACTCTCACATCCATACATGACCACAGGAAAAACCATAGCCTTGACTAGACGGACCTTAGTCGGCAAAGTAATGTCTCTGCTTTTGAATATACTATCTAGGTTGGTCATAACTTTTCTTCCAAGGAGTAAG
>SJXQ01009352.1:87277-142567 GCA_006408695.1 Aepyceros melampus
CACCTCCACTAGCTTTGTTCGTAGTGATGCTTTCTAAGGCCCACTTGACTTCACATTCCAAGATGTCTGGCTCTAGATTAGTCAACACATCATCATGATTATCTGGGTCATGAAGATCTTTTTTGTACAGTTCTTCCGTGTATTCTTGCCACCTCTTCTTAATATCTTCTGCTTCTGTTAGGTCCAGACCATTTCTGTCCTTTATCGAGCCCATCTTTGCATGAAATGTTCCCTTGGTATCTCTAATTTTCTTGAAGAGATCTCTAGTCTTTCCCAGTCTGTTGTTTTCCTCTATTTCTTTGCATTGATCGCTGGAGAAGGCTTTCTTATCTCTTCTTGGTATTCTTTGAAACTCTGCATTCAGATGCTTATATCTTTCCTTTTCTCCTTTGCTTTTCGCCTCTCTTCTTTTCAGAGCTATTTGTAAGGCCTCCCCAGACAGCCATTTTCTTTTCTTCATTTCTTTGCCATGGGGATGGTCTTGATCCCTGTCTCCTGTACAATGTCACGAACCTCATTCCATAGTCCATCAGGCACTCTATCTATCAGATCCAGACTCTTAAATCTATTTCTCACTTCCACTGTATAATCATAAGGGATTTGATTTAGGTCATACCTGAATGGTCTAGTGGTGTTGCCCACTTTCTTCAATTTAAGTCTGAATTTGGCAATAAGGAATTCATGATCTGAGCCACAGTCAGCTCCCAGTCTTGTCTTTGTTGACTGTACAGAGCTTCTCCATCTTTGGCTGCAAAGAATATAATCAATCTGATTTTGGTCACTCAGTTATATCTGACTCTTTGTAACGTCATGAACTGCAGCTCACTAGGCTCCTCCATCCATGCCTTTCTCCAGGCAAGAATATTGGAGTGGGTTATCATTTCCTCCTCCATGGGATCATCCCAACCCAGGGATCGAGCCAGCAGGGAATTCCTGCTTAGTGCTAGGGTTGAAATAATTGAGATACAGAGCCTCAGTTTATACTGTAGAGTACCACAGAGCCTTTTACAGAAAAAGTTTGCCTCTAATCTAAGTAATGGACAAATACTCACATAGGCACACTGACATATCCATGAGTGATACATATTAATGTGTATTAAGATAAGAGTGAACATTTGTAGAAAGCCTTATAAAATTTTTGAAAGAAGTGCTGCTGTTACTAAGTCGCTTCAGTCGTGTCCGTCTCTGTGCAACCCCATAGACGGCAGCCCACCAGGCTCCTCCGTCCCTGGGATTCTCCAGGCAAGAACATGGGAGTGAGTTGCCATTTCCTTCTCCAACGCATGAAAGTGAAAAGTGAAAGTGAAGTCACTCAGTCCTTTCCGACTCTTCGCGACCCCATGGTCTGCAACCTACCAGGCTCCTCTGTCCATGGGATTCTCCAGGCAAGAGTCCTGGAGTGCTAGCATTGCTGATTCTGACAACAAACCTATCTGATCTATGTTACTGTTATAACCATTTAAAAAGTAAGCAAGATTCCCTCCATTAGTAGCAGAAGTGTTGAAATGAAATAATTAAGCTATAAAATCAAAGATTGAGTCCAAGATCCCGAAATTACCATTTACATGTTCCTTGGCAAGTATATTAATAGTCTTCTGCTTCAGAGTCTTCATCTGTAAACTCAGGGAAACAAGTTTCATAAGATTGTTTGACACCAAATGGATTAATAATGAGAAACTCTCAAAAAGAAAATTTAAACATAAAAAAGACAGAGCAAATTATGCTATTATGATGTTACTTTTATTATTGTCAATCATGTCAAATCTCCAAATACTCTAGTTTCTACAGATTTTTCCATCACACTACATTAGCTTCAAAGTTCTACATTTCAAGTTTCTGATTGTCTGAAGCTATTTTTGACAACAGATGCATTTTCTGAATCTTTGGGAATATGACTCGGTTATATAAACGGATAAAACCAAGACCTTGTTTTGCCCAGATAGCAACTGCTTATTAAATATCTATAGTATTTAAATACCTATAATATTTTCATCTTGTTTCTTTTCTACTGTTACCATGAAATCAAAATGCTTAAATATATTAAAATAGTAAATAAATTTTTAAGGAATAAGTTTTATTTTTCAGTAGCTTGACTTTGAAGAAGGCTGAGCACCGAAGGATTGATGCTTTTGAACTGTGGTGTTGGAGAAGACTCTTGAGAGTCCCTTGGACTGCAAGGAGATCCAACCAGTCCATTCTGAAGGAAATCAACCCTGGGATTTCTTTGGAAGGAATGATGCTAAAGCTGAAGCTCCAGTACTTTGGCCACCTCATGTGAAGAGTTGACTTATTGGAAAAGACTCTGATGTTGGAACGGATTGGGGGCAGGAGGAGAAGAGGACAACGGAGGATGAGATGGCTGGATGGCATCACTGACTCGATGGATGTGAGTCTGAGTGAACTCCGGGAGTTGGTGATGGACAGGGAGGCCTGGCGTGCTGCGATTCATGGGGTCGCAAAGAGTCGGACACGACTGAGCAACTGAACTGAACTGAACTGGCAGCATTTAATCAGAGTGCTCTTTTATTATTTACAAATAGCATGGGTGCAAGCCAAATTTATTTCTAAAGTTTCATTTTAAGGGAAAAATGGGTATGTGCCTATTTCATGGGTTTTTGTGTAGAAATTACTACATGTCTTTAAATCAAAATGATGCCTGTGCTTTCTTGGCATTAAAAATTAGATAATATGCAAATTACTCTCAAGAGAGTAGCAGCTTCATTTGTTTGCCATTCATACAAGGATTGTCTTAGTAAAATGCAATGTCAAACTATGAATTTTTTCTTTTAGCCCTAGAACTTGCCTTAAAATAGATACTAATGCACTATGGAAATATTGGTAAGCTTAATATTAACACAGGAAAGATGATTATTCTTATTTAATTCATTAATGGCCCTCAGCATCTTGAGCATTTTCTGTTATCAAGACAAGAAATGTTTTCTTCACCATTTGAAAAAGATGATTGGTTTAGCTCAAGAGAGCATTCAGTGTATGTAACTAGAGACAAATTCTATCAGGAAAGGACAGAAAAATAATCCTTTATTTGGTGATTCTCCAGAAAATACCATGAAAACTTGATAATCCATTACTACTTCTAAGTAATTGAAATGATCTGTGATGTAATTAAATGTGTAATGAAAAGTTAATTAGAAATTAAAGTATATTAACTATAAAAACAATTCATCTAACCTATTATGTAATGTGGATATTTTCTACAGTGCCCATTATATGAATTATATGATAAATTACAAATAAATATGATTTTTATCATATTACTTATCTGATATTATTTGTAAGAGCATTAAGAAAATGAAAAATTGTTTCTTTCTTTTCAGGAAAATCATTTGGTTACCCCCTAATCATCCTTTAACAGATACAACGTGCTTCTTTCTTTGCTGTGAAGAAGACATTTGTAGAAAATATTGTGGTTAGTTTTAGAAAGCCATTATTTCAGTGGAGAAATCAAGGTGTCTATCCACATAAAGGCAACTAAAAAAAAATCCAAAAAACAGAACTCTCAAAGAGTACAATAACATACTCTTCTTTTTAATATAGTTCTAAAGAAGATAATCTATTCAATCATTAATATTTATTGAATACTTGAGAGTTTTAGACACTCTACTGAGCACTTGGATAAATTCATCATAAAGAAGTGAAACATCCTGACCCTTTAGGTCTTTTATTTCCATGCACAGTATAAGCTGCTGAGAACCAGTCAATATCACAGTCAAATCTTGAGAATAGCAATGGGTTGAGAAAAAAGCAATACGCTGATGTCTTTGTCTTCTGTTCTTCCTTATTCTAATTACCAAGACAACTTTTGTGAACATTATTTTTCATGAATTCTTTTCAACTCTACTAAAGAGGTGAATAATGATGGCACAGAATGAGTCTTTATGTACTTTATTATTATAAGTAATAAAGAAGGAAGACTATGCTTTGTTTAATTGACTAAGGAGTTATTTCCACTTAACCTATTAAAAAGTCTCTCTGCCCTTTAAAATGTGTTATGTAAATTGTGTTTCCATTTAAAAACTTTTTCAAAGTTGCAATTGTTGATTTAATTTTAAATACATTATTTTATGAGGACAAAAGTACTAGTATTATTGCTAAGAATGCTTCATTTTTTATAAACATTTACCAATTAATTTACAATGCTAACTTAAATAGTTAAATGACTCACAAGAGTTATATTTTTTCTAAATGCTAAAAGGCAATCAAAAAAAGGAAATACTATTGAAAGTCACTTATATAGATATTTGCAAGTTTAAATTTTAAAATAAATTTATATTTTTGTTGGCTAAGATACTGACTATTCACTGCTGTTTCAAAGTTAATTTCATCACTGACTGCAAAGCCAGTCTTTTTTTTTTTTTTTAATTGGAGTATAGTTGCTTTGCACAGCTGTGTCAATTTTTACTGTACAACAAAGTGAATCAGCCAAATGTATACATATATCCTCTCTCTCTTTTTTTAATTTCCTTTGCATTTAGGTCACTATAGATAACTGAGTCAAGTTCTTGTGCTATACATTAGGATCTCATTAGTTATATATTTTATACAGAGTAATATCTATATCTTAATAGCTTTATTGACTATGCCAAAACCTTTGAGTGTGGATCACAATAAAGTGTGGAGAATTCTGAAAGAGATGGGAATACCAGACCACCTGACCTGCCTCTTGAGAAACCTATATGCAGGTCAGGAAGTAACAGTTAGAACTGGACATGGAACAACAGACTGGTTTCAAATAGGAAAAGGAGTGCATCAAGGCTGTATATTGTCACCTTCTTATTTAACTTCTATGCAGAGTACATCATGAGAAATTCTGGAATGGAAGAAACACAAGCTGGAATCAAGATTGCCGGGAGAAATGTCAATCACCTCAGATATGCAGATGACACCACCCTTATGGCAGAAAGTGAAGAGGAACTAAAAAGCCTCTTGATGAAAGTGAAAGAGGAGAGTGAAAAAGTTGGCTTAAAGCTCAACATTCAGAAAACAAAGATCATGGCATCTGGTCCCATCACTTCATGGTGAATAGATGGGGAAACAGTGTTGGGCTCCAAAATCACTGCAGATGGTGCTTGCAGCCATGGAATCAAAAGACATTTACTCCTTGGAAGAAAAGTTATGACCAATCCAGATAGCATATTCAAAAGCAGAATCATTACTTTTCCATCAAAGGTCCATTTAGTCAAGACTATGGTTTTTCCAGTGGTCATGTATGGATGTGAGAGTTGGACTGTGAAGAAAGCTGAGTGCTGAAGAATTAATGCTTTTGAACTGTGGTGTTGGAGAAGACTCTTGAGAGTCCCTTGGACTGTAAGGAGATCCAACCAGTCCATTCTAAAGGAGATCAGCTCTGGGTGTTCTTTGGAAGGACTGATGCTAAAGCTGAAACTCCAGTACTTTGGCCACCTCATGCAAAGAGTTGACTTATTGGAAAAGACTCTGATGCTGGGAGGGATTGAGGGCAGGAGAAGAAGGGAACAACAGAGGATGAGATGGCTGGATGCCATCACTGATTCGATGGACATGAGTTTGAGTGAACTCTGGGAGTTGGTGATGGACAGGGAGGCCTGGCATATTGCAAATCATGAGGTCACAAAGAGCTGGACATGACTGAATGATTGAACTGAACTGAATATCTATATCAATACATATATACATTACTCCCATCTCTCAGTTCATCCCACTCATCCTCTTTCCCCCTTGGTATCCACAACTTTATTCTCTATATCTGTGTCTCTATTTCTGCTTTGCAAATAAAATCATCTGTACCATTTTTCTGATTCTGTTAAGTAGTTGAACAGGAAAAAGGAATCCAGAATGGTGGTGGCTTAAAGACAAAGAAGGGAAAAAGCTGCAAAAATAGAACAAAGGAACGTGCGAGGACCAGAGTGAGTATCTCAAGTTAAACAAACAGCCCTTCTGGGTAGCCCAATTTAAATAGGGCAGGCTCAGGGGGAGAAGAAAAAACATATAAAAAGAGGAGCCAAAATTGAGCTGGGAGCTTCTCTTCTCTTTGCGTCTTTTGGGTCAGCCCACACTCATGCCTCGAGGATGTATTTTCCTTTGCTTGCCAAATAAACCACAATCACAGAAAAGTAACCAATCTAATCATATGGGCCACAGCATTGTCTAATTCAATGAAACTATGATCCATACAGTGTAGGGCCACCCAAGATGGACAGATCATGGTGGAGAGTTCTGACAAAACGTGGTCCACTGGAGAAGGGAATGGCAAACCACTTCAGTATTCTTGCCTTGATAATCCCATGAACAGTATGAAAAAGCAAAAAGGTAGGACACTGAAAGATCATCTCCCCAGGTCGGTAGGTCTACTGGAGATCAGTGGAGAAATAACTCCAGAAAGAATGAAGAGATGAAGCCAAAGCAAAAACAACACCCAGTTGTGGATGTGACTGGTGATGGAAGTAAAGTCTGATGCAGTAAAGAGCAATATTGCATAGGAACCTGGAATGTAAGGTCCATGAATCAAGGCAAACTGGAAGTGGTCAAACAAGAGATGGCAAGAGTGAATATTGACATTTTAGAAATCAGCAAGCTAAAATGACTGGACACGAGTCTGAGTGAACTCCAGGAGTTGGTGATGGACAGGGAGGCCTGGCGTGCTGCGATTCATGGGGTCGCAAAGAGTCAGACACGACTGAGTGACTGAACTGAACTGAACTGAAAATGACTGGAAAGGGTGAATTTCACTCAGACGACCATTATATCTACTACTGTGGGCATGAATCCCTTGGAAGAAATGGAGTAGCTATCATGGTCAACAAAGAGTCCAAAATGCAGTACTTGGATGCAATCTAAAAATGACAGAATGATCTTCCTTTGTTTCCAAGGCAAACTATTCAATATCACAGTAATTCAAGTCTATGAGCTGATCACTAATGCTGAAGAAGCCAAAGTTGAATGGTTCTATGAAGACCTACAAGAACTTTTAGAACTAACACCCAAAAAAGATGTACTTTTCATTATACAAAAGTAGGGATGCAAAAGTAGGAAGTCAAGAAATACCTGGAATAACAGGCAAATTTGGCTTTGGAGTACAGAATGAAACAGGGCAGAGGCTAATAAAGTTTTGCCAAGAGAATGCACTGGTCATAGCAAACACCCTCTTCCAAAAACACAAGAGAAGACTGTACGAATGGACATCACTAGATGGTCAATACTGAAACCAGCCTGATTACATCCTTTCCAGCCCAAAATGGAAAAAGAAAAGAAAACCAGGAGTTCATTGTGGCTCAGATCATGAATTCCTTATTGCCAAATTCAGACTTAAATTGAAGGAAGTAAGGAAAACCACTAGACCATTCAGGTATGACCTAAATCAAATCCCTTATGATTATGCAGTGAAAGTGAGACATATGTTCAAGGAATTCGATCTGATAGACAGAGAACTATGGGTGGAGGTTTGTGACATTTTACAGGAAGCAGGGATCAAGACCATCCACAAAAAAAAGAAGTGTAAACAGGCATAATGGTTGTCTGAGAAGGCCTTACAAATAGCTATGGAAAGAAGAGAAGCTAAAGGAAAAGGAGAAAAGGAAAGATATACCCATTTGAAACCAAAGTTTCAAAGAATAGCAAGGAGAGATAAGAAAGCCTTCCTCTGAGATCAATGAAATAGAGGAAATAGGCAAAGAAATAGAGAAAAACAATAGAAAAACAATAGAGAAAAACAACTAGAGATCTCTTCAAGAAAATTAGAGATACCAAGGGAACATTTCATGGAAAGATGGGCACAATAAAGGATAAAAATGTTATGGACCTAACAGAAGCAGAAGATATTAAGAAGAGGTGGCAAGAATTCACAGGAGAACTATATAATAAGATATTCATGACCCAGATAATCATGATGGTGTGATCACTCACCTAGAGTCAGACATCCTGAAATGTGGTCAAGTGGGCCTTAGGAATCATCACTATGAACAAAGCTAGTGGAGGTGATGGAATTCTAATTGAGCTATTTCAAATCCTAAAAGATGATGCTGTGAAAGTAAGGCCTCATCAGACAGTCATTTTGCTTTTTTGCATTTCTTTTTCTTGGGGATGGTCTTGATCCCTGTCTCCTGTACAATATTATGAACCTCTGTCCATAGTTCATCAGGCACTTGTTCTATGAGATCTAATCCCTTGAATCTATTTCTTACTTCACTCTGTAATTGTAAGGGATTTGATTCAGGTCATGCTTCAATGGTCTAGTGGTATCCCCTACTTTCTTCAATTTAAGTCTGAATTTGGCAATAAGGAGTTTATAATCTGAGCCACAGTCAGCTCCCAATCTTGTTTTTGCTGCCTGTATAGACTTAAGAAGACTTGACATCCTAAAAATGGTTATTAGGAATTGTTTTAATGATTTGATTTTTTGTTTTAATGATTTGATTTAATGAGCTTCCTTTGTGGCTCAGCTGGTAAAGAATCTTCCTGCAAAGTGGTAGACCTGAGTTTGATCCCTAGGTTGGGAAGATCCCTTGGAGAAGGGGAATGGCTACCCTCTCCAGTATTCTGGACTGGAGAATTCCATGGACTGTATAGACCATGGGGTCGCAAAGAGTCAGACATGACTGAGAAAATTTCACTTAATGATTTCCAACGATCAACAACAAAAAAAGAGAGGAGCAGAAGAAGAATAATTTTTTTCAATTGCATAGGAAAATGTAAGGAAGCATAGAGTTAACTTTAAATTTTAATGTCAGAGTTCTTCATGGTATCTCTGTATATTTCCTAGTTTATAACAGGTGTCCAAAAAGCATCAATCAGCTGGAAACTGCAAGAGTTACAATTAATAAACATTTTAAATATTTACTCAATCAAGGAAATGACTAGACAAATTGTGTTTTGGATAGCATAAAAGAAATGAAAGATAAAAACCAGCTAAAATTTGCATGTAAGTACACGTAACATTGATTTGCTATTATACAAGTGTTTTAAAGAATTATGCTAACTCTCATGTGAAATGTGGGGCTGGATGAAGCACAAGCTGGAAAGAAGATTGCTGAAAGAAATATCAAGAACCTCAGATATGCAGATAACACCACTCTAATGGCAGAAAGCAAAGAAACACTAAAAAGCCTATTTATGAAGGAGAAAAAGGAGAGTGAAAAAGCTGACTTAAAAGTTAACATTCAAAAAATTAAGATGATGGCATCTAGTCCCATCACTTATGGCAAATAGATGGGGAAAAAAATGGAAACAGTGACAGACTTTATTTTCTTGGGCTCCAAAATCACTGACAGTGTTAGCTATTATAAAAACTTTAGATTCTTAATCTTGAGGTTCCTCTCCTATAACACAGCCTACTGCTAAATGCATAGGCAGATTTCATCTAGCCTTTTTGTATTGTCTTGTGGAGTTCAGAACTCAGGTAACTAACACAGAATTGTTGCTCATGCAATTGCCAGGAGTAATATTCTGTCCTCATTTCTGACTCAGGAGTCTCTTGAGTCAGAAACAGTTGCAGCCTAACTAGTTTGTGTGTATGTATGTGTGTGTGTGTGCACAATTATGTTCAGCTCTCAGCAACTCCATAGACTATAGCCCCAGGCGCCTCTGTCCATGAAATTTTCCAGGCAAGAATACTGGACTGAGTTGCCATTTCCACCTCCATGGGATCTTCCTGACCCAGGGACTGAACTTGCAAATCTTGCTTCTCTTGCATTAACAGGCAGATTCTTTACCATGGCGCCAAATGGGAAGCCTGACTTGTTAGCTTGTAAATAGTGTCTTACCTGTCACAGATCTTGACAAAAACAAGTCAGGTATGTTTTGTAAGATTGCAAAAGGAAAGATATTCTGAAGTTGAATGATTCTATGAAGACCTACATGACCTTCTGGAACTAAGACCCAAAAAGATATCCTTTTCATCACAGGGACTGGAATAAAAAAGTAGAAAATCAAGAGATATCCAGAGTATCAGGCAAGTTTGGCCTAGCAGCACAAATGAAGCAAGGCAAAGGATACCAGAGTTTTGCAAGAGAATACACTGGTGGTAGCAAACAACCTTTTTTCAACAACACAAGAGATGACTCTACACATGGACATCACTAGATGGCCAATACCAAAATCCAGTTGATTACATTCTTTGCAGCTGAAGATGGAGAAGCTCTATAAAGTCAGCAAAAATAAGACTGGGAGCTGACTATGGCTCAGATCTTGAACTCCTTGCTTCAAAATTCAGACTTAAAGAAAATAGAGAATGCCATTAGGCCATTCAGGTATGACTGAAATCAAGTCCCTTACGATTATACAGTGGAAGTGACAAATAGAATCAAAGGGTTAGATCTGATAGACAGAGTGCCTGAAAAACTATGGTTGGAGGTTCATAACATTAGAAAGGAAGTGCTAATCAAAACCATCCTTAAGAAAAAGAAATGCATTAAGGTTGTCTGAGGAGGACTTGCAAATAGCTGAGAGAAGAGAAGTGAAAGGAAAAAGGAAAAGATGAGAAGCAAAAGGCAAAGGACAAAAGGAAAGGTATACCCATCTGAATGCAGAGCTCCAAAAAATGACAAGGAGAGATAAGAAAGTCTTCCTAAGTGATAAGGCAAATAAATACAGGAAAACAATAGAATGGAGAAAACTAGAGCTTTCATCAAGAAAATTAGAGATGCTGAGGGAACATTTCATGCAAAGATGGGCAAAATAAAGGACAGAAACTGTACGGACCTAACAGAAGCAAAAGACATTCAGAAGAGGTGGCAACAATGCGGAGAACAATGCGAAAAAGATCTTCATGACCGAGATAACCACAATGGTGTGATTACTCACCTAGAGCCCAACATCCTTGAATGCAAAGTCAAGTGGGCCTTAGAAAGCATCACTACGAACAAAGCTAGTGGAGGTGATGCAGTTCCGGTTGAGTTATTTCAAGTCCTAAAAGATGATGCTGCGAAATGCTGCCCTCAATATGCCAGCAAATTTGGAAAACTTAGCAGTGGCCACAAGACTGGAAAAGGTCAGTTTTAGTTCCAATCCCAAAAATATGTCAAAAGAGTGTTCAAACTACTGCACAATTACACTCATCTCACATGCTAGCAAAGAAATGCTCAAAAATCTCCAAGCCAGTCTTCAACAGTATGTGAACCATGAACTTCCAAATGTTTGTGATAGATTTAGAAAAGACAGAGGAACCAGAGATCAAATTGCAACATCCACTGGATCATCAAAAAAGCATAATGATTCCAGGAAAACATCTACTTCTGCTTCATTGAGTACACTAAAGCCTCTGACTGTGTGGATCACAACAAACTGTAGATACTTCTTAAAGAGATGGGAATGCCAGACCACTTGACCTGCCTCCTGGAAAACCTGAACCAACAGTTGGAACCAGACATAAAACAAAGGACAGGTTCCAAATTAGGAAAGGACTATGTCAAGGCTGTAGATAGTCACCCTGCTTATTTAACTTATGCGGAGAGAACATCATTCTAAGTGCTGGGCTGGATAAAGCACAAGCTGGAATCAAGTTTGCCAGGAGAAATATCAATAACCTCATACATGCAGATGGCACCATCCTTATGGCAGAAAGTGAAGAGGAATGGAGGAACTTCTTTGAAGGTGAAAGAGGAGAGTGAAAAAGCCAGCTTAAAATTCAACGTTCATAAAACAAAGATCATGGCATCTGGTCCCATCACTTCATGGCAAACAGATGGTGAAACATTGGCTATGTGACAGGTTTTATTTTCTTGGGCTCCAGAATCACTGCAAATGATGATTGCAATTATGAAATTAAAAGATACTTGCTCTCTGGAAGAAAAAATCTGACCAATCTAGACAGCATATTAAAAAGCAGAGACATTGCTTTTCCATCAAAGGTGTGTCTAGTCAAAGCTACGGTTTTTCCAGTAGTCATGTATGGATGTGAGATTTGGACCATAAAGAAAGCTGAGCACCGAAGAACTGATGCTTTTGAACTGAATGTTGGAGAAAACTCTTGAGAGTCCCTTGGACTGCAAGGAGATCAAAGCAGTCAATCTTAATGGAAATCAATTCTGAATATTCATTCAAAGGACTGATGCTGAAGGTGAAGCGCCAATACTTTGGCCACCTGATGCGAAGAACTGACTTATTGGAAAAGGCACTGATGCTGGGAAAGTTTGAAGGCTGAGCCATATGGGGAGGTCAGTGGATGAGATAGTGTATTGCATCATCTGTTCAATGAATAAGAGTTTGAGCAACCTCCAGGAGATATTGATCACTGGGACACCTGGTGTGTTTCAATCCATGGGGTTGCAACTAGTTGGACATAACTGAGAGACTGAACAACAGCAAAAGCCAATGTTAACGCTAGATGAGTTATGAGGATTGGATACCCCAGAACTAAGTTTTTTTTAATTTATTATTGATTTAATATGTTTATTATTATTATATTTACTAAATCACTGAAGATAGTGACTGCAGCCATGAAATTAAAAGATGCTTACTCCTTGGAAGAAAAGTTAAGACCAACCTAGATAATATATTCAAAAGCAGAGACATTACTTTGCCGACTAAGGTCCTTCTAGTCAAGGCTATGTTTTTTCCTGTGGTCATGTATGGATGTGAGAGTTGGACTGTGAAGAAGGCTGAGCGCCAAAGAATTGATGCTTTTGAACTGTGGTGTTGGAGAAGACTCTTGAGAGTCCCTTGGACTGCAAAGGGATCCAACCAGTCCATTCTGAAGGAGATCAGCTCTGGGTGTTCATTGGAAGGAATGATGCTAAAGCTGAAACTCCAGTACTTTGGCCACCTCATGTGAAGAGTTGACTCATTGGAAAAGATTTAGATGCTGGGAGGGATTGGGGGCAGGAGGAGAAGGGGACCACCGAGGATGAGATGGCTGGATGGCATCACGGACTCAATGGACGTGAGTCTGAGTGAACTCCGGGAGTTGGTGATGGACAGGGAGGCCTGGCATGCTGCGATTCATGGGGTCAGAAAGAGTCGGACATGACTGAGCACTGAACTGAACTAAACTGAACCGAATACAGTTTTTCATTTAGTTTAACATGAGTAAATCTATATTCAGTACACAAAGCAACATTTTTAATATTATAAATGATTTTACTGATGAAACATATTGACATATATACATCTATAATATAATAGCGATAATAGAAATGTTAATCCCCCCTTCTCAGTGGGGGAGAGTGTAGTGTCTATTTTCATAAAATGAATTCCTATTTATGTATCTTTTAACTCCGCATTTGGAAAACTTTAAATGTGTGCTATGTGGTTAGGCCCCTTAACTTTAACATGTTGTTTTATAGGCATTTATTGAATAGGAGTCTTTGACTTTCCAGAGCCTTCAGAAATATTGACTATGCAAGGTGTTTCCTAGATTCAGACCTAGATAAATTGATCAATCAGGCAGTCGTATCTTACTTTGACTAGACCTTTAAATAAATGAACACTGTACTTCAGATTCTATGTTATTTACAAATTTTGCATTAGCTTAAGTAGTCACTGGATGTCAGCATTGTTTCACTAAAATCTGTTTACCAGTATTATTTTTGACTGGGAAATTTATAATTCTTAAGTATTACCAAAATCACCCTACATTGTTTTGATCGTAGAGACAAAGGGAAAAAGGCATGTGAGCAAAGGCAAAAGCCTCTTAGAAAAAGTATGATTGATTATCTTTCAGTAGCTAAATTTCTGTTAGTTATAGATCACTCCATCTAATTCAAAATAAAGACCTAGTAATAAGAAGTCTGATCCTTTTTGCCAACAAATACCCAATGGTTCACCAACACAGACTTCTTGGTAAGAAAAATGCAAGCAAAATGTCCTCCCTTCCTTCCTTCCTTTCTTCCTTCCTTCTTCTCTCCCTCCCTCTTTCTTTCTCATTTTCAAGAGTAGGAAGACAACATTATTTTTAGCATATTCAATTTCAATGATATTTCAATAAATGTTTAATTGCAATTTACAATAGTTTATCACTTTCAGTATAAAAATATTAAAAAAATAGTTTTGAATCTGAGTTCTACACATACAAACTGTATGGTGATCACAGTGAAGTCATTCAAGAGTGACACAAATAGTTATATTTTATTAGATATGACTAATGAATGCACAGGAACCACAATGTCATCCATATTTAACCCATACATTCATCTATGCAAAGAGTAACTTGTCTTCATTTCACTGTAATATGTAAAGAAATTCCTTCAATAAATAAACACTCTTATGAACCACATGTCCTCCCATATATTACTTCTATTATTTGCTGTAGTTGCTGGATAAATACTGAGAGAAAAAGTGCCTGAAAGCATTTAGGACACATTCAAAGCAGAGCTCTTCCCTAAAGAGAAAGTTGCAATAATAACTCATATCATAGCCAACCACTGACAGAACATGTGAACCAGACCTGTGGATCTCCTCACTGTTCAGTGAATGTGAGGTTTGAAGGTAGCATCTGATCAAACACTAACCAAAAAGCAAAGAATCACTAATAATTACCATGAAGGATAAAGATGTTACAACAATATTCCCCTTATGGAAAAGGGATCAGAGTAAATTTGAGCTGTTGAACTTTTGTTTAACTATTTTATATATAAAATAGTCTTAATACATTAATACCAAGGTTCTAATTTATCTCTCTTCACCTTTCCCTTTGTTAACCATGTTTGTTTCCTATGTCCTTGTGTCTGTTTCTATTTTGTAAATAAGTTCATTTGTCTCATTTTTGTAATGCCACATATAAATGATGTCATATGCTATTTGTCTTTCTCTATCTGACTTACTTCACTTAGTATGATAATCTCTTCATCCACTTATGTTACTTCAAATGGCATTGTTTCATTTTTTATGGCTGAGTAATATTCCAGTATCTGTGTGTATATAAAATATATTCTTTATATCATTCATCTGTTGGTGGACACAGGTTACTTCCATGTCTTGGCATTTATAAATACTGCTTCCATGAACATTGGGGTGCATATATCTTTTCAAATTAGAGTTATCTTGATATATAGGCTCAGGAATAGAATTGCTGGATCATAGGTAAAGATATTCTCCTTGGAAGAAAAGCTATGACAAACCTAGACTGTGTATTAAAAAGCAGAGACATTACTTGCAAACAAAGATCTGTATAATCAAAAGTATGGTTTTTTCCAGTAGTCATATATGAATGTGAGAGGTGGACCAAAAGAAGGCTGAGTGCCAAAGAATTGATGCTTTTGAACCGTGGTGTTGGGGAAGACTCTTGAAAGTCCCTTGGACTGTAAACTGTAAAGAGATCCAACCAGTCAATCATAAAGGAATTCAATCCTGAATATTCATTGGAAGGATTGATGCTGAAGCTGAAGCTACAATACTTTGGCCACCTGATGTGAAGAGCCGACTCATAGAAAAGACCCTGATGCTGGGAAAGACTGACGGCAGGAGGAGAATGGGACAACAGAAGATGAGATTATTGGATGGCATCACCGACTCAATGAACATGACTTTGAGCAAGCTCTGGGAGATGATGAAGGACAGGAAAGCCTGGTCTGTTGCAATCCATGGAGTCACAAAGAGATGGACATGACTGAGTGACTGAACACCAACAGCAACAATGATAAGGGTTTATTGATGTCGTAATTAAAGGAAACCAAAGTCCAGTTCCACAAAGCACTATATTCCCATTAAAATTACACAAAATTTGCATAGATAATGGTGGCATTATCACAATTATACTTTTGAAAATATAGTAGAAGTACTATATAACTAAAGTTGAAGAAACTAATAAACTCTTTGCTTTTAACATGAGACTAAATGTCTAGTCACTTATAGAGTGCCTATATTACAGTCTATGGCCTAAACAAATGAATATAATTTCTAAATCAATTTATCCCATGCCTGAGAATAATTAAGAATGAACAGACTCTATTATATTAACTCAGATAGTGAATAATCATGGTGAGTAATCATCAAGGCAATTATTATGCAATCTATCTCCTATTGAAAGAAAGTAGAGAAAACCACTGGACCATCCAGGTATGACCTAAACCAAATCCTTTATCATTTTACAGTGGAA
Organism: Aepyceros melampus; assembly: GCA_006408695.1. NCBI lineage: Eukaryota > Metazoa > Chordata > Mammalia > Artiodactyla > Bovidae > Aepyceros > Aepyceros melampus. The sequence goes on from SJXQ01009352.1 coordinate 103,302, forward strand.
GTGAAAACAGATTCAAAGGATTAGATCTGATAAGAGTACCTGAAGAACTATGGATGGAGGTCTGTGATATTTTATAGGAGGCAGTGATCAAGATCATCTCCAAGAAAAAGAAATGCAAAAAGGCAAAATGGTTGTCTAAGGAGGTCTTACAAATAGCGGAGAAAGGAATAGAAGTGAAAGGCAAAGGAGAAAAGGAGAGATATACCCAGCTGAACGCAGAGTTCCAAAGAATAGCAAGGAGAGATAAGAAAGCCTTCCTCAGTGATCAACGCAAAGAAATAGAGGAAACAATAGAATGGGAAGGACTAGAGATCTCTTCAAGAAAATTACAGATACCAAGGGAACATTTCATGAAAAGATAGGCTCAAAAAAGGACAGAAATGGTATGGACCTAACAGAAGCAGAAGATATTAAAAAGTGGCAAGCATATACAGAACTATACAAAAAAAATTCTTGATGACCCAGATAACCATGATGGTGTGATCACTCACCTAGAGCTAGACATCCTGGAATGTGAAGTCAAGTGGGCCTTTCGAAGCATCACTATGAGAAAGCTAGTGGAGGTGATAGAATTCCAGTTGAACTATATCAAATCCTAAAAGATGATGCTGCGAAAGTGTTGCACCCAATATGCTAACAAATTTGGAAAACTCAGCAGTGGCCACAGGATGGGAAAAGGTCAGTTTTCATTCCAATCCCAAAGAAACACAATGCCAAAGAATGTTCAGACTACCACAAAATGGGAGAAAATATTTCCAGATCACCTACTTGACATAGATTAATATCCAGAATATATATAGAATTTCTAAAATTCAACAACAGCATAAAAACAAACAACTGAATTAATAATGGGCAAGTGATTTGAATAGATATTTCCCCACAGAAGGTAAATAAATACCCCAAAGATTCTCAACATCAATAATTATTAAGAAATGCAAATGGAAACAGCAGTGAGATACTTCTTGTCACTCAATAGGATATTTGCTATTAAAAAAAAAAATAGAAACTAGCAAGAGTATAGAGAAAAGAACCCTTATGTGCTATTGAAATTTGAATAGCCACTGTGGAAAGCACTATGGCAGTTTCTCAAAAACTTAAAAATAGAATTACCATATGATCCAGAAATCCTCCATTTAGGCATACACTCTAAAGAATTGAAATCAGAGTCTTGGGAAATTAGCACCACTATTTGCAATAGCCAAAGTATGAAAGCAACCTAAATGTTGATTGGAGGATGAATGGGTAAGTTGTACATGGTATATAAATAGAGTGGAATATTATTTAGTCTTAAAATGAATGAAATTCTGACATATGCTACAACATGGGTGGGCCTTGATTACATTATGCTAAAGGAAATAAACCAGTTACAGAAAGTCAAATATAGTATGATTTCACTTATATGAGATACTCAGAGTAGTCAATATCATAGATACAGACATTAGAATGGTCGGTGTGAAAAGTTGAGGGGAGAAGAGAATGAAGAATTATTACTTAATAAGTATAGAATTCCAAACTGCAAGAGATGAGTGGTTGTGATGGTTATACAAAAATATGAATATATTTTTTAAAGTGATTAATTTGGCAGCACTGTGTCTTAGTTGTGGCACATGAGATCTTCATTGGGCCACGCAGGATCTTTCCTTGCAACACACAGACTCTCGAGTTGCTGCACACAGGCTCCAGCGGTTATGGCACAGCCTTAGTTGCTCAGAGGCATTTGGGATCTTAGTTCCCCACCAGGGATTGAACCCACCTTCTATTGAATTGCAAGAGTGGATTCTTAGCCACTGGACCACCAGAGAAGTCCCTTTGAATGTTATTTGTTGTTGTTGTTTAGTTGCTAAGTCATGTCCAACTCTTTTGCAACCCCATGCAATATAGCCCTCCAGGCTCCTGTGTCCATGGAATTTCCCAGGCAAGAATACAGAGTTGGTTGCCATTCTCTTCTCCAGCGAATCTTCTCAGCCCAGGATTGAACCCACATCTTCTGTATTAACAGGAAGATTCTTTACCACTGAGTCACCAGGGAAGCCACATGAATGTATTTAATCCACTGAATTTTACACTAAAAACTGTAAGGCAATAAATTTTATGTTATGTGTATTTTACCACAATGGAAAAAAAAAAAAATGAGAGGGAAAATCAGTCTCATATATCAACACCATTAATTATTTTTCTAAGGCAGTGATTGTCAAATTTTGGATGTGTATCAAAATTATGAGGACTTGAAAATAAACAGATTACTGGGTCCAATACGTAGAGTTTCTAATTCAGAAGTTCAAGATTGGGGTCAAGAAATCTGTGCTTCTAACAGTTTCCCAGCTGGTACTGATGCTGCTGGTCAAGCAACCACATACTAAAAATCATTTATTTAAAGGGATGGTAAGTTCTAAACATAATTCAGGTTCGAAAATATGGTTTAATAACATCAGAAAGTAAGCATTTCTTTGTTTCTGCATGGGTAGGCCTTTCTGAGAAGAGAAATTTGGGACCTGGGTCATGACGATATTTTGAAGTTAAAGCGTAAGTAAACAGTGACAGACAGTTGGGAGAGATTTACCTGTCTAAGGAATGTATTTACATTTCAAAGGGGATAAAAACTGAAGCCATGAAAATGTTCTTAGGAATTGTTGTAAATTCAGAGTCTTGGCTTTTGTTCTTCCTAGAAATATTGGTTTCTTTCAAAGGATAAAAAAAATGATCTTTACCCTTCTGTTTCTAAGGAGAATTTGTTTGCCTTAGAGAGATACATTTCTGTCCCTTGATCGGAAGGAAAGGAAGGCTGTTATACCCATTTTCCTATTTAACTATCAGAGTTCCTCACTTATAGTATAGATCCTAGTACATATAGGGTGACATCTAATCCTCATTGGATTACTGCAGAAGAGAGAAATTGGCATGTAGGTAACTGAAGCACCTATTGCTCCAAATGATAATATCTGCCTGCCTCAGAAACCTCAGGTATATTTGTAAGAATATAGTTACAAAGTCTATAAAATACTTTGTCATATATGAAACAATCTTTTTTTCTCGTTATCAAGAATAATGGTTAGTTTTAAGGTAAATTTCTTCAGTGTTAAACTTTCAAACTGTAAGGCTTGAGAGCTGGAAGAAATGTCGTGCCTGTGTGCTCAGTTGTGTCCAGCTCTTTGTGAGCTCATGGACTGTAGCTTGCCAGGCTCCTCTCTCCATGTAATTCTCCAGGCTAGAATACTGCAGTGGGTTACAGTTTCCTCCTTCAGGGGATCTTCCCAACTCAGAGACGAACTAGCATCTTCTGAGTCTCCTGCATTGCAGATGGATTTTTTTTACCACTGAGCCACCTACGAAGTCCTGTCATTATATTTTACATAGGAGAAAACCATAAACAGAGAAGTTATTTGATTTAAAAAAGGGTAGTAGTGGGGATGGATAATTATTTCCTTCATCTTAGTTGTTTTTTGTTCCTAACCATGTTAAAAAGGGGACCAATACAAATTCTAGTTGGAGAGTATGGACTTGAGCCTAGCTCTCTTAGTTTAAAGTAATTAAAATTCAAAATTCACTCTATGTAATTTCTTATCCTACTAAACTCAGCAAGTGTGATTCTTGATATCTTGTCAAGCTGGATTCTTTCAGCAACTGTAATGTAGAATGTTTTTCAGTGAAATTCTTTAAGACCTTAGCTCTTATCTAGTCTCTCATATTTTCTTCTTTTGAAAAATCCAGAGTTAAATGGACTATAAAACATTACTGTAGTACTGACTTATATATGATTTATGATATTTCCAAATATTATGGCAAAATTAATTGGTACCTGAGTTAAGGAGAATAAAATGAGACTTGTTTAGTTTCAATCTGTGAAATATATTTTATTTGTCAACATATCCCAACAAAAGGCTATTGTAGACTGTTTAAAATGAAAGGCAGAAAGCACTTGACCAAAAAAAAAAAAAAAATCCTTTCTTATCTCTAAGACTATAGCATTTTTTACATTCTCAACATATTGAAAGGTCTAGAGATAGCAATGATGAAAATCCCAGTGATCAGATATTATTTAAAGCATATTTCCAACATAATAAAATTTTTCTTTGTTTATAATGTAGTTGCATGGGAAAACAACACATGCATTTGTATAAACAACAACTGTCATCTTGGAATTCAGCCATTTATTTTTTCTCTGAGATTTTTACACTTAGCTTCCTATTCTTCCTAGCTTAGATTTCATCACATTTTCTGTAACTACCTAGTGTAGCTTTAATAATCTTGAAGGATATTTTTCCAGTTGCTATTATTAAGAGGTGAACTCTAATCCAAAAAGCAAAAAGCTAGTCCTTTGAAAATAGCAATAAGTTTATAAATTTTAAAATGTAATGATATATCCATCATCTGAAATGTAATTAATATAATTCATTACATCAAGGGGCTAAAAAAGAAATAGCACATGATCGAATTAATAGTTACAAAAGAAACATTTAACAGAATCCAATACCAGTTCATTATATAAGCTCAGAGTTAACTAGGAATAGAGGGGACAATTTTCAACTTGATAAAGAACATCCTCAGTAAATCTATAGTTAACATACTTGGCTTCCCAGGTGGCGCTAGTGGTAAAAAACCTACCCGCCAATGCAGGAGACATAAGATACATGAGTTGGATCCCTGGGTCAGGAAGACCCCTGGAGGAGGAGAAAATGGCAGCCCATTCTAGTATTTTTGCCTGGAGAATCCCATGGACAGAGGAGTCTGGCAGGCTACATTCCATGGAGTCACAAAGAGTTGGACCTAACTGAAGTGACTTAGCACTAACATTATACTTAGTGGGGAGAAACTAGATGCTTTCACAGTGAGATTAAATTAAATTAGAATAGATTAGTAACAGAGCAATGATATCCACTTATTGTGCCTATTCAATATCATATGGAAATCCTAGCTAATGCAATAAAACAATAGAATGAAATAAAATGCATACATATTGAGGTGGAATAATATCTATCTCAAAGAGTGAAAAAGTTTATATGAGTTCCAAAAAGGTAAATCAAAGATTTAGGAAGATCAGTGGCAATGCTTTTGCCCAAAGTATTTGAAGGGTCCCTACAAATTTTGCCAGTTGAGATTTAATCATGCCATTTGTGTGTCTTCAAATCAGAAGGTTGAAGGTGTTAAGCAAAGTGAAAGTGTTATAAAACCAGCCAAATAGCACACACATGTCAAAAAACCTGATCAGTAGAATGGTCAGGTAACTACAGAATTTGAGTTACCCAGGTAGGGATTATCTTTCTGGAAGGACTTTAGGTGCAGAAAAGGAAGTAGTCTGTCTGCAAGGGAAGACTTCAGTCCCTTCAGTGCAGTGTGAAAACATACCGATCATGATTAAGACATGTTTATATCCATGAAGTGGAAGATGCTGTATGAAATCCATTAGTCAGACCTCAAATAGTTCATTAAGTAGTTCATCTGGGAGCAGTACACACAGACTTCAGTGAGCTGTACTTTGGATAAATAGGACAAGTGAGGTAGACACTGTGGCCTTGTTATTGTTTCTCTGACAGATTGATTCATGCATGCTATCATTTTGTCAGTAGGCCAATGGTTTAATGAATGTGCAGTGGTGAAGAGTAGGAATTTTAGAGTCTCTGGTAGGACTAGGTTGTCTTTTGGTCCAAATCAGAGCTTTACCTTTTTATCAAATCAGCAATTGTTGAATTTCAAATCTTGTTTTGTTTATTTTTTTTAACCTGAGGCCAATTGTTGAGTTTCTGTAGCCAGTTTTACTAAGTTATCATTTGAGTAAATGTCTCTTTGGACCATGACTGAGGTTTGGCTGCTGCTGGTCCCTTTAAGGACGGCTTCTCCTCTGGAAATGTCAGCAAGATGCCTTCCTTTAGCTTCCAGAGAGTTAAGTTTACAAAGCCCCTGAGTCTTAATAGTTGCTAAAGTGGTAGGTAAAATAATATATCCAATAATTCCTGAACATTAAGACCATTTTAACTTTATTTCTGCTGGAAGTTAGGAAAACATGTTTCCACAACATTCCAAAATCATGAATCGAGAAGAAAATCTACTGTCTGTATAAATGTTGGCAGTTGTGTCCTTGGCTAAAGTACAAGACCATGTAGGAATGTAAAATTTCACCCATTGGGCTGAAAGCCATAGGTAAGATGCTGCCTCGACACATCAAAAAGAGTTATAGTAGCATACCCAGCTTGATATTTGTCACTGTCACCTTTTAAATAGGGCTTCCCTGATAATTCAGTTGGTAAAGAATCTGCCTGCAATGCAGGGGATCTCAGTTCGATTCCTGGGTCAGTAAGAACCACTGGAGAAGGGATAGGCTACCCACTCCAGTATTCTTTAGCTTCCCTGGTGGCTCAGGTGGTAAAGAATCCACCTGAAGCAGGAGACCTGGGTTAGACCCCTGGGTTGGGAAGATCCCCTGGAAAAGAGAAAGGCTACCCACTCCAGTATTCTGGCCTGGAGAATTCCATGGACTCTATAGTCAATGGGATCACAAAGAGTTGGACTCAACTGAGCAACTTTCACTTCCTTTTAAATAAGAACCATCCTTGAAATACTGTTGAGGAATTTTCAGTAGATCATCATGAGGAATCAGGAGGTGACCCATCATTGGTAAACAATCCTGAAAAATTTGGGATAGATGAGTGGTCCTCATGATTTTGTGTGAGTATCCCAAGGAAATTTCCTTGTATTTCATATACAAAAATGGGAATGGAACTCTAAATACTGGAATTCTCAAAGTCAGATTCTTCAAACTCTAAGCCGTGAAAGATATGTTGTACAGTTTTTCTCATAAAATTGGGTCAGGTTGCTTACTGTTAAGTAAACTACACAGGAGTTTGGCCACAAGAGAGATATTTGGAATATAATTTTAACAATAATCAACTAGCTTGAGAAAAACTCACATTTGGCACTTAGTTAGTGTTTGGGGAAAACAGGACACCACAGAGTTTATGTGGATTTAAATGTAACTATTGTTCCAATATCTGATGCCATAAATACTGAAAGTGGGCAAATTGAAATTTTTCCTGATGACCTTATATACCATGAAGGCTAAAAACTTTAGCAAGCAGTTCGTTTCTTCCAATGAAGAGGCTTGAGAAGGAGAGGCAAGAAGCAAATCCATATTTGAAACAAAGTAAAGAGTCCCTTGGACTGCAAGGTATCCAACCAGTCCATTCTGAAGGAGATCAGCCCTGGGATTTCTTTGGAAGGAATGATGCTGAAGCTGAAGCTCCAGTACTTTGGCCACCTCATGCGAAGAGTTGACTCATTGGAAAAGACCCTGATGCTGGGAGGGATTGGGGGCAGGAGGAGAAGGGGACGACAGAGGATGAGATGGCTGGATGGCATCACTGATTCGATGAATGTAAGTCTGAGTGAACTCTGGGAGTTGGTGATGGACAGGGAGGCCTGGTGTGCTGTGATTCATGGGGTCGCAAAGAGTCGGACACAACTGAGTGACTGAACTGAAAACCCTTTAAAAACTTAATATCAATCCATATCAGGCTTCAGGATTTTAAAGAAATACACTCAGTAAAACTCCCATAGACATTTCTTCTAAGTGACTTACTTTTCCTCCTCCTACTAAGTTGCTTCAGTCGTATTTGACTCTGTGTGACCCCATAGATGGCAGCCCACCAGGCTCCCCCATTCCTGGGATTCTCCAGGTGGGAGTGGATTGCCATTTCTTTCTCCAGTACATGAAAGTGAAAAGTGAAAGTGAAGTTGTTCAGTTCTGTCCTACTCTAGCAAACCCATGGACCGCAGCCTACCAGGATCCTCTGCCCATGGGATTTTCCAGGCAAGAGTACTGGAGTGGGTTGCCATTACCTTCTCCAATTTTTCTTCCTAAGTGAAGGTAAAAAGGTAATGGTTAGCTTCATCAACTGGAATACTAAAGAATGCACTGCTTGAGTCAAGTACGGTAAATAATTTGGTGAAAATGAAAAAATTATTTTTCACCAAAAATAATTTGGTGAAAATAATCTGGTGAAAAAGGATGTTAGTATGAGGGTTAAAAAATTTGTGTAAACAAAAAGTGTTGAGAAATAACAACATTGTTTATTGCTCAGAGGTCTTGGACAAACCTCTGATCTTTTCTTTTTACTTTTTATTTTAAATTGAAGCAATTTAATAATTGCTTTACAATGTTGTACTGGTTTCTGCCATACAACAGTGTGAACAGCCATAAGTATACATATGGCCCCTCCCTCTTGAACCTCCTTCTCACCCCCCACCCCATTTCATCCCTCTAGGTTGTCAAGGGGGCTTCCCTTGTAGCTCAGTTGGTAAAGAATCTACATACAATGCAGGAGACCCGGGTTTGATTCCCAGGTCAGGAAGATCCCCTGGAGAAGGAAAGGGCAACCCACTCCAGTATTCTTGCCTGGAGAATCCCATGGACAGAGGAGCCTGGCAGACTACTGTCCATGGGATTGCAAGTGTCACATACGCTTTAGCAACTAAACCACCACCAGGTTGTCACAGAGTACCAAGTTGAGCTCCCCATGTTATACAGCAACTTCCCACTATCTGTGTCTTCCCTAGTGACTCAGTGGTAAAGAACCTACCTGCAATGCAGGAGACTTGCTGGAGATGTAGTTTCAATCCCTAGCTTGGGAAGATCTCCTGGAGAGAAGGAAACTGTGATCCACTCCTGTATTCTTGCCTGGAAAATCCCATGAACAGAGGAGCCTGTCACAAAAGAGTCAGACACTAAACAACAACACGTGGGTCTAGAGTGTAGCCAAGGTTTTGAATGGTAATGTATATGTTTCAATGCTATTCTCTCAATTCATCCAGCACTCTCCTTACCTCACTGTGTATACATTGTCTGATCTCTATGTCTGAGTCTCTATTCCTGCCCTTAGGTTTTCTCATCAATAAGACAGTAGTATTACAGGAACTAGTAATGAAGGATAATGAGGCCTTGAGCCTTGCAATCTTTTTTTATGGGCTTTGTACCTTGAAGGGCTTCTTTACTCACAGAATTAGAGCAGTCTTTCTTCTTCCTGTTTGGCTCTGCTATCACTCTAGGGTGTGGGAGCACTCCCTTCTGGCCACCTGACTCTATTCAATTAAGGTTTCTGTTTATTAATTTTTTAGGGTATGAAAAATTATGTAGTTAGATATAACTCTAACAAAATATGTACAATATCTGTGTAATGCTACAAAATTTTGATGAAGTACTCAAAGAAGAATTAATAAACAGGGAAATACTCCATGAACACAAACAGGAAGATTCAATATTGTTAAGATATAGGTTTCTCCAAACTTCATCTATATATTCAGTGAAATCCCAATCAAATTCCCAAACCAATTCTACAGTTACACAGAAAGTCAAAAGACCCAGAATAGCCAACATGATATTAATAGGAGAACTTACACTACCTAGCTTCAAGACTAACTAAAAGTTACAATAATCAAGACAGTGTGTTATTTGCAAAAGAACGGAAAAACGTATCAGTGAAGCTGACTAGAGTGCCCAGAAGTAGCCTTGCACAAATATAATTAACTGATCTTTGACAAAGGAACAAAGGTAATTCAATGGAGAAAATATAGTCTTTTCAAGGATTGGTACTAGACATTCACATGCAAAAAGGTTAAATCTAGACACAGATCTTTCACAAAAACTGACTCAAAAATTGATCAAAGACCTAAATATAAAGTTCAAAACTAAAACATTCCTAGAAGGAAACAGAGGATGAAATATAGATGAACTTGGGTTTGATGATGATTTTTAGATACAACATAGAGAGCATGATTTTTGAAGGGAGTATTTGATTGTTTGGACTTCACCAAAATTAAAAATTACTCTGTAAAAGATACTAATAATAGAATGAAAAAGCAAGCCTCAGACTTAAGAAAGCACATATCTGTTAAAGAAGTGGTATTTAAAAATAGAAAAAGAATCCTTAAAACTCATCAGATTAAAAAAAAAAAGTAATGGAAAATAACCAAAAAAATCTGGAAACTTTACAAAGAAGATATAGAGATGGCAAATAAGCACATGAAGAAAATGTTCAGTGCTGTTCAGTTCAGTTCAGTCACTCAGTCATGTCCGACTCTTTGCGACCCCATGAATCGCAGCACGCCAGGCCTCCCTGTCCATCACCAACTCCTGGAGTTCACTCAAACTCATATCCATCGAGTCGGTGATGTCATCCAGCCATTTCATCCTCTGTTGTCCCCTTTTCCTCCTGCCCCTAATCCTTCCCAGCATCAGAGTCTTTTCCAATGAGTCAACTCTTCACATGAGGTGGCCAAAGTACTGGAGTTTCAGCTTTAGCATCATTCCTTCCAATGAACACCCAGGACTGATCTCCTTTAGGATGGACTGGTTGGATCTCCTTGCAGTCCAAGGGACTCTCAAGAGTCTTCTCCAACACCACAGTTCAAAAGCATCAATTCTTCGACACTCAGCTTTCTTCATAGTCCAATTCTCACATCCATACATGACCACTGGAAAAACCATAGCCTTGACTAGACAGACCTTTGTTGGCAAAGTAATGTCTCTGCTTTTCAATATGCAATCTAGGTTGGTCATAATTTTCCTTCCAAGGAGTAAGCGTCTTTTAATTTCATGGCTGCAGTCACCATCTGCATTGATTTTGGAGCCAAAATAAATAAATAAATAAAGTCTGACACTGTTTCCCCATCTATTTTCCATGAAATGATGGCTCCAGATGCCATGATCTTCATTTTCTCAATGTTGAGCTTTAAGCCAACTTTTTCACTCTCCTCTTTCACTTTCATCAAGAAGCATTTTAGTTCCTCTTCACTTTCTGCCATAAGGGTGGTGTCATCTGCGTATCTGAGGTTATTGATATCAGTGCCATTAAGGCATCTTAAAACTTGAAACAAAAATGATATACACTACATATCTATTAGACTGACTTAAGTTCAGAATACTAACACTAAATGCTGGCAAGCATGTAGACCAACAGAATTCAAAACAGTATATCTACTTTGGAAGGTAATTTGGCAGTTTCTTAAAAAGTAAATACTCTTAAAAAGTAAATACTCTTATAATGCATTCTAAAAACATGCTGCTTGGTATTTACCCAAATAAACTGAAGCTTTATATTCACATAAAAACATGCACAGAATGGTTTTTAGCAACTTTATTTGCAACTGCCCAAACTTGGAAGGAACCAAGATGTCCTTTAATTGAAAAATGAATTAACAAACTATGATGCATACATGCAGTGAAATATTATTCACTAATAAAAAATAAACAAGCTATCAAGGTCGGGATTGGGAGTTCATGTACACTCATGGCTAATTCATGTCAATGTGTAACAAAACGAATACAGTATTGTAAAGCAAAACAAACTAAAAAAATAAAAATTAATTTAAAAAAAAAAAGGAACTTTTAATATATATTGTTAAGTTAAAGAAAAGCCAATGTGGAAAGTATTTTTACTGATTTCAATTATATGACATTCTGTAAAAGATGAAATTATTGAGATAGTTTTAAAAAATCATTGGTAGCCACGACTTTCAGAGCAGAGAGGGAAGAATGAATAGATGGAGTGCAGGCAATTTTGAGGGTAGTGAAAGTATTCTATGTGATACTGTAATGATATTGTAATAGTGGATACTTGCCATTAAACATGTACATTATACACATTATACCTGTAGAATTTTCAGCACAAATGTGAACCTTAATATATACTGTGGACTTTGTTACCAATGACGTATTGATTGGACATTAATTGTCACAGATACACTTCTTTAAGTGAGAATATAAATAATACAAGGAACTGTATATGTGGTAAGATAGTGCATAGGAAGCACAGGAGCTCTTGTGTTTGGGAAACCAATATGTTTTCTAAGTTTCTATAAACCAAAAAGTGCTCTGACAAGTCTACTAATTTGAGAAAGGTAAGCAAAGAATGGAGAAGGCAATGGCACCCCACTCCAGTACTCTTGCCTGGAAAATCCCATGGATGGAGAAGCCTGGTAGATTGCAGTCCATGGGGTCGTGAAGAGTCGGACACAACTGAGTGACTTCACTTTCACTTTTCAGTTTCATGCATTGGAGAAGGAAATGACAACCCACTCCAGTGTTCTTGCCTGGAAAATCCCAGGGAAGGGGGAGCCTGGTGGGCTGCTGTCTATGATTAATGCTTTATATTTCTAACTAAAAATCATTTTACATTACAAAAAAAAAAAAAGGCTACCTATAAACAGTTTCATTTCATTTTTGTTTTTTGTCTTTTTTGCCTGTCTGTTGTGTTTTGTTCATTGTGACTTCTCAGCCCTTTGAAAGTATATCCTTCTTCTTTATTAGATCTTGGACAATATTTGCAAATAATCACACAATCTATATATTTTATTTTCTAATATCATTGTTAAAGAAAATTTAGTTTACATGTTTCCTTCTTCTCTGTCTTAACAATTTTTTATGTTGAAATTCTTTTTTCTTAATCACAATTTTTTTTCTAAAACCTTTCTTTTAACTTTCTATATTTTGCATAATAGCTATCCACATTTTTTCCTTTTCTGTAAATTTACATAGTCCATCAACTTTCCATGGGTGAAGTCTCTCACAGTGTGGGTTCTGTGACCTAAAGCCAGCATCAGTAGTTTCTTAGTTAGCAAATATAGAGTCAGTCTGAGACTATGGGCAATGGAGGTGAAATGACCTTTAAAACTTAACTAAAATGAACACTATGAAATTATAGCCCCTCTGGGCTTCTTGGTGACTCAGATCGTAAAGAAACCGTTTGCAATGCAGGAGACCTGGGTGTGATCCCTGGGTTGGGAAGATCCTCTGGAGGAAGGAGAGGCAACCCACTCTAATATTCTTGCCTAGAGAATCCCCATTGACAGGGGAGCCACGTGGGCTACAGTCCTTGGAGTCTCAAAGAGTCAGACATGACTGAACAACTAACCATATAGTCCCTCTAGCTTACTCCTTTATTTCTAAATGCAGTGATCATTATTTGTGAGAGTTGACTTAGCATTGTCTGCTGTATCCTGGCATTAACAAATTAAAAAACTTTTTATATGTACACATGAAACATAAATAGCTATCTTATGTTATGAGACTCTACCTGAAAAAAAATGGCTCAGAGTAAAAGTAGAAAATATTGTACCTTCCAAAAACATCTAAAAGGACCAAATCTCTGTTCTGGCCTCACCTGCAATACCAAACCTATCTGAATCTGAAGCTAAAGGTAATTTAAGAGTCTGAATGATAATATCTATTAAAAGCTCTTACCTATATGAAGGCAACCATTTGCCTACGCACAAGGAGATATAAAATATTGTGACTTAATAAGGCAGAAAGTGAAGAGGAACTAAAAAGCCTCTTGATAAAAGTGAAAGAGGAGAGTAAAAAAGTTGGCTTAAAGCTCAACATTCAGAAAATGAAGATCATGGCATCTGGTCCCATCACTTCATGGGAAATAGATGGGGAAACAGTAGAAACAGTGTCAGACTTTATTTATTTATTTATTTGTTTATTTATTTATTTATTTTGGCTCCAAAATCACTGCAGATGGTGACTGCAGCCATGAAATTAAATGACGCTCACTCCTTGGAAGGAAAGTTATGACCAACCTAGATAGCATATTAAAAAGAAGAAACATTACTTTGCCAACAAAGATCCGTCTAGTTAAGGCTATGGTTTTTCCAGTAGTCATGTATGGATTGAGAGTTGGACTGTGAAGAAAGCTGAGCGCTGAAGAACTGATGCTTTTGAACTGTGGTGTTGGAGAAGACTCTTAAGAGTCTCTTGGTCTGCAAGGAGGTCCAACCAGTCCATCCTAAAGGAGATCAGCCCTGGGTGTTCTTTGGAAGGAATGATGCTAAAGCTGAAACTCCAGTACTTTGGCCACCTCATGCAAAGACTCTGATGCTGGGAGGGATTGGGGGCAGGAGGAGAAGGGAGGATGTGATGGCTGGATGGCATCACTGACTCGATGGACATGAGTTTGTGTGAACTGCAGGAGTTGGTGATGGACAGGGAAGCCTGGTGCGCTGCAATTCATGTTGTTGCAGAGTTGGACACAACTGAGTGACTGAACTGAACTGAACTGAAAATAAAAAATTCCTCATGGCTCAAAATTAAGAGAGCTTAAAGTCTCATATTTTTCACCATAGATATGCCAGTTAAAAGCCACCCACAAAAGTGAAGAACAAATTTCTTGGCACAATTCAAGTCAATGAACATCATTAAAGTAAAAAAACAAAACAAAACAAAACAAAATTGTGTGGTTACTAATTGCTAATGCATGCGGCCTTTATTAGCATCTTTCATGCACCTCAAAAATGCTTCTTCCCTGTTTTTCCATCAAATACAATTCTAGGTTGCTCCATATATAATCCATTTATTTTTTTCAAGATACACTGAATTTAGACAATGATAAAAATCAACTTTATTATTGATTAAAAATATTGGAAGATGTGACTAGGGCATGGAGTCAGTTGGATTTGCTGACATCTCTTTCAGTTGAACACACCCATCACTATTTTAATCTTGGCCTACTGAGCTCACTTATTAGATCACAAAGCTACTTTTCTGTACACAGGCTGGTTCCATGGGAGGAAAGGAGAAAGCTCTGCTTATACAGATTCTTCTTCTCACATCACTAATCAACTAGTTAGAAAACTTGTTCTCCATCCTCTCTTCCCTTTCTCCTGCTTATTTTTGTTTTATTTTGAGAAATAATATATGCATATTCAGAAAAACACATAGAATTTTATAGGCTATCATTTAAGATCTTCACTTCAGTTTCTCAATCGTGTTTGACTCTTTCCTACCCCATGGACTACAACACGCCAGGCATCCCTGTCCATCACCAACTTCCGCAGCTTGCTCAAATTCATGTCCATCGAGTTAGTGATGCCATCCAACCATCTCATCCACTTCCGTCCCATTCTCTTCTTGCCTTTAATCTTTCTCAGCACCATGGTCTTTTCAAATGAGTCAATTCTTCACATCAGGTGGCCGAAGTATTGGAGTTTCAGCTAGAGCATCAGTCCTTCCAATGAATGTCCAGGATTGATTGCTTGTACGATTGACTGGTTGGATCTCCTTGCAGTCCAAGGGACTCTCAAGAGTCTTCTCCAACACCACAGTTCAAAAACAGCAATTTCTTTGGTGTTCATCTTTCTTTATAGTCCAACTCTCACATCCATACATGACTACTGGAAAAACCATAGCTTTGACTAGATGGACCTTTGTTGGAAAAGTAATGTCTGTGGTTTTTAATATGCTATCTAGGATGGTCATAGCTTTTCTTCCAAGGAGTAAGCATCTTTTAATTTCATGGCTGCAGTCCTCATCTGCAGTGCTTTTGGAGCCCCCCTCCCCCCCAAAAAAAGAATCTGTCATTGTTTCCATAAAGTGATGGGACCGGTGCCAGATCTTAGTTTTCCAAATGTTGAGTTTTAAGCCAAATTTTCACTCTCCTCTTTCACTTTCATCAAGAGGCTCTTTAGTTTTTCTTCTCTTTCTGTCATAAGGGTGGTGTCATCTACATATTTGAGGTTATTGATATTTCTCAGCAGTCTTGATTCCAGCTTGTTTTTCACTCAGCCTGGCATTTAGCATGATGTACTTTGGTATATGAAGTACTCTGGTACTTCCCTAGTGGCTCAGATGGCAAACCATCTGCCTACAATGCGGGAGACCTGGGTTCGATCCCTGGGTCGGGAAGATCCCCTGCAGAAGGAAATGGCAACCCACTCCATATTCTTGCCTGGAAAATCCTATGGATGGAGGAGCTTGGTTGGCTACTGTCCATGGGGTCGCAAAGAGTTGGACACAACTGACTGACTTCACTCACTCACTCTGCATATAAGTTAAATAAGCAGGGTGACAATATACAGTCTTGACATACTCTTTTACCAGTTTAGAACCAGTGTGTCATTCCATATCCAGTTCTACCTGTTGCTTCTTGATCTGCATACAGAGTTCTCAGGAGGCAGGTCAGGTGGTCTGGGATTCCCATCTCTTTCAGAATTTTCCACAGTTTATTGTGATCCAGAACTGACAATTCTCATTATCTTTCACATTTGTGCAGGTAAACTATTTGTAGGCAAGGTAGGCACTGCTTGTCCCTGATATATCAACTGCTACACAAGAAAACATTGAGAATATTCCTGAAGGTGCAGTATGAAAGAGAGCAAAGGCAAAAGACTTTACCTGGAGAATATGCAGAGCCAAGATTTACCATCTAGTTTGTGCTCTGTATCAAGAATTTTGCAGGGCTCTCAAGTCACTAGAGGCTATTTTAAATGTTTGATATGTAAGCAGAGGAACAAAGAGGCAGAGATTTCTTCTACCTCATGTAGAAAAGATAATATGAGTGCTCTATTTAGAAATGTTGAGGCCGGATGCCTCCTTTGTGACACTGTTAACCTTCCTGTCCCTCCTGCTTAGCATCTCACTTGGCCTGACTGCTTTAAAGGTAAATAAGTGGGAAGAAGTCATGACTTGCTTACAGTGTAAGTGTGAGATGCATCTGTTGTGTGCTGTTTTGGATACTCTAGATAACTTTTCCTGGCAACGTATTTCTGTTGTAATTCACCACTGCCCCTTTGCCTTATAGTCCTACCTAATAAGATGGATTTCATTTCCACAAATCCAAAAAGAATTCTGAGAGTGGAAATGAATGAATCACTATGGTTTTGTAACCAAGGGACTTGCAATATCTTGAGAGAAATCCTGGAAAGATTTTGATTCAAGGACCAGAAAATTTTAATTCATGGCGCAGAAAGGATGCCTCTCTTTCTTACATTGTGTTTACTTAACCATATGAATTAAAGGTAAATTTTAGGCCACATTCTAAGTAGGTGACACATTTATTTCAGTGTGGACACTGTAGTCTGAAGCTTGCCTCTATGTTAGCAAACATCAGTCACTAGCTAAAGATAAGTGAATTAAACTATCATTAATTTCCTCAATATGCTGCTGCTAAGTCGCTTCAGTCCTGTCCAATTCTGTGCGACCCCATAGACGGCAGCCCACCAGGCCCCTCTGTCCACAGGATTCTCCAGGCAAGAATATTGGAGGGGTTTGCCATTTCCTTCTCCAATGCATGCATGCATGCTAAGTCGCTTCAGCCATGTCCGACTCTATGTGACCCCATGGACAGCAGCCCACCAGGCTCCTCTGTCCACAGGATTCTCTAGGCAAGAATACTGGAGCGGGTTGCCATTTCCTTTTCCAGCCTCAATAGGAATTAAGGATAATGTATGAATCATGTTTTAAAGTGAGGTTCACATAATATATAGAAAAGAAAGTGCTTTCAGGAATATGATTCAAGTTGGGACCTAACAAATCTGTGTACTCTGTGTACTCCCTGTCACCATTGCCAAAGTGAAAACAGGGTGCCAGAACTCTGTGTTATCATAGAAGGAATCTACGCTCTTTCTCAACTCTCTAAAACTCATAGGTTTGCCACCATCATCTGCATTGAGATCATCAGGATTAATTATTTTATGCCTTTATCTCAAAGTAGATCCACCACCTTAAAAATCTTACACATGTACGGTTAATCCTCACTGTTCGATTCTGCTGCTTATCAAGCTGAATGGGGCAACACTACCCCTACCCTGTCCCACATTTTCTCATCCCCTTATCACTCCTGCTGTTTTATTTTTCCTTCAGAGCAATTTACTATATAGTTTTTTATATGTTTTTCTGTTTTTCACACAAGAAACTTTTGGCTGTCTTGTTCATTGCTATTCCCCAAGCACACAGAACTTGGCACAGTGTAGACAACAAATAATATTTTTGAATACATGCATAAATGAAATTACTTGAACTATAAATATTAATAATACATATTTAACAAGTATTTATGAGTACTTAATATAGTATGAATACATTATAAAACATATTATAACATGCTGTTTAATATCTAAAACAAATATTTCAAGATAACTAATAAACTATTAATAATATTTATCTTTCCAATGAATCAGAGACCTATAACATTAATTGTAAATTTTGAATGTTGGATAGCCTACTGTTTTCCAGCTCTTATGAAGTATTCCTATATTCAGGTATTTCAAAACACTGTTCAGCAAATGAGGTTTGTACATAGAAAAAATGCAAAGTAGGAAGTGTGATCCAAAAAGAGCTACAGATAAATTATTTGACTGGTTAAAGTAATTAACCATTGGATTTTCCTGATGGCTCAGATGGTAAAGCATCTGCCTACAATGTCGGAGACTTGGGTTCAATACCTGAGTCAGGAAGATGCACTGGATAAGGAAATGGCATCCCACTCCTATACTCTTGCCTGGAAACTCCCATGGATGGAAAAGCCTGACTCTCTACAGTCCATGGGGTCACAAAGAGTCGGACATGATTGAATGACTTCACTTATTTTTTTCACTTTAAGGTAATTATGATTTGGAGGTCAAAACATTGCAAAATTATGGAACAAATACTTTATTTTAGTGTGTTATGATTTAATATTTAATTCTTCATTTTATATTTTAAAACTCACAGTCTTATGTAGTTTCACAGTAGTAGAACCCAGAAAATTATGCTTGGTGATAGCTTACATTAGTACCTCCTAAATTTAATTACATATACACATTCAGTTCAGTCCAGTTCAGTCACTCAGTCATGTCTGACTCTTTGGGACCCCATAATCGCAGCACGCCAAGCTTCCCTGCCCATCACCAACTCCTGGAGTTCACTCAAACTCATGTCCATCGAGTTGGTGATGCCATCCAGCCATCTCATCCTCTGGCATCCCCTTCTCCTCCTGCCCACAACCCCTCCCAGCATCAGGGTCTTTCCAATGAGTCAACTCTTCGCATGAAGTGGCCAAAGTATTGGAGTTTCAGCTTCAGCATCAGTCCTTCCAGTGAACACCCAGGACTGATCTCCTTTAGAATGGACTGTTTGGATCTCCTTTCAGTCCAAGGGACTCTCAAGAGTCTTTTCCAAAACCACAGTTCAAGAGCATCAATTCTTTGCCATTCAGCTTTCTTCACGATCCAACTCTCACATCCATACATGACCACTGAAAACACCATAGCCTTGACTAGACGGACCTTTGTTGATACAGTAATGTCTCTGCTTTTGAATATGCTATCTAGGTTGGTCATAAATTTCCTTCCAAGGAGTAAGCATCTTTTAATTTCATGGCTGCAATCACAACTGCAGTGATTTTGGAGCCCGTCCACCCCCAAATAACGTCTGACACTGTTTCCACTGTTTCCCCATCTATTTCCCATGAAGTGATGGGGCCAGATGCCATGATCTTCGTTTTCTGAATGTTGAGCTTCAAGCCAACTTTTTCACTCTCCTCTTTCACTTTCATCAAGAGGCTTTTTAGCTCCTCTTCATTTTCTGCCATAAGAATGGTGTCATCTGCATATCTGAGATTATTAATATTTCTCCTGGCAATCTTGATTCCAGCTTGTGTTTTTTCCAGCCCAGTGTTTCTCATGATGTACTCTGCATATAAGTTAAAAAAGCAGGGTGACAATATATAGCCTTGACACCCTCCTTTTCCTATTTGGAACCAGTCTGTTGTTCCATGTCCAGTTCTAACTGTTGCTTCTTGATCTGCACACAGATTTCTCAAGAGGCAGGTCAGATGGCCTAGTATTCCCATCTCTTTCAGAATTTTCCAGTTTACTGTGATCCACACAGTCAAAGGGTTTGGCATAGTCAATAAAGCAGAAATAGATGTTTTTCTGGAACTCTCTTGCTTTTCTGATGATTCAGCAGATGTTGGCAATTTGATCTCTGGTTCCTCTGCCTTTTCTGAAACCAGCTTGAACATCAGAGAGTTCATGATTCATGTATTGCAAAGCCTGGCTTGGAGAATTTTGAGCTTTACTTTACTAGCGTGTGAAATGAGTGAAATTGTGTGGTAGTTTGAGCATTCTTTGGCATTCCCTTTCTTTGGGATTGGAATGAAAATTGACCTTTTCCAGTTCTATGGCCACTGCCAAGTTTTCCGAATTTGTTGGCATACTGAGTGCAGCACTTTCACAGCATCATCTTTCAGGATTTGAAATAGCTCAACTGGAATTCCATTACCTCCACTAGCTTTGCTTGTAGTGATGTTTTCTAAGGCCCACTTGACTTCACATTCCAGGATGTCTGGCTCTACTATACTTAAAATAGATAACCAACAGAGACCTACTGTATAGAGCAGAGAACTCCACTCAGTAATCTGTAATAACCTAAACAGTAAAATAATTTGAAACAGAATATATATATATATATATGTATTTGTATAACTTTGTCACTTTGCTGTACACCTGAAATTAACACAACATTGTAAATCAACTATGTGCTGTGCTTAGTCACTCAGTCGTGTATGACTCTTTGCAACCCCATGGACTGTAGGCCACCAGGCTCCTCTGTCCATTGAATTCTCCAGGCAAGAATACTGAAGTTGGTTGCCATGCCCTGCTCCAGGTGATCTTCATTCATTTGGGGATTGAACCCAGAACTCCCGCACTGCAGGTGGATTCTTTCCTGTCTGAGCCACCATGGAAACCCAAACTATAGTACAATATAAAATAATTTAAAAACAACAACAACAACAACAAAAATAACATTTAATCAACTGAAGATCCTGTTACAAAGTAACTCTTATCTGCAGTAGATCTGAGGTAAGACTTGGACTCTGCATTTCTAGTGAACTGTCAGGTAATGATGGTAAAGTTGCCAAACCCTTGGCTAAGCATTGAGCAGAAAGGTCCTCAACACTGCCAGAGTCATTAAACAAAAATCATTATAGCAACTGGAATTTTAATAAAATGAACCATAAAGTCAATTGGATTTGATTTTATACTTTGAAAGCTGACACCTAAAATATGTTCAATTCATTTTCATTAATATTGCTATCAAGCAGAAATTTCAGTGTTTTGTGCAGAAAGCTTCAACTGTAACTCAGGAAGAAAACATGGTAAGACTACAAATCTTGCCTGCTATAGCGCTTCCTTATATATTCATTTTCTTGAAATACTATTTGTCAGGTACCCAGAGGGTTCCACTGCAGCACCAGGTACTATTAAAAGAGAATTTACGTGAAGTGAAGAAGTGAAGTCGCTCAGTCGTGTCCGACTCTTTGCTACCCCGTGGACTATAGCCCACCAGGCTCCTTTGTCCATGGGATTCTCCAGGCAAGAGTACTGGAGTGGGTTGCCATTTCCTTCTTCAGGGGATCTTCCCGACCCAGGGATCAAACCCAGGTCTCCTGCATTGCAAGGCAGATGCTTTAACCTCTGAGTCACCAGGGAAGCCATTTATCTCTCCTTCAAGATCTAGCTTACTAGCCCTCACCCAAGATATTTGGTTGTAAAACCCAAATATATTTTTATATAACCTAAAGGTCATTTTGAACAAACCTAAGGTCTTATTAGGGATTAAGAAACTTTTTCAAATTTTTCTGAGTGCTTTGTGAAACCTCATTTTCAACTTGGTCTTTTCCCAAATCCCTGCTAGTGATGTCACTGAAGACCAAAATTTTGCATCAGAAGATTAAAAAAAAAAAAGAAGAAGAAGATAAAACTGCTGTTCTCTGTATGAGAATGTTAAAGCAATTAAAAAAAAAAGATATGTTTTATTTCATTTACAGCAGATATTGTACACACAGACCAAAAACAAAAAGTCAGTGCAGCTCTGGTTTAGGAAAATTTTCAGTCTCTCCCACAAACTCATCATTTTGACAGAAGTCTCCAGTATGAACTTGGTCACAATATATTATAAAATGTGCTAAAAATTGAAAACAAATATGACTTCTTATGCAGATTCTACTCGGGGTCTCAGAAGGAAACACTAGAAAATTTCATATACACACACACACACACACACACACACACACACACATATATGTAGAAGGAATGATGCCAAAACTGAAACTCCAGTACTTTGGCAACTTCATGCGAAGAGCTGACTCATTGGAAAAGACTCTGATACTGGAAGGGATTGCAGGCAGGAGGAGAAGGGGACAACCGAGGATGAGATGGCTAGATGGCATCACTGACTCGATGGGCGTGAGTCTGAGTGAACTCCGGGAGTTGGTGATGGACAGGGAGGCCTGGCGTGCTGCGATTCATGGAGTCACAAAGAGTCAGACACGACTGAGTGACTGAACTGACCTGATACACTGAAAATTGATATATTAAAAATTCATAAATATTCATATATATATATGTAAGAGGCAGTGATATATAAGCTGGGAAAGTAACATCTAATAAGAGATTTTATGGGTAAATACTTCTAGAGGGAATGTATAATCTCTGCTGAACCTTACAGGTTCAAAAGAACTGGGCATATATGGAGAAATAAGCAGTTTGCTGCAGCTGGAGAAAACTGCATATGGATGGAGAACGGCAAGCAGAGGATGCTGAACAGAGAATTTTCTAACAGAATTTTGAATAGGTACAGAGAATCTTGTGGCCTTATCTATTGTGGTGCTGAGGATTTATCTTACAGCCAAAGAAGAACCATTAAACAAGTCCTTACAAACACTGTTTTCTAGAAAGCTAATATTACTAGAGGTATAGAGGATGGACTAGTTGGAGAGTCTTCAGGTCAGCTATTCTCTAGGAGCTTATTGATCCGAAAAAAGAAAGATGCTGAAAGCCCAAGCCAATCTGTTAGCAGTGAGAATACAGAGGAAGCACAGAGCATGTATATGTGTGTGTGAATGTATATTTGTGTGGATGGATGGATGTATATATGCATACTGAGTAATTGGATGTGTGGCACCTCAAAGAGTTACCCACAAATACTAAACATTGTGAATGATGATGTGCTCCTAATGTAAGATACTGATGAAAAATTTTAATGTACATATGAATAAATAAGAAAATCTCTACTTACATGATGTAATTTTGAGTGTGTCTTGTCAGAAAATTAATATGCTTTTTCATTAGAATTTTGGGAGAGATTTGTTAGAAACATGGCCTTGTCTTCCATATTTTTACGAATCTTCTAAGAATGAAGAGTGGCAGAATATACCAACCCAAATACATAACTTTGGCATCAGAATTATTTTTAAAGACATTTAAAAAAAAACAGCAGATGCAAGAAGGGTACCTTAACTTCCTCTTTTCTTCCTGAAAATAGGAGATTAAAACTCTAGTATGAAAGATGTCCTCTCTGTACCAGGAGAAAAGAAACTTTCTTTGATGGGAAGTCAAAGCCAAGAGTTCTCTGTATGAACAGATCTTTTCAATTCTTATTTTTCTTTAGCCTCTGAATATAATTAAATTTTCCACAATTGTTTCTCCTTATTCAACCTAATATAATAGCATGTAGGTTTTGCCATTCCTTTGGGGTTTCACCCCATATGAGGGTTCTTATGTAAAACATATAAACTTGTATGTTTTTCTCCTATTAATTTGTCTTATCTCAGTTTAATTCTTAGGCAAAACCAAAACACCCTAAAAAAGTAAAGAAAATGCCAGCAAAATTTGAGAACTCTATTTTATATAGAGTAAAAAGCACTATTAGAATGTATGTTACCAGAGGATACTGTAACTTCAGATGCATTTTCTTACCTCTCTTACTTTGAATATTAGATAAATAAAATCAATATCAGGGTGTAATTTTTCTATAAGCTATATTGGTTTAATAGTGACATATTTATACAGAAAGGTGATCACAATAGTTATGGATATCACTATTCCTGGGGAATGCTTAAATCACTCAAGGGTAATGGTAAGTGTGAGTAGAGGTTTAGCAAGGAATCAGGGGAAAAAAATAAAGATAAACCAAGTGCACGCTCTGGTACCTCCACAGGCTTTCTGTAGGGTTCCAAAACTGATGAATGCAATGTCTTATGAGTGTGAACATACCCTGATGACTCCATATCAAGTAAACACAGGTTGCTGTTGTGTTTATTTGTTTTGCTTTTCTGTCTTCAGTCTGATGGAAATGCTGATTGAAAAAAGAAGACTGGTAAACTATCTTTTTTCCTCTCTAATAAATCTAGGGTATATCTGGGCCACAAAATTATCTCATGCCATCATGTGGATACAGTTATTGGGCTTTCAAATTCTGTCTATTGCTCATTTTTTAAAGGTTTTTGAATAGAGAATAGCTGACAAATTCCAATGCAATAGTTACATTCTCTCTCTCAAATAACCACTGATATATTCTTTTTTAAATGTATAGAAGATTATGATGTTTAAGTCTAAGATGGTGAATTTATCCAAAATCCTGCTATCAGGGGAAGATTTAAAGACAATAGGTCATATTTGAAACTGCCATAGGAATTTTAAAAATGATAGTAAGAAAAGACATTGTTGAAAAAAAGAGTTGGGAAATGTAAAAGTATTCCCAAAATGACTTCTTACTGAAGTGAGGTTTAACATTTTTTTGAAGAAGGTTCTCTCTGTGAATCTGACTGTGAGATTTTTTAGCTCATTGCTTCTTTATAAACACAAAGCAATTTGGATTTACCTCATTTTCTCATACAACAGGGACACTGCTAGTCCATTTTCCAGCCCCATATGCAAAATAATGGCTCATCTTGCATGCCTCAAAAACTTTTTAATTTAAATTAGGTCATGAAGTTGGTGGGGAGGAAAAAAATGCCAACATTTTTCAATGTTTATTACCTGAGCTTTCAAATTAGTTGAAGAAAATCACAAACTTCTCTAAAATTAAAAGTAGGCACAGCCCCCAAAATATATTTTTACTTACACAATTCAGATACATAATTATATAGGAAGTAGTTATTTTTGCAATTTAAATTTTTGTAATTCTTCTAGTGTTTACATGAGTGATTTTGCAGAGGATGACCTGGTGATCTCTGGGGTTCTATACCCAATTTCTGGGGCCCTTAATCTTGAGTATTGGTTTCTATTAAATCGATGAGTCCAATAAAGTGAATTGTTATAGCCAAATTTTGCTTACCTAGGAAAGTTAAAGGAAATAGCATTATCTGTAAATTAGATAATTTTAATAGTATAATCCCTTAATTGCCATCTTTACTATCTTAAACAGCAAGAATGAGATTCTTAAGTTATTGATTACATTAATGAACGTTTAACATTCTATTTCCTGTATTGTGATTCTCTTGGCTTGGGGCATAGTTCATTCTCTCCTCGTGTGTGTGTGTGTTCTCTGGTTTTTTCTCACTCTCCTCTCTGTTTTTGGTCTTTTATTTAGTAAAAACTATAAGCACAGTATTACAAATAATTCACTTGACAATCACACATATATCAACTGCTATGTGTTCCTACTCTGTTTTTAAAAACACTATTTAATTCAGCATAATCCTTACAACAATTCTAGAAAGCAGGGATTATTTTCATTGTCATTTTACAAATGAAGAAACTAAGAAATTAATTAAAAATCAATAGGTAGTGAGATATTAGGAATGCAAATCAAGTACATCAGCTTTCACAGTCATTGCTATTTTTCATTATGCAATATAACTTTTAAAATAAACTGATAACTTGGATTTATCTCGTATAAACATATAAACAAGGTCATGAGTTATGTTGTAGACAGTTTCCTAAGGGGATAATTCTAAGTCATTATTTAATATAAACCAGTAATTCAACTAGTTTGTTAACCATTGTTTGTTAATTTATTCTATGAGTTCAGGGTTTTGTTGTCCAAGAAAATCCAACCCAAATTTGTAACCATTACCAAGTATTACTTGATCTGAATTTCAGTAATGATTTATGATTCTTAAGCCTTTGAACTAGCTTAATACTACTCTGCATTTCATTTGAAATTTCTCCCTTAATATTCATAACAATCCAGTATTAACACTGGATTCCAAATTAGAAAGGCAGCTTCATACAAATATATAATTTCCTAAAATCTGCTATTCCTAAGTGGTTCACCCATGGCTTGAATTGGGACTTAATTTATTCTAGTGTTCAAACTATTACGTTCAGGACTTTACATGTGTGATAAAGCTTAGAAAAATTAGTGAAATTGATAAGGACAGGGCAAAGGGACAGGGTAGGTAAGTATCAATAGTTAACCCCACTCAGTTCAATTCAGTTCAGTCACTCAGTTGTGTCTGACTCTTTGCAACCCCATGAATTGCAGTACACCAGGCTTCCCTGTCCATCACCAACTCTTGGAGTTCACCCAAACTCATGTCCATCAAGTTGTTGATGACATCCAGCCATCTCATCCTGTCGTCCCCTTCTCCTCCTGCCCCCAATCCCTCTCAGCATCAGTAAGCTAATGATCACTTAAGAAAGCAAATTTGCTTAACCACAAAACCAAGCTGGCTTGATTCACAACAAAACCATGGAACAGAAGCATAACACATACTCCAAAATAATAAAATAATGGTAGAATGAGACCCACATCCTGCCCACTGAGGTCAGTAAGTTAATGGTTCCTAGGACATGCTTTACTGTATACTCTAAAAGCAAAAGTACAAAGAAAAGGTGACATTATACTGAACCTGAAATCATTTACCATATTTTAGTATATGTTTTGCTCATTTACATTCTGCTATGAGAGTCTTGGTCTGACCATGCAGGTATGAGAAAACTCCCCCACCTGACATGGAGGAAGGGGAGGAGCTGATAATGGAAGCTTAACATCTACTCATGGATGAGGAAGATGATCTCCTCTCTCCAATTTTCCTTTGATTATAAAACTGTAGCCCACTAAGTTTTTGGGGTGGTACACTTGCCTGCCTCTTTGTAAGCCTCACATGCATCCTACCCTATAAATCACTTCTTATCTATCATTTTGCCTCTTGTATTATTTCCACACTGAGACATAAAGAACCCCAGCTCCTTGGAGCCACTGCTACTTGTCACTCAAGACACAAGACACATTTCCACAGTTTCAACTGGCTCATTACTGACTTCAGATTTTATTCTACATACCTAACATGAAATGATAAGGCATTGCTTTTATTTCTCCCAAACTGGAACTGTATTCATGTGCAACATTTGCTTTCTTCTAGTTGCCTTATTTATCTCAAGGTTTCAATCAGTTCAGTTCAGTCACTCAGTCATGTCCAACTCTTTGCGACCCCATGAAAAGCTTCATGCCAAGTCTCCCTGTCCATCACCATCATCTGGTGTTTACCCAAATTTATGTCCATTGAGTCAGTGATGCCATCTAACCATTTAATCCTCTGTTGTCCCCTTCTCCTCCTGCCTTCAATCTTTCCCAGCATCAGGGACTTTTCAAATGAGTCAGCTCTTCACATCAGGTGGCCAAAATATTGGAGTTTCAGTTCAACATCAGTCCTTCCAATGAACATCCAGGACTAATCTCCTTTAGGATGGACTGGTTGGATCTCCTGACAGTCCAAAGGACTCTCAAGAGTCTTCTCCAACACCACAGTTCAAAAGCATCAATTCTTTGGCACTCAGCCTTCTTCACAGTCCAACTCTCACATCCATACATGACCACTGGAAAAACCGTAGCCTTGACTAGACAGACCTTTATTGGCAAAGTAATGTCTCTGCTTTTGAATAAGGTGTCTAGGTTGGTCATAACTTTTCTTCCAAAGAGTAAACATCTTTTAATTTCATGGCTGCAATCACTATCTGCAGTGATTTGGGAGCCTAAAAATATAAAGTCCACCACTGTTTCCACTGTTTCCCCATCTATTTCCCATGAAGTGATGGGACTGGATGCCATGATCTTCGTTTTCTGAATGTTGAGCTTTGAGCCAACTTTTTCACTCTCCTCTTTCACTTTCATTAAGAAGCTTTTTAGTTCTTCTTCTTTTTCTGCCATAAGGGTGGTGTCATCTGCATATCTGAGGTTATTGATATTTCTCCCAGCAATCTTGATTCCAGCTTGTGCTTCATCCAGCCTAGCGTTGCTCATGATGTACTCTGCATATAAATTAAATAAGCAGGGTGATAGTATACAGCCTTGATGTACTCCTTTTCCTATTTTGAACCAGTCCGTGGTTCCATATACAGTCCTAACTGTTGTTTCCTGACCTGCATTCAGGCTTCTCAAGAGGCAGGTCAGGTGATCTGATATTCCTCTCTCAGAATTTTCCACAGTTTATTGTCATTTACACAGTCAAAGGCTTTGGCATAGTCAATAAAGCAGATATAGATATTTTTTCTGGAACTCTTTTGCTTTTTCAGTAATCCAGCGGATGTTGGCAATTTGATCTCTGGTTCCTCTGCCTTTTCTAAAACCAGCTTGAACATCAGGAATTTCATGGTTCACGAATTGCTGAAGCCTGGCTTGGAGAATTTTGAGCAATACTTTACTAGGGTATGAGATTAGTGCATTGTGTGGTAGTTAGAGCATTCTTTGTCAGTGCTTTTCTTTGGGATTGGAATGAAAACTGACCTTTTCCAGTCCTGTGGCCACTGCTGAGTTTTGAAATTTGCTGGCATATTGAGTGCAGCACTTTCACAGCATCATCTTTCAGGATTTGAAATAGCTCAACTGGAATTCCGTCATCTCCACTAGCTTTGTTCATAGTGATACTTCTTAAGGTCCACTTGACTTCGCATTTCAGGATGTCTGACTCTAGGTGAGTGATCACACCATTGTGATTATCTGGATCATGAAGCTCTTTTTTGTATATTTCTTCTGTGTATTCACTTGTCACCTCTTCTTAATATCTTCTGCTTCTGTTAGGTCCATACCATTTCTGTCCTTTATTGAGCCCATCTTTGTGTGAAATATTCCCTTGGTATCTCTAATTTTCTTTAAGAGCTCTATAGTCTTTCCCATTCTATTGTTTTCTTCTATTTCTTTGCATTGATTGCTAAGGAGGGCTTTCTTGTCTCTCCTGTTATTCTTTGGAACTCTGCATTCAAATAGGTATATCTTTCCTCTTCTCCTTTGCCTTTGTTGTCTCTTCTGTTCACAGCTATTTTTAAGGCTTCCTCAGACAGACATTTTACTTCTTTGCATTTCTTTTTCTTGGGGTTGGTCTCAATCCCTGTCTCCTGTACAATGTCACGAACCTTCATCTATAGTTCATCAGGCACTCTATCAGCTCTAGTCCCTTAAATCTATTTCTCACTTACACTGTATAATCATAAGGGATTTGGTTTAGGTCATACCTGCATGGTCTAGTGTTTTCCCCCACTTTCTTCAATTTTGCAGGCACCCAAAAGAGTTGAACACGACTTAGTGACTAAACAGGAACAAAAAACAATAAAAAGAATATGTTAAAAACTGAAGATGACAGACTAATGCCTCAAAACCACATCTACTGGCTTCAAACTTCATGGTGAAAATCTTGCACTTTTTCTTATACCCAGGACACTGCTTGACATCTAGGGACCCAAGATTACATATGCTCCTTCCTATATTAGGCAATTTCTTACCTGGACATCTACAGATTCCCATCTCATTCTTCAAACCTTGTATTATCTCTCCTGCTCACCCTTTACCTCTACCAGAGTTCATCTGGACTTGCTCTTCATCCCCTTCTCTGTTGCCTTCACAAGGGAATAATTAGTGTGGTGAACACTCAATGGGTGTCTGAAAGCTACCTTTCACTGATTTTTTGCGAGTTGATAGCTATTTCTTGGTGATACCTATTTCTACTTTTACCTTTTTTTGAATATAAAGTATCCTTCATGGACACCAGTGCATAGTAGACATTTGACAAAGATTTCTACAGGATTAGGAATGCCTTTGGAGCAGGGGTGAGAGATTATATATCTTCATCTCTCTATCTAGTGCCATGTTTAGACTTGGGGAGTTGGAATAAATATAAATCTTGTTAGTCAATAATATATTTTAAAACTTTTGATGGTTTCTTTTATATTTTACTGTTCTTTATCAACACATGTTATATTTATTATGAATCTAAATCATTTTATTCTCACTTGAGAGTATTCATATTACTAAGGGACATTCAAATCATTAGCGAAGATCTATAATGATGTTTTCCTTCTTTTATCTATACTAAGAAACATTAAAATGGGTATTGTATTAATTTTTTATTCTAAGAACAACTGAGAATGGAAGTTTTCTTCTAAATTAACAAAACATATTAAGCTATCTAGAGCTGTACTTAAAATGGGGAGAAATCATTTACTTTTAAATTGGAATATTTGTGCAGAAGCAAAATTTTACACTACTCTGCATTTTCCCTAATAATGATTCCACTTATATCTGTGAAGACTGTTTTCAAGATGAAGATATTGTGACTGAACTGACAAGAATTAGGTGACACACTCCAAATGCAAATAAATGAATGGGGTTCTGGAAAAGGAGTAAGGAGAGCTCTGCTTCAGTTCTACTACTGATTCAGTTCAATTCAGTCACTTAGTCGTGTCTGACTCTTTGTGACCCCATGGACTGCAGCAACCAGGATTCCCTGTCCATCAACAACTCCGGAGTCTACTCATTCTCATATCCATCAAGTTGATGATGCCATCCAACCATCTCATCCTCTGTCATCCCCTTCTCTTCTCACCTTCAATCTTTCCCAGCATCAGGGTCTTTTCAAATGAGTCAATTCTTCGCAACAGGTGGCCAAAGTGTTGGAGTTTCAGCTTCAGCATAGTCTTTCCAATGAATATTCAGGACTGATTTCCTTTAGTCTTCTCCAACACCACAGTTCAAAAGCATCAATTTTTCGGTGCTCAGCTTTCTTCACAGTCCAACTCTCATATTCACATATGACTACTTGGAAAACCATAGCTTTGACTAGATGGACCTTTGTTGGCAAAGTAATGTCTCTGCTTTCTAATAAGCTGTCTAGATTGGTCATAGCTTTTCTTTCAAGGAGCAAGTGTCTTTTAATTTCAAGGCTGCAGTCACCATCTGCAGTGACTTTGGAGCCCAAAAATATAAAGTCTGTCACTATTTCCATTGTTTCCTCATCTGTTTGCCATGAAGTGATGGGACCAGATGCCATGATCTTAGTTTTCTGAATGTTGTTTTAAGCCAAATTTTTCACTTTCCTCTTTCAGTTTCATCAAGAGGCTCTTCAGTTCTTTGCTTTCTGCCAAAAGATGAGGTCATCTGCAAATCTTAAGTTATTGGTATTTCTCCCAGAAATCTTGATTCCAGCTTGTGATTCATCCACCTGGGCATTTAATATGATGTACTTTGTATATAGAGACATTACTTTGCCAACAAAGGTCCATCTGGTCAAGGCTATGTTTTTTTCCAGTAGTCATATATGGATGTGAGAGTTGAACTGTGAAGGAAGCTGAGTGCTGAAGAATTGATGCTTTTGAACTGTGGTGTTGGAGAAGACTCTTGAGAGTCTCTTGGACTGCAAGGAGATCCAACCAGTCCATCATAACGGAGATCAGTCCTGGGTGTTCTTTGGAAGGAATGATGTTAAAGTTGAAACTCCAGTACTTTGGCCACCTCATGTAAGAGTTGACTCACTGGAAAAATCCTGATGCTGGGAGGGATTGAGGGCAGGAGGAGAAGGGGATGACAGAGGATGAGATGGTTGGATGGCATCACTGCCTCAATGGACGTGAGTCTGAGTGAACTTCGGGAGTTGGTGATGGACAGGGAGGCCTGACATGCTGCAATTCATGGGGTCACCAAGAGTCAGACACAACTGAGCGACTGAACTGACTGACTGACTGACTCTGCATATAAGTTAAAAAAACAGGGTGACAAAATACAGCCTTGACATACTCCTTTCCCTATTTGGAACCAGTTTGTTGTCCAGTTCTAACTGTTGCTTCCTGACCTGCATACAGTTTCTCAAGAGGCAGATCAGGTGGTCCAGTATTTCAATCTGGTTCAGAATTTTCCACAGTTTGTTTGTGACCCACAGAGTCATGGGCTTTGGCATAGGAAATAAGCAGAAGTAGATGTTTTTCTGGGACTCTATTGCTTTTTCAATGATCCAAAAGATATTGGCAATTGATCTTTGGTTCTTTTGCCTTTTAAATCCAGCTTGAACATCTGAAGTTCACGGTTCACATACTGTTGAAGCTTGGCTTGGACAATTTTGTGGCAGATCATGTGGGGGAACTTTGGAAGGAGGTTGCATTATTCACCTTAGTTTGGTTTAAGGTCAACCAACAGGGAGGGAACACAGTCTTACCTATCAAATGAAGATTGGATTAAAGATTTACTGAACATGGCCCTGCCCATCAGAACAAGACCCAGGATCCCACACAGTCAGTCTCTTCCATCAGGAAGTTTCAATAAGCCTCTTATCTTTATCTGTTAGAGGGCAGTTCAGTTCAGTTCAGTCCCTCAATCCTGTTCAACTCTTTGCAACAGGATAAATCGCAGCACACAAGGCCTCCCTGTCCATCACCTACTCCGAGAGTTTACCCAAACTTATGTCCATCGTGTCCGTGATGCCATCCAGCCATCTCATCCTCTGTCATCCCCTTCTCCTCCTGCCCTCAAACTGTCCCAGCATCAGGGCTTCCAGTGAGTCAACTCTTTGCATGAGGTGGCCAAAGTATTGGAGTTTCAGCTTCAACATCAGTCCTTCCAATGAACACCAAAGACTGATCTCCTTTAGGATGCACTGGTTGGATCTCCTTGTAGTCCAATGGACTCTCAAGAGTCTTCTCCAACACCACAGTTCAAAAGCATCAATTCTTCAGCACTCAGCATTCTTCACAGTCCACCTCTCACATCCATACATGACCACAGGAAAAACCATAGCCTTGACTAGATGGACCTTTTTTGGCAAAGTAATATCTCTGCTTTTTAATATGCTATCTAATTGGTCATAACTGTACTTCCAAGGAGTAAGTGTCTTTTAATTTCATGGTTGCAGACACCATCTGCAGTGATTTGGGAGCCCAAAAATATAAAGTCCACCACTGTTTCCACTGTTTCCCTATCTATTTCCCATGAAGTGATGGGACTAGTTGCCATGATCTTAGTTTTCTGAATGTTGAGCCTTAAGCCAACTTTTTCACTCTCCTCTTTCACTTTCATCAAGAGGCTTTTTAGTTCCTCCTCACTTTCTGCCATAAGGGCGGTATCATCTGCATATCTGAGGTTATTGATGTTTCTGCTAGCAATCTTGATTCCAGCTTGTGCTTCATCTGGCCCAGTGTTTCTCATGATGTACTCTGCATAGAAGTTAAGTAAGCAGGGTGACAATATACAGCCTTGATGTACTCCTTTTCCTATTTGGAACCAGTCTGTTGTTCCATGTCCAGTTTTAACTGCTGCTTCTGGACTTGCATGCAGATTTCTCAAGAGGCAGGTCAGGTGGTCTGGTATCAGGGGGTTGGAATGCAAAAGTCAAATGTCAAGAGATCTCTGGAGTAACAGGCAAATTTGGCCTTAGAGTACAAAATGAAGCAGGGCAAAGACTAACAGAGTTTTGCCAAGAAAATACAGTGGTCATAGCAATCACCTTCTTTCAACAACACAAGATAAGACTGTACACATGGACATCACCAGATGGTCAACAGCAAAATCAGATTATTATATTCTTTGCAGCCAAATATGGAGAAGCTCTGTACAGTCAGCACAAACAAGACTGGGAGCTGACTGTGGCTCAAATAATGAACTCTCTATTGTCAAATTCAGACTTAAATTGAAGAAAGTAGGGAAAATCACTAGACCATCTAGGTATGACCTAAATAAAATAACTTGCAATTATACAGTGGAAGTGACAAACAGATTCAAGGGATTAGACCTGATAGAGTGCCTGAGGAACTATGAAGGGAGGTTCATGACATTGTACAGGAGGCAGTGATCAAGACCATCCCCAAGAAAAAGAAATGCAAAAAGGCAACATGGTTGTCTAAGGAGGCCTTAAAATTGCTGAGAAAAGAATAGAAGTGAAACCTAAAGGAGAAAAGGAAATATATACCCATTTGAACGTAGAGTTCCAAAGAATAGCAAGGAACGATAAGAAAGCCTTCCTCAGTGATCAATGCAAAGAAATGCATGAAAACAATAGAATGGCAAGACTAGCAATTACTTCAAGAAAATTTAGAAGATTAAGTGAGATGAATATCCAGTGTCATTAAAATGAGAAATTCAAGGGTTAACTTCTCTGTTTCTTTGTATGTCTTCTGTTTCATGCCCCTAAAGTTCATCTATTTTGAAAACACTTCTCTTGTTCATATTATCTCAATTCTACTTAATTTTATTAAAATTGTCTAAAATTATCTATATTCATACAATTTCCTGATCACAATTAGTATATGCTTTTCCATTCAATAGCATCTAAGAAGTTTGTCAATCTTTCCATAAAATAGAACTGTCACTCTTCTCTCTCTTACATGTCAACATATAGTCCAAAGGTATTGCTTACTGAAAAAAAGTGAAAATGCATTCCACCTCTATCTGATAATTTGTCTTGCTCTTGCTTTTTTTGGGCACATGGTTATCCCATGTGCCAAAAGAAGTGATAGATAAAAATATGAATGATGTGTATAGACATCATATTTGCCATAAGCATCTATCATCATCCTCTCAGGAGTAAAACAATATATATCATTATATCAGGAATTTCTTTCCAAATAAACTGTGTTTGCAATGATGATTGTTTGTGTGGCAGTTAATTTTAACCTTTCTGGTATCCAATCTTCTCTGACCTTTATTATTGAAATATGAGTCACCATTAAACTATATTTATGTTATAAATATAGTTAATACAGCCCATTAACTGGCATGAACTTCTATAGCTGCTCATGTAATAGGCTAGATTAGTGCAGACTTTAGTGGATGAATTGGAAGCTCTAAATATAATATGAAAGTAAAAATAGGGTATGTCCAAAATAGGAGATTAGTCAAATAAATGAATTACATAAATCCTTATGATATAGCAATGTACAATTGTTAAGAACTATAATGCAAAACACAGTATATGTGTAGATAGAATATTCACTCAAACGAGAAGCTCTATATATGAGACACAAAATTGCATTCTTCTTTTCCCTATCAGATGTTACCACATTTCAAGAACTGTAAATGGTCAAAGATATTCCCCTGCTTTCAAAATAACATGTTAGCCTGCTACAGTTTTGTGGATTCTTGAAGAAGACAGAAGATTATTAGGAAAGAAAGAGGGACTTCTTACTTATGACATAGGTGGCAACGTCAGCTTATTGTCCCCATTGTCTCATCTTGCTTCCCGGGTCCCAAAGAAGTTACATAGATCTTGGAAAGAAGTTGCATGTGCCATTTGCCTTTTTAATGAGTAACTCTGAGCTCAGGAAATGACAATATTTTAAGGTGATTTATGGAAAACCTGCCCAATTTTTGCTTTACTAGGAGAGATTATCTTTATTACTCTTAAGTGAAAGTGAAGTCGTGTCCGACTCTTTGCGACCCGTGGACTGTAGCCCACCAAGCTCCTCCGTCCACAGGATTCTCCAGGCAAGAATACTGGAGTGGGTTGCCATTTCCTTCTCCAGGGGATCTTCCCAACCCAGGGATCGAACCCAGGTTTCCCACATTGCAGGCAGATGCTTTCACTTCTGCACCACCAGGGAAGCAGCAAGTAAATCTGTTCTCGTCCCAGAGGCAGATACAATCTCTGTCTTTCAAAACTGACTACTATACAGAAATCCTTCAAAACATTCCAGGATAAAAACTTGTCAATGCTCTGCTCAAAAGACATTCAAAAACAAGAGAGACTAAAGAGATTGTCTTCGAATACCACTAAGTTAAATTGTTCTTAACATCTGTCTTGCTTTAGTTCTACTTCATAAATCCACCTGATGTATCACTAAACAATGCATAATTGCTTGCTTTGAAATTAAAATTAATGGAGCTTTCAGTGCTTTTTTGTTATTTTTTTAAATCCACATTAAATCTTATCCAAGACTTATCCAAGTCCATATATGTAGCTATAGCCTATTCATTACCAGTGCTGTATAATATTCCTTGTTTGAGTGTGTCAGAACTTATGTATTCCTTGCATTAATCCATTTGGCTTATTTTCATTTATTGTTTATATGAAAATATTTTGAGTCTTTTGAGCAAGTCCCCTAAAACATATATTCAGGAATTTCTCTAGAGCATTTTAATAGGAGCTGCTGCTTCTGCTAAGTCACTTCAGTTGTGTCCGACCCTGTGCGACTCCATAGACGCCAGCCCACTAGGCTCCCCAATCCCTGAGATTCTCCAGGCATGAACACTGGAGTGGGTTGCCATTTCCTTCTCCAATGCATGAAAGTGAAAAGTGAAAGGGAAGTCACTCAGTCATGTCCGACTCCTGGTGACCCCCTGGACTGCAGCCTACCAGCTCCTCCGTCCATGGGATTTTCCAGGCAAGAGTACTGGAGTGGTTGCCATTGCCTTCTCCTTTAATAGGAGAGGGAATGTTAAAACACTTTAGACATATAATGAATGTCACCAGATACTTCAGTGTTTCCTCAGTGGGTTAAAGTTTGAAAATATCTCTACTTTTTATTAATGTTCATTATTTGAATACTTACATTGGGTAGAAATTTCAGGTGCTTAGCATTTTTGTAAAAATATGGCATTCCTGCTTAATTATTTTGCCCATTTTTTCTTATAAATTCATCAGAATTTTCATATTTTCTTGGTACTAATTAATGGTCAATGATATATTTGGAACTAAGGTCCCCGATTCATGGCTTGCCTTTTCATCCTCATTTTCTTTTATTTCACTTCATTTGATATCTTTTACTATGCTTCATAATCAATGTCTTATTAAGAAGTCCTACTGACTTTCATCCATGGCATGAAAATAGATATGATTTCCAAATTTTACATTGATTTTAGTTTTCATAAAATATATATTTATGCATCTACAATATATATACATGCCTGTATATAACCAACTTCTCATGACTATTCTTTCTCCATAGATCTACAATAGCAAGCCTATCAAGTACAACTGCCCATACATATATGAGTCTTTCAGTGGGCTCCTTTTGGTTGATCTATTTATCTATTCCTATTCCATATACAAAATTAATGACCATAGTTTATAATAATATTTGGCATTAAGTTAGGCAAATATTCCCATCTGGTCCTGTGTCTTCAGGGAAATTTTGTCTCTTTTGGCTCTCTTTTCCATATAAACTTTAGAATCATCTTGTCAGGTATGCTCACATATCTACCGGAAAACATGAATTAAGATTCTATTTAAATAGCATTGAAAATATAGGATAGTTTAGGAGCAATGGAAATATTTAAAATATGTTGCTTTGATAACTTGAACATGACATGTATCTTCATCAACATTTGTATATTTTAATAAAAATTATGATAGTGTCTATAAGAACTTGAAAGTATTTAGTTAGAATTATTTCTAGTTACTTTGTATTTTTGATGTAATTTAAATTGTATCTTTGAAACTTCATCTTCTAAATGCTTGTTGTTGATACATAAAAATGTAACTGGGTTTTGTATATTGCTTCTGTACCTATCAGACTGTTAGTTTTAGCTATTTATCTATAGTTTCTTCTGATTTTTTTCCTGAATTTTCTACATACATATTATGTAATATATGAAATATTTATGATAATGAGAGTTTTAAAAATTGTTTTCTATTTTCAATAACTTTGCTTCTTTTTATCTTTTTTAGCTGTCTTGAATATTCTGTATGTTACAGAATAGAATGCTATTAGTGGGCATCACCATCTTTTTCCTGAATTTGAAGACAATTGCTTGCAGCATTCATGCTTAGTATTGTAATTTTAGCATTTTTTTGGTAAGTAACTCTTTGGCAGTTTAGAGATGTTTCTCCCTTTTCATAAGTTGCTATAAGTTTGATTTATGTTTATTCTTTTATTTTTATTTTTTTCAAGAGTGTGCATTTATCTACTTATTCATTGGTACATATCCATTGCTTGGAAGAGTGGCTGGCATATAGTAAATGTTGAACTAGATACTGAATTTTATACATTTTTTCTGCATTTATTTTTAAAATCACATAATTCTTCACATTAATCTACAAATATACTCAACTATATTATTATATTTTCTAATGTTGTTACCCTTTCACTTCTAAATATGTCTATAGAGGAGAAGAGGCTAAGAGGTATGGCAGATTTATCTGTCGCTATACAAATTCTGCAGCAAAAGATATTCTTTTTACCAAGAAGGATATGACATCAAGCTGGGACAATTGTTTTAAGATATTATGATCTTTTCTTTTTTTTCTCGCCTCAGTTTTGTGATGCAGAAAGGTAGAAGATGGGATACATTACTATTAAAAAATTAAAGTATATTCATTGCCTTCTCAATATTTAGTTTCCAAACAATTATATGAAAAGATAGACTTATGGACTAAAGTTTAAAACTTCAGTTCTATCAATCAGTGTGTTAGAACTAACTGTAACGCATATCAGCTATGCAGACAGAGTCAACGATACAGTTTGTCTTAGAAGAGGATGTGTAGTAAAGCACCCTAAAATTATATTTTTAGCTTGTCTTGTTCCCCATGAGTGAAGTATTAGAAAAAAAAAAAAAGAGCTTAAATTTATTCTGCCTTATTAATAATTTTGCTACATAGTTTTTCATTCTAAACCTGAGATTGTAAATGATCTTGCTGTTGGAGGCATGTTTATTTCTTCTATATGACATTTCTTCTGTCTAATCCTTTCTAGAACATTTACTGAGTTTTTTTCCCTTTGAATATTCCTCTGTCTGGTTATGTCCTTACATTTATGAAAAGAAACCAGATCTTTTTCTTGCTCTGTAACTCAGAGATAACAGATGTATCATAATGAAGTCATCCTTTAACTGCTTACATGTGAAAAGACATAAATATCTGCACCCTCCAACCTCCGCCCCTACACACATACACACTGGACTTCCTGACATGCTTTCCAGGCTCTTTGATTATCAAGGAAGTGTTTATAAATTCAAAAATATTTACAATTTAATTAGCTTCATAACAAATTAAATCTATGATATTATATTACTGACTGACTGCATTCTCAGTCACTTCAGTTGTGTCCAACTCTTTGTGACATTATGGACTAAAGCCTGCCAGGCTCTTCTGTCCAAGAGATGCTCCAGGCAAGAATACTGAAGTGGGTTACCACTCCCATTTCCAGGAGATCTTCCTGACCCAGGGATTGAGCCCACATCTCTTATGTCTCCTACACTGACAGGTGGGTTCTTTACCACTAGCACCACCTAGGAAGCCTTATTGACTACTTTTATTTTAATGAAAATCATCCTAGAAGCATGTGCTTATTTAAATTAGCAGTGGTTATTTATAGAAAGAAGAATAACACTAGACTATATGTAATATCACTTTTTGGTAAACATATAAAAACAATCTGTAGCACATGCAAAGTTCCTTGTATAATTTCTTTGGTTCTGATTAAAATTTGTGATGTGATTATTAATGTTTTCTAACTATCATATATGTTTAACAAAAGTCCTTTAGAAATATTGTAATTGTAATTCAGGCAATTCCAACCATGGGCAAAGTATCAAACTGGGT
>SJXQ01009352.1:142787-208402 GCA_006408695.1 Aepyceros melampus
TCTAGGTCCTTTCCAAGTTATAATCCTTAAGTTTCAATGCTTCTCTCTGTCTGGATCCAGTTCTGCTTCCCCATTGATCGTGGCAAGGCCTGCCTAGGTACCTTGTTCATACTTGGATAAGATATAACTGCATTTGATATCTTTGTTGGAGGTATCTGCATTTAGTAGAGACCTGTGACTTGTGTGTCCAATATTTTCCCTTTCAACAAAATGTTGGTTGCACAAAAGTCCATTTAAAATACATTTAGCTTTCTGTACTTGCTGGTCACCATTAAGGAACTAGAAGGGTAAAGTGCAAAAAAAAAAAAGCATCCTTTAAAAGTGTATTCAAACTAAGCCTCAATGACAAGAACGTTTCTGAGATACCTTGTTTGAAAGATGGGAAGAGTGATGATGTAGGATCTCTGTAATATTTCATTGTCAGTTTCATTTGCAATGACACCAAGTATAATTTATTTGTCCTCTCTCTAGAAGCAACATTATTTAAGCAAAATTTCTTTCACTCTGGTAATCAGATATTTCTCCTGACACTATTCCCAAGGGTGGTGATACAGAATATGTAGTTGACTCAGTAATACTGATTTGGGAAGAAGGTGGGACAAAATGTTGATTGCATCTTTTATACTTTTCCTTTGATATTCTCTTTCCTAAAACATCTTGCTTAATATTCTATCAAGTGACTCCAGCCCTTATGATTCCAGAGTTACATGACTCCAGCAATAGTCTAGAAAACAAAGTTAAATTTCTGGGGCAAATTTCAAATGTTAGATAGCTGCTGTGAATAGTGAAAGTAATCAGGATCCCAGAGGACCTTCCCAATGACAGGCCCCAGTGTACCCCACCTTCTGCTTGTAAGAAAGACTTAGTGTCCTAGGCCTTCCCCAAGTTCCAAAGAATGAATCCAATCAGAAAAGTGAGAAAATACAGAAACAAAGGAAAATAGTCAAGAAAAACAATATAATAACAGTTTGGTCATAAAACAAAGTTAAGTACCTTTAGTTCCTACTCAAAGTCTACAGATATATCCTGAGCTAGATCTTTGAGTAGTTTTGCAGATACTAAAACACCCACTATGTAGAAAATGTTAACTGCACACTGGCCACAAACATATATATCACTGACTGGTTGGAACCAGAATGTTGATGATTGAGATTCTCAAATCATCACCCTGTTACCTCTCCATCAACCAACCAGAGAATTGTGCCCAAGCTGACCACACACTCTGTAAGCCTCTCCCTCACCCTGACTAAAAATCCTTCCTGGAAAACCAGTGGGAAATTTCAGGTTTTCTGAGCAGAAGTTGCCTGGTCTCCATGCTTAGCTCAGTGATGTGTACCTTGCAATAAGCACAAATGCTGTACTTTCCTTCACCCCAAACCAATGTCAGTAGCTTGGCTTTGCTGCTTATTGGGTGAGCAGATCAAAGTTTGTTTCAATAACAACAATAGGGCATCATGAGAAGTTTTCTGAGACTTCATTCATACTCTGCTAGAGTATTAAGATCAACAACTTATGTCTACCATGGGTGAAAGCAGGAGACAGTTAATGTGACAAATTACTACTACAAATTACTTTGCTGGATTATATTTGCCAGACAGAATTATACCTTAGTAATCTGAGGGACACAGTTTTTATTGCTAACAAATGATGAGAAATTCCAATGCTTTTCAAACAAATTATTTCTTCTTTTTTGCATTTTTTGTTTGGAAGTTTTGCCCTGGCTATAGAATTCAATCAACTATGTAATTTGTAATTGCTCCTGGGAATTAAGAAATAGAAAGTGTGCGTGAAGATCAGCTTGTTTTGTATTTGATTAAACAAGTGTGGCAGAAAAATAAAGTGAAAATATAAAATCAAATATTACTTTGTTTTAACTCAGTATATCAGTGTAGGCCTGTATACTTTTACAGCACTTCTCTACTAAAATGTTTTTTCTTCCAGTTTGAGTATTAATTATATTTGTCATTGTTATACATTACACATCCCTAGTATTTATATATCTTACAGCTGGAATTTCTTACATTTTCATTTTCTTCATTCAGTTTCCCTCCCCCCACCCTCCATCTCTGGTAACCACAAGTCTGATCTTTTTTTCAATGACTTTGCAACTGAACAACAACAGCTAGATGTTTAAAATTGTTAATCTCTACAATGTTCCCTTGGGATATAGAAGGGGAGTGCTAGTCTTCCTACTTTATGCATGAAACTATACACAGGAAATCAGTGATTGATCAGAGGCAAGAATTCAGGTATCCAACCTTAAAAAAAAATAATGATATCCCTATTATACTACTTTAACTTTCATTATACTATGTGAAGAAAAAGTGGGATATCTAAAGTGACAGTTACTTACATGGCAAACACTCTAGTAATAGCTTTTTAAAAAATTATCTCCTTTAATTCTTACCCTAACTCTCTGAGGCTATATACTTTATGAATTTTATGAATAAGGACACTAAGATTCAGACAGGTTAATTAATTCATCCAGTGAAAACAACTAATATATGGCAAAGTTAGTACCAAAGAATACTACTTTTCAGAAATATTACATAAGCTTCCAACTTATCCATGATCACCAAAGTTCCCCCATTTCCTAAGCTGCTGCCTGTTTATGACCTCTCCTCTGACTTCTCTTTGCAGCTTCTTTCTGTCAAGTAGTACCTATATGCTGGCATTGGCAACCAAGATAGTAATTATCCTTTGTTAGTGGCTGATGTGGTGCTTTGCCCGTGAGTCACATCTTGTTTAAAATTCAGGGAGATCCTAAATTAAAAATTGTAACTACCTTATCTATGATCCAAAAAAAATTAAGAGCAGATTTTACATAATTAAGAGCATTGTGGAATCCGAATCTTGCTTACTATAAAATATATCTATAACTTAGAATTAAATAAGATTATACATTTAAAACATCAGACAAGATGCCAAGCATACAGTAGGTCTTTTCCTTTCTTTTTATTCTTCACCTGCCTTTTAGAGATTCTGAATAATAAGTTCTATGTATTGTTTCTTATTTGAGCAGTTTCCTTTTTTCCCTTTAACAAAGACAAAAACTAACATTCACCAATTCTCTAATATGAGGTCATTGCATAAATTCCCTTAGCAACAAGCAATCTGTTTTATATATTTGATCTTGAGATTCGTCCAAATACACTTTAGAAAATGTGGAATATTTTTCACAATAATGGAAAATTTACATTTTTTGAAAACATTTAGTACAGCCTCGATGGAAATCACTGTTTAAAAGATATGAATCTTGCATTTGATTTACATTTCTAAATCAGTCTCTATTATGGTTCTACAAAGGTGACTGAAATTTTAGTCTTAAGTAGCAATCTTGGAAAGCTTCCAAAGACCAGTTTTTGCCACTTCTTTAATCAAAGCATTTCTCAGGGTTGCCTTTTATTTTGAAAATACAGCTTTGTTTTAACAAATAAAGCTTTGTTCACAAGTTTCTCAGATTTAAATGCCTTCCCAGACATACTTCTAGTTTGTTGACGCATCTCTCGATCAATTTAGCTCAACTCACCACTCTAAATCTACTTTTGGTAATCTGTATCACACATTGTACCACTTAGTTATTTCTCATCACTCCATGAGAATTATCTCCTTTGCTAACTATATATATATATAGACACACATACATACACTTTGGGTGTTCTATAAAACCAGAGTTAAATCTAATATCAAAATTATTACAAGACCCTTTGAAGTATTTATTTTATGGCAATTAATTGGAGTCATTGGTGGAATTTTCTCTGCAAGGGGAAATTTTCCTCTCTAGCATATACCTTTTAACTCCAATTTGACCAACAATAGCAAATTAATTTGATCTTTTGTACCAATTTTATCTATTCATGGTAAACTGTTATGTTGAAAAGTATTGAGATTATATTAGGGTTCAATAAGTAGTGCCATGATTAATTAGCAATCCCAGGAGACCCTTGAATCAGGTGGTGTTTTTCTTCGTAAACCCAGGAGGTGGAATGGAATAAGAAATGAATCACAAGACATTGTTTCATTATTATTATGACCATTTCCTCTTTTGGCTTCTGATCTGTTCTCATAGTTTTTAAACCAGTTTTTATTAAGGGAGTTATAATTATTAACTTAATGAATAAAATAATTAAAAAAAAATAAAAACAAGCTATGTCCAAGTAAGTCATCAATGGTTAAATCAGAGTGATTATTTTGTTTTCCTGAGTAATTTCTTTTTAAAAGTGTGCATTCTTTATGAAAGTGAAAGCCTGAAAATGAAAGTCACCCAGTCAAGTCAGACTCTGCCACCCCATGGAGTGTATAGTCAATGGTATTCTCCAGGCAAGAATACTGGAGTAGGTAGCCTTTCCCTTCTCCAGAGGATCTTCCCAACCCAGGGATTGAACCCAGGTCTCCCACATTGCAGGTGGATTCTTTACAAGCATTCCCTATAGACAGAATCAAATGCCAAGGATATAAGAA
Source organism: Aepyceros melampus (assembly GCA_006408695.1). Taxonomy (NCBI): domain Eukaryota; kingdom Metazoa; phylum Chordata; class Mammalia; order Artiodactyla; family Bovidae; genus Aepyceros; species Aepyceros melampus. The sequence continues at coordinate 147,249 of SJXQ01009352.1, forward strand.
GCCATAGAGGTATGATTTAAATACTGATATTTTCCTTTCTATTCAGAAGGATGACAAAACAATGCCTTTTGAGAAGCTGTAGAGAACAATACAATCTTCTGTGCTTATTTCATAGTCTCTTTTTGTCCTAACAGGATAATAAATTATTGAGACATTTCACACTTTTGTTTATAAAATACGTGGTCATTAATTCTTGAGAATTTACACCATGTAATATGATTCCATCTCACTATGGGATGGGCATTTACACATACAGTTCCTTTTCTACTATCCAATAATTTATTTCCATTGGGAATCCTTCCTCTTTTTATTCAACATGGTGTAGAAATCCCTAAGAATCTTAGAAATCTTCTAGTAATCACAGTTTTTTATATGCTCAGGGAATTATTGATCAGGTTATCTTTCATGCAGTAGCGCTGGAAGTTCACGGTTCACATATTGCTGAAGCCTGGCTTGAAGAATTTTGAGCATTACTTTACTAGCGTATGAGATGAGTGCAATTGTGTGGTAGTTTGAGCATTCTTTGTCATTGCCTTTCTTTGGGATTGGAATGAAAACTGACCTTCTCCAGTGCTGAGTTTTCCAAGTTTGCTGGCATATTGAGTGCAGCAGTTTGACAGCATCATCTTTCAGGATTTGAAATAGCTCAACTAGCATTCCATCACCTCCACTAGCTTTGTTCGTAGTGATGCTTTCTAAGGCCCACTTGACTTCCCATTCTAGGATGTCTGACTCTAGGTGAGTGATCACACCATCGTGATTATCTTCATCATGAAATACTTTTGTACAGTAATTTTGTGTATTCTTGCCACCTCTTCTTAATACCTTCTGCTTCTGTTTGATCCATACCATTTCTGTCCTTTATTGAGCCCATCTTAAAAGTGATGCTTTTAATTAATTAATTTTCTAGCTTTTAAAGCTATAATTGACATATGACATTGTATAAGTATAAAGTGTTCAATAGGATGATTTGGAACACATAATGCAAAATGATTAGTGCAGCAAGGTTGGTAGTTAACACATCTATCACTTCACGTTATAACTACCCGTTTCTTGATGTGTGTGGTAAAAAAATTTAAGGTTTATTTTTGCAACTTCAAAGTAGGACTTTTAAAATCTGTGCTTTGATATCTTTTGTTCGTTTTGGACAATTTCCCGTCATCCAGTATCTTTTCTAATATTAATCTCTGCCCTATTTTCGTTTTTTTCTTTTTTGCAATTCTTTCTGATAAGACAGATGTTATTTTTGTTTATTAAATTTTTCCCATCATTTATGTTTTCTAAACTTATGCTCTTCGGTTCTTCATTCTAGATAATTTTTGCTAGTTCTGTTTTTCATCTGAGTCTAGTCTGCTGGTAAACCTATTCAGCATTGAGTTTTTTATTTTGATTGCTGTATTAAGCAGTTCTAATCTTTTTAAAAGTAATTTTCAATTCTCTGATGAAATATTCAGTTTCTTATCTTTTCAAGCATACTAAGTATAGTTATTATAAAATTTGTACTTTATAATTCTATCTGGAGCCTCTTTGAGTCTCTCTCTATTGTCTATCATTTGTCATAGGTTGTAGTCATGTTCCCTTGTCTCCTCATTTTCCATCGTGTACTGGAGATTATGGTAACAAAAAAGTTCCTTCTTGATGCTACCTTTCTCCAGAGATTGAAGGAGAGAGGGTTGATCTTCTAGGTAATTGGTGTATGTCTGTTTTGTAAGTTACTTCAGTTGAGTCAGACTATTTTACAACCCTATTGATGTAGTCTGCCAGGGTCTTCTGTCCATGGGATTCTCCTGGCAAGAGTACTGGTGGGGGTTGCCATGCCCTCCTCGGGAATCAGGGTATCTTCCTGATGCCCAGGGATTGAACCCCTCTCTCTCACATCTCCTTCGTCTGCAGGCAGGTTCTTTACCCCTAGTGCCATTTGGGAATCCTAGGTAATTAGTGTAAGTATTAACATCTGGGCTCACCTCAGTCTAGTCTCATTGATGGAGATGATTTCATGCAGAACTGCAATCTGGAAACAGACAGACAACCTTGTAGAGTTAACTGTTCTCTTCCTCTCTTCTTCTTCCCATTGAGACCCTAGCTCAGAGTGTGAGTTTTTCTTTGTGTTTCTTCTTTCTGATGGGCTGTGCTGTGTGTCCTGTTTAAGGCACCCTGTAGAAACTGACAAATACTACTGGGGAAAAGCATTTTCTGATCCACAGTGCAGCTCATTCTGACACTTTTCATCTTAGTCGTCCTCTGATTCTGGTCCCACAATTCTTTATCAGCTTGTTTACTCTGATACTTTCAAGATTTATTCATCTTTAAATGTTTTGTCTGCCTCTTCTACTTGTCCTCAATGGAAGAGCTAGATCAATTTCCAGATTTGCCATTTATGGAAGTACAAACTCTTCCAGTTTGTTTTTGTTGCATTTATGAAAACTTTTTAAAGAATGTCTTCTGTAAGCACAGTTACTGAACTTCATACCCGATTATATATATCCTTCTATCTGGAAATATATCACTCTGTTGTTACTTGAGGAAGTCAAGTGGAATAAATCATAGCATTATATGAAGTTCTTCTCATAAATTGGGATAAAATACCTTGGCTAGGTTTTTTGAAGCCGTTTAAGTATTATGTAATAGCTCCTTCTAATTTGGAAACTTACTGTTTTCTTGACGTAAGGAGCTCAATAAAAATTTCTTTATTTCTTGGTTGTGAAGTTTCTGTTCTATAAGTATTAACACTGTTTGGCCATCATTAAATAGGACAGTCTGCAATATTTTGTGGCCGTTCTGGGAAACAGCTGAAACGCTGTCACAACAGTCAGCCAGGAATGCTGCTGGATAGCTGGGCACGGATGGTGAAGAGTCTAAACGTGTCATCCTCTGTGAACCAAGCCTCTCGTCTTATTGATGGCAGTGAGCCCTGCTGGCAGTCCTCTGGTTCACAAGGAAAGGTAGTGTGCCATGGGGGCATGTCCAGAAACACTTTTGTTTAGATGTGTTACGTTTTAGAGCTTGAACACAAACTTTGAAAATCCTATGAAGGTATACTGGGTTGTCAGCTGTCAGTACTCATTTTATAGTTTAGTTCATAATTATTTTAATGGTACAGAGTAAGATGCCATTTAGTTTTCATTGTCAGAGATTTTAAAAAACATAAGTGATAATTTTTATCTAACTGATAGAGAGTTTAATAGGGCTTTGTTTTGTTTTACTCCCCCACATAAAATGTATGAGTTCAGATTCTGCTTCTTGTTAGAAGGTTTTCTAATATACCCTAATAAATATGTTTATCTTTAGAATGTTATTTTAATTGCACTTATATGTGGGTCTGCCTCATCCAGTCATCAAGGTTAGACTTGGAGAATGGTGCTTTTCCTCTACTTTGATTCTAATGTTTTCTGTAAGCCACCCATTGATGGATATTAATGGACCACCCTAGGTTAAAAGGCTATAAACACATCATTTCTGGGGCATAGAGGGAGGCTTTCTTCTAATAAACAAGTAATGGAGTAGAATACTTATTTCTTTTCTTTTAAAGCATTGGATTCGTTTGGAGGTTTTCCCAGATGTTCTTGTTCATAGATTAAAAATGATTGTAGATCCTGCTGACAGTAGCTACATGCCTTCCCTGGTTGTCGTGTCAGGTAATTGAGTTACTTTACTCAAAAAAGTATCTTCTGTTATATAATGAAAACTCCTTTGTCTGATTCCTTTATGCCCCTGCCCCTTTATTTCCTAGGTGGAAATTCACTAAATAACCTAATTGAATTAAAGACAATCAACATCAACCCCACTGACACCACAGTGTCTCTTCTGAATGACTGCACAGAGGTGAGTAGATTAGATAGTGTTCCTCTATATTAAGGTATAATTATATAAATTTTTTATTGATATATAGTTAATTTACAGTGTTTTCAGTTGCTAAGTGATTCAGTTATACATACGTGTGTGTGTGGAAAAGTTGCTCAGTTGTGTTGAATTCTTTGCGACCCCGTGGACTTCTCCATGGCCAGAATACTGGAGTGGGTAGCCTTTCCCTTCTCCAGGGGATCATCTCAACCCAGGAATCAAACCCAGGTCTCCCGCATTGCAGGCAGATTCTTTACCAGCTGAGCTGCAAGGGAAGCCCAAGAATACTGTGTGCATACATTATATATAATGTGTGTGTGTGTTCTATGTATTCTTTTTCAAATTGTTTTCCATTAAAGGTTATTAAAAGATCTTGAATATAGTTCCCTGTGCTATACAGTAGGTTCTCATTGTTTATGTATTTTATATATAGTAATGTTGTTCAGTTGCCAAGTTGTATTCAACTCTTTATGACCCTGTGGACTGCAGCATGCCAGGCCTCCCTGTCCCTTACCGTCTCGGAGTTTTCCCAAGTTTATGTTCATTGAATTGGTGATGCCATCCAACCATCTCATCCTTCTTCTTTTGCCCTCTTCTCTTTCTGCCTATATAGTAATATGTAGAGATTAATCCCAAACTCCTAACCCCTGTCCCCCACCCTCATCCCCTTTGTAATCATGAATTTGTTTTCTGAGTATATTTCTGTTTTGTAAGTAAGTTCATTTGTATCATTTTGTTAGATTTCACAGATAAATAATTTCATATGATATATATTTTTTTCTGTCTGACTTAATATGAAATCTCTGCATTCATCCATGGTACAGCAAATGATATTATTTCTTCTTTTTTTTTTAATGGCAGAGTAATAGTTTATTGTATATAGGTACCACATCTTTTTTATTTTTCTGTTGATGGATATTTAGGTTGCCTCCATGTTTTAGCCATTGTAACTAATGCTGCTATGAACATTGAGGTATATTATCTTTATTTTATTTTTTTTATTTTAATTGGATGCTACTTTAAAATATTGTATTGGTTTTGCCATACATCAGCATGAATCTGCCACCGGTGTACATGTGTTTCCCATCCTGAACCCACCTCCCTCCCGATACCATCCCTCTGGGTCATCCCAGTGCACCAGCCCCAAGCATCATGTATAATGCATCGAACGGGACTGGTGATTCGTTTCACATATGATATAAGTGTTTCAATGCCATTCTCCCAAATCATCCCACACTCGTCCTCTCCCACAGAGTCCATAAGACTTGTATGTATCTTTAGAATTAAAGTTTTGTTTAGATATATGCTTAGCGGTGGGATTGCTGGATCATATGACAACTCTATTTGATTTTCTAAGGAACCTCTGTGCTGTTCTCCCTGGTGACTGCACCAATTTACATTCCTACCAACAGTGCAGGAGGGATCCTTTTTCTCCACACCCTCTCCAGCATTTATTATTTGTAGACTTTATGATGATGTCCATTGTGACTGGTATGAAGTGATACATCATTATAGTTTTCAGTTGCATTCATCTAGTAATTGATCATCTTTTCATGTGCCTGTTGGCCATCTGTATGTCTTATTTGGAGAAGTATCTATTTAGGTCTTCTGCCAGTTTTTTGATTTGGTTGTTCATGAGCTGCTTGTATATTTTGGAGATCAATCCTTTGTCATTTGCTTTGTTTGCGATTATTTTCTTCATTTGTTTCATCTTGTTTATAGTTTCCTTTGCTGTGCAAAAGCTTTAAGTTTAATTAGGTCCCATTTGTTTATTGCTGTTCATATTTCCATAACTCTGGAAAGTGGGTCAAAGAGGATCTTGCTGCTACTTATGTCAAAGAGTATTCTGCCTATATTTTCCTCTAAGAGTTTTATAGTATCTGGTCTTCCATTTAGGTCTTTAATCCATTTGGAGTTTATTTTTGTGTGTAGTATTAGGGAATGTTCTGATTTCTTTCATTTACATTGTAACTGTCTAGCTTTCCCAGCACCATTTATTGAAGAAACCATCTTTTTTCCGTTTTGTGGTCTTGCCTCATTTTTTGTAGATTGATTGACTGTCGATGTATGTGTTTATTTCTGGGCTTTTATTCTGTTGATCTGTATTTCTGATTTTGTGCCATTTCCATGCTGTTTTGATGACTGTAGCTTTCTAGTATAGCCTAAAGTCAGGAGCCTGATTTCCTCCAGCTCTATATTTCTTTCTCAAAGAGTGCTTTGGCTTTTTGGGGTACTTTGTGTTTCCATACAAATTAAAAATTTTTTTCTTCTTGTTCTGTGAAAAGTGCCATTGATAACTTGATAGAGATTGCATTGAATCTATAAATTGCCTGGGATAGTATAGTTCACACAATAAAAGTTATTCCATCCAAGAACAAGGTCTAGCTTTCCATGTGTTTGTATTGTCTTCTTTTTCCTTTATTAGTGTCTAAAGCTTTTGAAATGTAGGTTTTTTGCCTCCTTAGGAGGGTTAATCCTACTTATTTTATACTTTTTGATGTGATAATTAAGGGGATTGTTTCCTTAATTTCTTTTCCAATCATTGTTTCTCTTTCTGATCTGATCTTTCTTTCATTGTTAGTATATAGAAATGCAACAATTTTTGTGTATTAATTTTGTATTCTGCAAATTTACTGAATTCTTTGATAAGCTCTAGGTAGTTTTCTGGTAGCATCTTTGGATACATTTAGTCCATTTACATTTAGCGTGTTTATCCATAAGTATGTTTATATTGCCATTTTGCTGTTTGGAGTTTGTTTTCATAGGTCTTTTTCCCCCTCTTTTTCCTTTGTTCTCTTGTAACTTGACTACCTTTAGTGTAAGTTTGCATTTCATTTCCTTTTTTGTGTGTATTTCTATTATAGATTTTTGTTTTCTGGTTAAGGTGAGTTTTTTGTACAACAGTCTAGTTATATATGTGCTTGTTTTGAAATGCTTATCTCTTAATTTTAAATACATTTTAGATACTGTGCATTTGCACTCTACTCCCCTCATGGTCATTGTTTTTCAATTCATGCCCCACATCTAATTATTTTGTATAATCCTTAAACCCTTAATGTGGGATTTTTACTACTTTTGTCTTTTAACCTCCCTACTAGCTTTATGTATGGATGATTTCCTGTCTTGTTTCTAGTTTTGGCCTTTTATTTCCCACCTAGAGAAGTTCCTTTAGAGTTTATCATAAAGCTTGTTTGGTGTTGCTGAGTTGTTCTTAAAAAATGTTTCGGTTCAGTTCAGTCACTCAGTCATGTCCGACTCTTTGCAACCCCGTGGATCACAGCACACCAACTCCCGGGATTCACTCAAACCTACGTCCATCAAGTTGGTGATGCCATCCAGCCATCTTATCCTCTGTCGTCCCCTTCTCCTCCTGCCCCCAATCCCTCCCAGCATCAGAGTCTTTTCCAATGAGTCAACTCTTTGCATGAGGTGGCCAAAGTACTGGAGTTTCAGCTTTAGCATCATTCCTTCCAAAGAAATCCCAGGGCTGATCTCCTTCAGAATGGACTGGTTGGATCTCCTTGCAGTCCAAGGGGCTCTCAAGAATCTTCTCCAACACCACAGTTCAAAAGCATCAATTCTTTAGCACTCAGCTTTCTTCACATCCATACATGACCACTGGAAAAAGCATAGCCTTGACTAGACGGACCTTTGTTGGCAAAGTAATGTCTCTGCTTTTCAATATGCTATCTAGGTTGGTCATAACTTTCCTTCCAAGGAGTAAGGGTCTTTTAATTTCATGGCTGCAATCACTATCTGCAGTGATCTTGGAGCCCCCCAAAATAAAGTCTGACACTGTTTCCACTGTTTCCCCATCTATTTTTACAAAGACTGAACAGAACTGAACTGAACTGAAAGATATTATGATATCTTTTTTGTCTTACAAACCTAATCATTATTTAGTATTTTTATCCTCCTAAGCAGTGCAAGGATCTGAGATCCCTTATACTTAATTAACCATCATTCTGATTTAAATGGCCATGTTTTTATTACTGTGTTTAAAAATTTCACACATATACATCTTAAACAATATAAGACATAGGATTTTTTTTTTTGTAGTCGGTGTTTGTATATTTTTTTCCCCACATACTTTATATTTGTTGTTGTTTAGTCACTAAGTTGTGTCCAACTCTTCACAACCCCATGAACTGCAGTTTTTCTCTATTCCTTTCTATATGTTTCATTTTTCATCTGTCGTCATTTTCGTGCTGCCTAAAGAATAGCCCTTAATATTTTATTTAATATTGATGATTATGAATTCTGTTTTTGAGTGTCTTTATTTCTTCTTTATTTAAAAATTTTTTTTCTGCTGGGACTTATAGCACTTTAAAAATACTATTCCATTGTAATTAGGTTTATATTATTTCACCTGGAGTCATTTTAGTTATTATTCCCTTAAAACTATTCATTCTTTATATTTCCCCTTAATCTGCTTTTGAGATACTCTTGTTTTTATCTTACACAAATCTTCAGTACAATTCAGTTCAGTTGCTCAGTCGTGCCGACTCTTTGCGACCTCATGAATTGCAGCATGCCAGGCCTCCCTGTCCATCACCAACTCCCGGAATTCACTCAGACTCATGTCCATCCAGTCGGTGATGCCGTCCAGCCATCTCATCCTCTGTCATCCCCGTCTCCTCCTGCCCCTAATCCCTCTCAGCATCAGAGTCTTTTACAGTGAGTCAACTCTTTGCATGAGGTGGCCAAAGTACTGGAGTTTCAGCTTTAGCATCATTCCTTCCAAAGAAATCCCAGGGTTGATCTCCTTCAGAATGGACTGGTTGGATCTTGCAGTCCAAGGGACTCTCAAGAGTCGACTTCAGCACCACAGTTCAAAAGCATCAGTTCTTTGGTGCTCAGCTTTCTTCACAGTCCAACTGTCAAATCCATAGATGACCACGGGCCATACATGACCACGTGAAAAACCATAGCCTTGACTAGACGGACCTTTGTTGGCAAAGTAATGTCTCTGCTTTTCAATATGCTATCTAGGTTGGTCATAACTTTTCTTCCAAGGAGTAAGCGTCTTTTAATTTCATGGCTGCAGTCACCATCTGCAGTGATTTTTGAGCCCCCCAAAATATAAGTCTGACAGTGTTTCCACTGTTTCCCCATCTATTTCCCATGAAGTGATGGGACCAGATGCCATGATCTTCGTTTTTTTGAATGTTGACCTTTAAACCAACTTTTTCACTCTCCTCTTTCACTTTCATCAAGAGGGTTTTTAGCTCCTCTTCACTTTCTCCCATAAAGGTGGTGTCATCTGCATATCTGAGGTTATTGATATTTCTCTCAGCAATCTTGATTCCAGCTTGTGCTTCCTCCAGCCCAGCGTTTCTCATGATGTACTCTGCATAGAAGTGAAATACGCAGGGTGACAATATGCAGCCTTAACACACTCCTTTTCCTATTTGGAACCAGTCTGTTGTTCCATGTCCAGTTCTAACTGTTGCTTCCTGACTTGCATACAGATTTCTCAAGAGGCAGGTCAGGTGGTCTAGTATTCCCGTCTCTTTCAGAATTTATACGCAGGGTGACAATATGCAGCCTTAACACACTCCTTTTCCTGTTTGGAACCAGTCTGTTGTTCCATGTCCAGTTCTAACTGTTGCTTCCTGACCTGCATATAGGTTTCTCAAGAGGCAGGTCAGGTGGTCTAGTATTCCCATCTCTTTCAGAATTGTCCACAGTTTATTGTGATCCACACAGGCAAAGGCTTTGGCATAGTCAATAAAGCAGAAGTAGATGTTTTTCTGGAACTCTCCTGCTTTTTCGATGATCCAGTAGATGTTGGCAATTTGATCTCTGGTTCCTCTGTCTTTTCTAAAACCAGCTTGAACGTCAGGAAGTTCACAGTTCACGTATTGCTGAAGCCTAGCTTGGAGAATTTTGAGCATTACTTTACTAGCGTGTGAGATGAGTGCAGTTGTGCAGTAGTTTGAGCATTCTTTGTCATTGCCTTTCTTTGGGATTGGAATGAAAACTGACCTTTTCCAGTCCTGTGGCCACTGCTAAATTTTCCAAATTTGCTGGCATATTGAGTGCAGCAGTTTGACAGCATCAGCATTCAGGATTTCAAATAGCTCAACTGGAATTTCATCACCTCCACTAGCTTTGTTTGTAGTGATGCTTTCTAAGGCCCACTTGACTTCACATTCCAGGATGTCTGGCTCTAGGTGAGTGTTTACTTGTCTGTAAAGCTTTTGTTTCCTCCATCAAATTTCAGTGAGAGCTTTTGCTGGGTGTTCTTGGGTATAGATTTTTCTTTTCATCACTTCAAGTGTGTTATGCCAGTCTCTTCTGGTCTGCAGAGTTTTTTCCTCAAAAAAAAAAAAAATCCACTAATAGCATTATTGGAGATCCCTTGTATGTTATTTTTTACTTTTCCTCTGTTACTTTTAGTATTCTCTCTTTTTGTTCATTGTTTTTTCATGTAGTTTACAATATGTCCTCACATATTCCTCTGCAGGTTAATCCTTTATGGGACTCTCTGCACCTCCTGGATTTGGTTGACTTTTTCCTTTCTCAAGTTAGGAAAGTTTTCAGCTATTATCTCCTCAAGTATTTTATCAAACACCTTTCTCTTCTTCTTGGACCTTTATAATATTACTATCTGTGTGCTTGATATTGCCCTAAAGATCTCTTAAACTGCCCTTATTTCTTTTTGTTCTTTTTTCTGTTTGGTGGTGGTGATTTCCACTATTCTGTCTTCCAGCTCATGAATCCATTCTTCTGTCAGATTTAGTTTGCTATTCATTCCTTCTAATGCATTGTTCATTTTGCTTATTGTATTTTTTAATTGTGTGGTTCTGTATAGTTTCTATTTTTTTCTTAAAACTCTAATTTCTGTCTCTGTTTATCCATGCTCCTCCTGAGTTCTATGGTAATCTTTACCGTAAGTACTCTGAACTCTGCCTGGTAGATTGCCTGAGAATCGACCACATCACTTTGTTTTGTGCTTGATATTGCCCTAAAGATCTCTTAAACTGCCCTTATTTCTTTTTGTTCTTTTTTCTGTTTGGTGGTGGTGATTTCCACTATTCTGTCTTCCAGCTCATGAATCCATTCTTCTGTCAGATTTAGTTTGCTATTCATTCCTTCTAATGCATTGTTCATTTTGCTTATTGTATTTTTTAATTGTGTGGTTCTGTATAGTTTCTATTTTTTTCTTAAAACTCTAATTTCTGTCTCTGTTTATCCATGCTCCTCCTGAGTTCTATGGTAATCTTTACCGTAAGTACTCTGAACTCTGCCTGGTAGATTGCCTGAGAATCGACCACATCACTTTGTTTTCCTTCTGGTGTTTCATCCTGCTGCTTCATCTGAAGCATATTCTATTGTTTGAGTTTGTCAAAATTGCTTCTTGTATTTTTTTGTATGTGGTAGGTTGGTTCTATTTCTCGACCTTGGAGAAGTGGCTCTCTGTAAGAGACGTCCTATGCAATCCAGCAGTGTACTTCCTTTTATCACCCAAGGAAGGGCCAGGGGCCTGCTGGTTTCAGGATAGGATCTAGTCTGCATTTACAGACTCGATGTGTTGGCTGCAGGATTAATAGTTTTCTTGCTTCTGGTGGGCATTGTTATTGTTCATTCACTAAATTGTTTCTGACTCTTTGTGACCCCATGGACTGCAGCACACCAGACTTTCCTGTCCTTCACTATCTCCCGGAATTTGCTCAAACTCATGTCCATTGAATTGGTGATGCCGTCCAACCATCTGATCCTCTGTTAACCCCTTCTCCTCCTGCCTTCAATCTTTCCCAGCATCAAGGTCTTTTCCAATGAGTCGGCTCTTCACATCAGGTGGCCAAAGTATTTGAGCTTCAGCAGCAGTTCTTCCTGTGTATGTCAGGGTTGATTTCCTTTAGGATTGACTGGTTTGATCTCCTTGTACTCCAAGGGACTCTAAAGAGTGTTCTCTGGCATCACAATTCGCAAGCATCAGTTCTTGGGTGCTCAGCCTTCTTTGTGATCCAGTTCTCACATCCATACATTACTACTGGAAAAACCATAGCTTTGACTCTACAGACCAAAATGATATCTCTGCTTTTAAATATGCTATCTAGGTTTGTCATAGCTTTTCTTCCAAGAAGAAAGTATCTTTTAATTTTATGGCTGTGGTCACCATCTGCAGTAATTTTGGAGCACCGTCTGCAGTGAAATAAAATCTGTCACTGTTTCCATTTTGTCCCCATCTATTTGTGATGATGTGATGTGACTGGGTGCCATGATTTATTTTTTTGAATATTGAGCTTTAAGCCAGGTTTTTCACTCTCTTCTTTCACCCTTATCAAGAGGCTCTTTAATTCCTCTTCAGTTTCTGCCATTAGAGTGATATCATCTGCATATCTGAAGTTGATATTTTTTAGAGAGTTGAGATTCCTGGTGGGAGGGGCTGGTACCTATCCTCTGGTAGGTGAAGTTGGGTCTTGATCCTCTGGTGGGCAGGGCCTTGTCTAGAGTCAGTTGAAGTTGATGGGTAGGGCTGTGTCCCTACCCTGTTTGTTGTTTGGGCTGAGGCCTTGTAGCACTGGAGTCTCGAGTCTGATGTTTGGAGCCAGCTCTTGTTGTCAGAATGTTATCCTCCATGATAGCTCATGCAGCTGAATATTTCCCCAGTGTATATGCCACCATTGTCTACAACTGCAGGTGGGCCACAGCCACCCCTTGCCTCCCCTTTGAGGAGACCCTCTAAGACCATCAGGTAGATGTGGCCCCAGCACCTATCCGATACGGCTTTTGTTCTTGGTCCCCGCACGTGTGAGGTTTTGCAGGTGCCCTGGATCAGTGAAGTATCTTCCCCCGGCCCCTGTCCTCCCTCTAGAGCTCATGTAGTTAGGCCCCTATGGTCTTCAGGGACAAATGTTCTTAAGGTTCCTCTTCCCTGTGCCAGACCCCCAGGCTGGGGAGAGTGACATGAGAAAAGCTCTTGAATATAATTATTCTCCAATTTGTGGGTCACCAACCCTGGAGGGTATGGGATTTGATTATATCAGGAGTTCACGCCTTCTACCGTTCTTGTTGTGGTCCATCTTTAGAGGATCTTTCCTGGTGGTTTCAGTCTTTCAGTGATAATTCTTTTGCAGATTGTTGTGATTTTGTTGTGCTTGTGAGAAGAGATGAGCTGAGGGTTCTTCTACTCTGTCATCTTGACCACTCTGATAGTATTGCTTTGATGGTTTGCAGATGGCAAGAGAGGGTCCTTTTCTTATCATCTCTGTAATAACATTGAGCCCATTTTCTCCCCTTAATTAAGTAATTGTACTTATTTTAAAATTTGACATGTGTACAACTTAAAATGTTGCTTACAAGATCAGCTTGAAAACAAAGCAAAACAAATTCCTTCCTCATTGTCTTTGATTAAAAGCAGGAAAAAAGCTCTAGGCAGAAGTCATTGCCATACACCTTGGGCTTCTTTGGGCATCTAGCATCATTTTATTTCCAGTAAATATGTATTAGTAAGCAGTGATTCTTTTTAACCATGTATGTGACACTGAAATTGTTTTTTTGTTTTCATACCTTTAATTTGGTAATAAGGACATTTTCAAAATGAATCCAAGTAAATTTTATCTCTTAAACGTTCTGATATAATCAATGAAGGTTCTTTTAAATAGAACATATTATAGATTAGTGAGACTGCCACATAAATCTTTCAGTTAATCTACACTATTTTCGTAAATTATATATATTTAAAATAATGCAAATTAAGGCAATTTTTTTTACTACCTATATATACATTGTCTCATGAGAGCTTGTTTAATTGGTATGATAGTGGATAAAGATGTCAAATATTTGACTTTCTATTCATCTAAAATTCATCGTAAGTGAATTTATTTTTAAATTATTAAGTGCTGTTTGTCAGTCATTGCTTTATTATTTTGGTATTCCCACAAAGGGCTTCCCGAGAAGCTTTCATAGTAGAGAATCTCTGTGTTGTGCAGAAGACCAAGGTTCAATCCTTATGTCAGGAAGATCTCCTGGAGAAGGGAGTGGCAACACACTCCATTGTTCTTCCCTGGAGAATTCCATAGAGAGGAGCCTGGTGGTCTACTATGAGTCGCAGAGTCAGATACGACTGAGCAGCTAACACACATGCCCACATAAGGACAGACAAGTTTCATGGGGTCCTAGTGTGTGATATCAAAGAACCTGATACACAGCCAGTCATAGATTAATTTTTTTTAAGGGTTAGACTATGGGACCATATTAGCACTTCCCTCCCAGGTCCAAGAATTGTTTATTTGGCCTTTGTGTACACCGGAAGATTTTTTAAAATTTTCTTCCTGTCTTCAATGAATAAAATTGTAGAACACCATTCATTCTTGAATGTCATTAAACTATTTTGTGGAATACCGTGTAATTAATAGTTACTATCAATAGTGGTAATAATAAAGTGGCCAATGATGAAAATGTAATATATTATTGAGTTTTTTTGAGAAAAGATAGTGCATTTAGTGCATTTTATTGTAATAACTTATTCCTGGGTAATGGAAAATGAGGTTTGTCTTATGTCTGAATTATGCTACTGAATATTTTTTGTTTTAATTTTGCTTTGTATTTTAAGTAGATCAATAACCAAGGATTAATTAATTTAATAAACAACTGAGATTGTTATTCATAAAAGATATATTGATGGTAACATTTTTCAGTTGAAAACAATTTACTATGTATTATTTGATGAGCATGAAATAGCTTATATCACGTATATGAGAAATATTAAACATTGTGAGTACTCAGAACATTCATGGCCCAGTCTCACCCATCGAACCAACTTACAAAGTAGAGCATTATTATTCCTAAAGCTACAGAACTCTCTAGCATTGCCTTTCCTCTAAAAATGGCTTGTTAACAGAATTTTTCTAACATAACCGAAAATAGAAAGTATACTGAATCCTCCATGAACCTACCACCCAGTTTCAATGATTATCAACATTTTTGTCAGTCTTGTTTCACTAACTCTCTTCCTGTGTTACACTTCATTTTTTTGAGTGTTTTAAAGCAAGTTCTAGCCATGACATTATTTCAGTAGTGAGTGCTTTTATTATTAATTTCTGACAAGGACTTTAAAAATGTAACCACAATAAAATCACACCTAAAATTGTTTTTAATATGATACAATATCCGGTGTTTAAAATTTCCCAGTTATCCCATAAATGTTCTTTGCATTTGCTTTCTATCATTCATGAGTCAGACAGTGTCTGCCCTTTGCACTGCATTAAAATCTTAACCCTTTTGTTTTTTCCTTGCTAAAGAAAGAAACTGTCTTTTTTTTTCCTTTAGAATTTTTCATTTCTCTATTTGTTTCATTTATTCAAACAGTTCTTCCTCTGACATCATACATAGTATTATAGATCTTAAGGTTTTGATAGGTCCCCTAGAAGCAGTCAGTCTTTGTTCACATGAAATACAGGGCTAGAGGGATAAACTACATTTAGAAACGCCATGTATGGGATGTGGGGTGTACCACAGGACAGAGGGCCAACTTTAAAATAATGAATGGCAGAGACGTTACAGTGTTTGACCTCGATTTGAATAAGTCCAGAATAGAAAGATGTTTACAAGACAGATAGAAAATTTGATCACTGGTAGCATTTAGATGACATAAAAATTATTGTTTTAGCTATCATAAGAGTACTGTGGATGTATTTTTTAAATGATGATATTTCACTGATACCTACTGAAGTTTTGAAACAACATGTTGTTAGGAATTTTCTTAGGATAATCCCTACATGGACAAAATCAATCATAAATTGATAATTGGTGAGCTAGTTGGTGGGGTATGAGGTCTGTGTACAGTTTTTTCTAATTTGTATGTAGTCAAATTTTTTTTGTTAAACTTTATATTGTATTGAAGTGTAGCTGCTTAACAATGTTATAGTTTCAGGTACATAGCAGAGTGAGTCAGCCATACATACAATGTATCCATTCTCCCTTGAATTCCCCTCCTATCCAGGCTACCACATAACATTGAGCAGTGTTCTCTGTGCTATAATACAGTAGGTCCTTTTGGTTATCTGTTTTAAATATAGCAGTGTGTGCATGTTGATCTCAAATTCTTTATGCTTTAAGTGTTATGAAGGCTTGTGACTTGCCACATACTGCATGTTTCATATGTCCTTCTCTCCAGTTAAAGTTTTTGACTCTGAAAGCTCTGTAGCTTACTGTGTTTGTGTCCAGTATCACAGGTATATTGAAATTGCAATAAAGCAGTGCAGAAGCTCAGGAATTGATTGTAAAATCCATGGTCTCATCCTGCTGGGACGGATACGTGCAGAGGAGGAAGATTTGGCTGCAGTTCCTTTCTTAGCTTCAGATAATGAAGAAGAAGAAGATGAAAAAGGCAACAGTGGGAGGTGAGAGCTGTTTACTTATGCCCACACTCTTACTTTCAAAAGTCAGTATTTAATTAGAGTGCATCTCATAATGAGAATACATTAGGATTATTGTAATATATAGTCTATATGTATTATATAGACCATATGTATTATATTATTGCTCATAGGACTGTTTGGTAAATATTAGTTAAGTTTTCCAAAACTGTAATTAAATTTAATTTTAAGAAAACTTTAATATGGAAACACTATTTAGAAACACTGTATTTAGAAAATTTGTTTAAAAGGAAAAATAAATTTTTTTTTTCTGCCTGAAATATTGCTGTTAATATTTTGGTGTATATTCTTATAGTTTTCTTATTCATTTGTCCCTAATTGTGTTTTCCTGTGGAGATAGTATGTGGTGGTATATATTTTCCTTTTGTGTTAAGTATTTTATTGTTAACATGTAAGTTGAAAGTTTTTATCGTAATATACATAAGACTTACCATTTTAACCATTTGTTAAGTGTATTGTTCAGTGGCATTTTGTTTAAAAGGAAAAATAAATTTTTTTTTTCTGCCTGAAATATTGCTGTTAATATTTTGGTGTATATTCTTATAGTTTTCTTATTCATTTGTCCCTAATTGTGTTTTCCTGTGGAGATAGTATGTGGTGGTATATATTTTCCTTTTGTGTTAAGTATTTTATTGTTAACATGTAAGTTGAAAGTTTTTATTGTAATATACATAAGACTTACCATTTTAACCATTTGTTAAGTGTATTGTTCAGTGGCATTAAATAGTTTATATTATTTGGAAGATAGAAGAGACATCCATTTTTAGAATAAATGTATCCTTTGTCTTCTGTTGTATAATTTTTTTAATTGACTCAGTCTATTTATAGTTTATATTTATATTTATTGACTATGCCAAAGGCTTTGACTGTGTGGATCACAATAAACTGTGGAAAATTCTGAAAGAGATAGGAATACCAGACCACCTGACCTGCCTCATGAGAAACCTGTATGCAGGTCTGGAAGCAGCAGTTACAACTGGACATGGAACAACAGACTGGTTCCAAATAGGAAAAGGAGTACGTCAAGGCTGAATATATTGTTACCCTGCTTATTTAACTTCTATGCAGAGTACATCATGAGAAACACTGGGTTGGATGAAGCACAAGCTGGAATCAAGATTGCTGGGAGAAATATCAATAACCTCAGATAATGCAGATGACACCACCTTTATGGCAGAAAGTGAAGAAGAACTAAAAAGTCTCTTGATGAAAGTGAAAGAAGAGAGTGAAAATGTTGGCTTAAAGCTCAACATTCAGAAAACAAAGATCATGGCATCTGCTCCCATCACTTCATGGGAAATAGATGGGGAAACAGTGGAAACAGTGTCAGACTTTATTTTTTGGGACTCCAAAATTACTGCAGATGGTGACTTGCAGCCATGAAATTAAAGGACACTTACTCCTTGGAAGGAAAGTTATGATCAACCTAGATAGCATACTGGAGAAGGCAATGGCACCCCACTCCCGTACTCTTGCCTGGAAAATCCCATGGATGGAGGAGCCTGGTAGGCTGAAGTCCATGGGGTCACTAAGAGTCGGACACGACTGAGTGACTTCACTTTCACTTTTCACTTTCATGCATTGGAGAGGGAAATGGCAACCCACTCCAGCATTCTTGCCTAGAGAATCTCAGGGACAGGGGAGCCTGGTGGGCTGCCGTCTATGGGGTCACACAGAGTCGGACACGACTGAAGTGACTTAGCAGTAGCATGGGAGCAGCAGTAGATAGTATATTGAAAAGCAGAGACATTACTTTGCCAACAAAGGTCTGTCTAGTCAAGGCTATGGTTTTTCTTGTGGTCATGTGTGGATGTGAGAGTTGGACTCTAAAGAAAGCTGGGTGCTGAAGAATTGATGCTTTTGAAATGTGGTGTTGGAGAATCTTGAGAGTCCCTTGGACTGCAAGGAGATCCATCCAGTCCATCCTAAAGGTAATCAGTCCTGGGTGTTCATTGCAAGGACTCATGCTGAAGCTGAAACTCCAATACTTTGGCCACCTGATGCAAAGAACTGACTCATTTGGAAAGACTCTGGTGCTGGGAAAGATTGAGGGCACAAGGAGAAGGGGACGACAGAGGATGAGATGGCTGGATGCTATTACTGACTCAGTGGACATGGGTTTGGATAGGCTGCAGGAGTTGGTAATGAACAGGGAGGCCTGGTGTGCTGCGGTTCATGGGGTCACAGAGTTGGACACTACTGAGCGGCTGAACTGAACTGAACTGAATTTATGATGTACAACAAATTGGAAGGAACAATATCCATTTTTCTTAAGTTTTAACAGTATGGTTCACACTGACATACAACAAATTGGAAGTGACAATATCCATTCTTAAGTTTTTTTAACAGTATAGTTAACACCTAACTGATGGACATCACTTGCTGGTTTTGCCATTGTATTTATTTTGTATATTTCTTTCAATTTTATTTTCATTTTGTTTTGATGAATTTGTGGGCTTTGTTGTTCAAACTTTTAACCTGTTGAGGGCATATCAGAAGATAGAATGAGTGAGGTGGCAGGAGCCAGCTGCCTGTGCTTCAGGAGCCCTGGGTTTTGGGGCAGGCCTCCCCTGGTAGAATGGAGGTTGGGACTTCAGCATACCTGACCACACAGTGGACAGAAGGTGTAAAGGAAGAAAATTGCATTTTGCCTTGGGACATGTGCTTGTATTAAAGCACGTTGGAGGTCATATGACTGTATCCATTTTATTATTTCTTTTGGGAAAAAATATGACCAAACAGAGGTCTGGATTTAGGGACGTGGCCACAGTGCCAGTCCTGGTGGTGATTCTTAGAGCCATTTAACCAGCATTCTCTCCAGTTACATCTGTAGTAGCTGTATTAGGGTGATGGGTGGTAATTCCTGTAAAAGCTGTCATGGTCAACTTGGTGTACAAGAAAATTATACAGTGCTCCTAGTTTCTAGTGTCTCATAGGAAACCCCTTCATGTATCATAACCTTGTCCTAGCTAAGGGGCTTGCATCACTCAGTGAAGCCAAGAGCCATGTCATGCAGGACCTCTCAAGACAAACAGGTCATAGCAAAGAGTTCTGACAAAACATGGTCCACTGGAGGAGGGAATGGCAAACCTTTCCAGTATTCTTGCTTCGAGAACTGCATGAACAGTATGAAAGGCAAAAAGATAATGGCAGCAGAAGATGAGCCCCCAGGTCAGAAGATGTCCACTATGTTGCTGGGGAAGAGCAGAAAATAACTCCAGGAAGAATGAAGAGACTGGGCCAAAGCAGAAACGACTTTCAGTTGTGTATGTGTCTGGTGGTGAAAGTAAAGTCCAGTGTTATGAAGAACAGTATTGCATGGGAACCTGGAATGTTAGGTCCATGAATCACAGTCAGTTAGATGTGGTCAGGCAGGAGATGGCAAGAGTGAACATCAGCATCTTAGGAATCTGTAAAATAAAATGAATGGGAATGGGCAAATTCAATTCAGGAAACCATTATACCTACTAATATGGGCAAGAATCCCTCAGAAATGGAGTAGCCCTCACAGTAAATAAGAGTCTGAAATGCAGTACTTAGGTGCAATCTCCAAATTAACAAAATGATCTTGGTTCATTTCCAAGGCAAAACCATTCAGTATCACAGTAATCCAAGTCTGTGTTCCAGCCACTGATGCCGAAGTTGACTGATTCTGTGAAAATCTACAACACTTTCTAGAACTAACACCAAAAAATATACTCCTTTTATCATGAAGGATTGGAATACAAAATTAGGAAGTCAAGAAATACCTGGAGTAACAGAGCAAGCTTGCCCTTGGACTACAAAATGAAGCAGGGCAAAAGCTAATAGTTTTGTCAAGAGAACACACTGGTCATAGCGCACATCCTCTTTAACAACACAGGGAAGAATTCTGAAAGTGTCAGTCACTCAGTTGTGTCTGACTCTTTGCAATCCCATGGACTTAAGGTCACCAGCTCTTCTGTCAATCAAATTCTCCAGGCAAGAATACTGGAGTGAGTAGCCATTCCCTTCTTCAGGGGATCTTTCCAACCCAAGGATGGAACCCTGGTCTCCTGAATTGCAGGTGGATTCCTCACCATCTGAGCCACCAGGGAAGTCCTACAAAATGAAGCAGAGCAAAAGCTAACAGTTCTTTAAAGAGAACACACTGGTCATAGGAAACACCCTCTTACAATAACAAGAGACAACTCTACATGCGGACATCCCCTGGTGATCGATACTGAAATCAAATGGATTATATTCTTTACAGCCAGACATGGAGGAGCTATATACCGTTAGCAAGATACAAAAACTGGAGCTGATTGTGCCTCCGATCGTGAGTTCCTTATTGCAAAATTCAGGTTTCAATTGAAGAAAGTAGAGAAAACCACTAGACCATTCAGGTATGACCTAAATGAAATTCCTTATGAGTAGACAGTGGAGGTGATGAATAGATTGAAGGGGTTAGATCTGGTAGACAAAGTGCCTGAAGATCTGTGGGCAGAGGTTTGTTACATTGTATAGGAGGCAGTGACCAATACCCATCCCAAAGAAGAAAATACTAGAAGGCAAAGTTTTACAAACAGCTGAAAATAGAAGAGAAGTGAAAGGCAAGCAAGAAATGGAAGTATACCCAACTGAATGCAGAGTGCCAGAGAATAGCAAAGATAGATAAGAAAGCCTTCTTAAGTGAACCTTGTAAAGAAATAGAGGAAAACAATAGAATGGGAAAGACTAGAGATCTCTTCAAGAAAATTGAAGAACCAAGGGAACATTTCATACAGGGATGGGCATGATAAAGGACAGAAAGGGTAAGGACTTAGCAGAAGCAGGAGAGATTTAAGAAGAGGTGGCAAGAATGCACAACTATCCAGAAACAATCTTGATGATCCAGGTAACCCTGGTGGTGTGGTTACTTGGAGCTGAACATCCTGGAGTGTGAAGTCAAGTGGATCTTAGGAAGCATCACTGTAGACAAAACTAGTGGAAGTGATGAATTCCAGCTAAACTGTTTCAAATCCTAAAAAATGATGCTATGGAAGTGCCCACTCAATAGGACCACAAATTTGGAGAACTCAGAAGTGGCACCAGGATTGGAAAAGGTCAGTTTTCATTTGAATCTCAGAGAAGAGCAGCACCAAAGAAAGTTCAAACTATCATAAAGTTGTATTTTACATGCTAGCAAGGTAATGGTCAAAATCCTTCAAGCTAAGCATCAGCAGTATGTGAAACAAGAACTTTCAGATGTACAGGCTGGGGTTTAGAAAAGGCAGAGGACCCAGAGATCAAATTGCCAACATTCATTGGGTCATAGAGAAAGCAAAGAAATTTCAGACAAATGTTTACTTCTGTTTCATTGACTATGCTAAAGCCTTTGACTGTGTGGATCCACAACAAAGTGGAAAATTCTTAAAGAGATGGGGCTATCAGACCACCTTACCTGTCTTCTGAGAAACACTTATGCAGGTCAAGAAGCAGCAGGTAGAACCAAACAGGGAACAGCAGACTGGTTCAGAATTGCAAAAGGAGCGTGACAAGGCTGTATATTGTCACCCTTCTTATTTAACTTATATGCAGAGTACATCAAGCAAAATGCCAGGCTGGATGAATCACAGTTAGAATCAAGATTACCGGGACAAATGTTAGCAACTTCAGCTATGCAGAGGATACCACTCTTATGCCAGAAAGCTAAGAGGAACTAAAAAGCCTCTTAATGAGGGTGAGAGAGAAGAATGAAAAACCTATTTTTAAGCTCAACATTCAAAAAACAAAGATCATGACATTAAGTTCCATCACTTCATAGCAAATAGATAGCGAAAAGTGGAAACAGTGACAGATTTTATTTTCTTGGGCTCCAAAATCACTGCTGATGGTGAGTGAAGTCACGAATTTAAAAGTTAGAAGCAACAAACATAGACAGCATATTAAAGAGCAGATACATCACTTTGCTGACAAAGGTCCGTCTATTCAAAGCTATAGTTTTTCCAGTAGTCATGTACAGATGTGCAAGTTGGACCTAAAGAAGGCTGAGTGCATAAGAATTGATGCTTTCCAACTGTGGTGCTGGAGAAGACTCTTGCGAGTCCCTTGGAGTACAAGGAGATTAAACCAGTCAATCCTAAAGGAAACCAACCTTGAATATTCATTGGAAGGACTGATGCTGAAACTAAAGCTGCAGTAGTTTGACCACCTGACCTGAAGAGCTGACTCATATGAAAAGACCCTGATGCTGGCAGAGATTGAGGGTAGGATGAAAAGGGGATGATAGACGATGAGATGGTTGGATGGCATCTCTGACTGTATGGATATGAGTTTGAGTAAGCTCTGGGAGATAGTAAAGGACAGGGAAGCCTTTGCAATCTATGGGACTGCAGAGAGTCAGATAGGACTTACCAACTAAACAACAACAACAACTCCTAGAAAGATTTCCACCAGGATAAATAGCTAAAGTTAAATTCTAGTATTGAAAGGTAGTATGTTGGTTTGTAGACATTTTGACCCTCTGTACTACTAACTTTTGTGTATACTTTGGATTTTGTTTAGTTATAGCAAAATTTTAAGAGTATTTGATAGTAACCAGCAAACCATGTGCTTTAGGTTGTTTCCTCTTTATTTAAAAAATTGCTATGTGATTAACTTCTGTTTCTGTTTTATTTTTTTACTTTGATTAGCCTTATTAGAAGGAAGGCAGCAGGTATGGAATCAGCAGCTACAATAAGAACCAAAGTATTTGTGTGGGGCCTGAACGACAAGGACCAGCTGGGAGGTCTGAAGGGTTCCAAGGTGTGTGCCTGACACCCCATGCGCTCGCCACCCCAGATTGTTTGGGCCCACACAGGCCCAGAATTAGCCAGGCCTCTTAAAGTTTTTATAATGATTTTCCCTTTTATGTGTGTTTTTTAAAAATTTTATTTATTTTTAATTGAAGGGTTTATGATTGCTTTACAATATTGGTTTGATTCCTACCATACATCATACCTTTTATATGTTGTTTTTAAAATGGGCTTCTCTTAAGTAATTCTTGACATGAACTCATAGAATTATCATTTTAGGTTCTAAGATGCCTCTGTCCTTGGAAAATGGTGCATATTAGGTATAGTTGCATTATTGCTGTTTTATAAACTAGAAGATACACTTCTGAAAACATTTGACAAACATAGAGGTGAAAATCGTAGACTATAATTATATTTTAAAGAGTAGGAACGACAAGGTATGCATTTGAACTCGAGTTGAATTCACCTGTGGCTCTGAACTAAGGTGGCACAGAATAGATTCCTCCAAGGTTTAGTGTCTGGAAACAGTTTCTTTTTGACTGAGCATCTCTATTACTTGGGTTTCTCAGATTGTGCTATTGGTAAGGAACCTACCTGACAATGCAGGAGACCCAAGAGAGGTGGGTTCAATCCTTGGGTTGGGAAGATCCCCTGGAGGAATCCATAGCAGCACACTCCAGTATTCTTGCCTGAAGAATCCCACAGACAGAGGAACTTAGCAGGTTCAGTCCATAAGGTCACAGAGAATTGAACATGACTGAAGCGACTTAGCACAGACACTACTTAGTATTTCACGAGACCTCATTGTAAGATCCCTGTTATTTGCATTGTTGAGACACTGAAATGGAAAGTTCGAACTCATTCATTTTGAGACCATGGTTCTAGTATGATGAAAATGATCCTATATATTCAGCAGCCTTGGGTTCCCTTTGTTTTTGACGCTGCTGTGCTGCGTTTGGAGATGTGTGGGGCCTAGGAGCTCTGGGCGCTTCTCTTATTGCTGTGGGCTAGTCTAGAGGGTCCTGTGTGCACATGGGTGTTTGCACACGAAAGGCAGATGGGTGCTTCATAGTTGGGATGAAGAGCGTCCTTCTTCCATTGACTGTTTGATACTTTATGACATATGGGCATCTTAAAAGGCTTTTTAGACAGGGGCTTTAGTAATTTTAAATTAAATCAAATTCATCTCTAATGGGAAATTTATGCATATATTAATAGTTTCTTAGAGAAGTCAGAGTTAACAAGAATGAGGAGAACATGACTTGAAATAAAATATAGTTTACCAAATTTTGTTTATATCTTTAAGTATGTGTATTTTTTTTTCACCTTTTATTATGGAGATGTTAAGATGTACCTACCTGGTAGACAGAATAGAGACTTGGTCCTTTTGTCACTGTACCAGCTTCAGCAGTTGTGGATGGTCACATTTTTGTCTTTATTTTCTGCATAGCCTCATCCCTACTTATTTTAAAGTAAATTCCAGTATATCATTTCATTCTTAAAATGCTTATGCATCTGTAATAGACAAGAGATTCTTTGGAGTGTGTAACCAGGTAAATTCTTTGTACTATTTAATGTGATTACTTGAAATTTTAAAAGTGTAAATTAAATTTTCTTTTTTCGTTTGTTTTTTAAAAAAATTTTATTTTAGATAAAAGTTCCATCATTCTCTGAGACACTGTCTGCTTTGAATGTAGTACAGGTGGCTGGTGGTTCTAAAAGTTTGTTTGCAGGTATGATTATTCAAATAATATAAAAGTTTTAAATTATGTTGAAGCCTAAATATATAGTTGTTGTGTCACAAAAAGTGAGTCTCTTCCTCCTGTTTCTTACAGTGACAGTGGAAGGAAAAGTATATGCCTGTGGAGAAGCCACGAATGGCCGGCTGGGGCTGGGCATCTCCAGTGGGACTGTGCCCGTCCCGCGACAGATCACAGCTCTCAGCAGTTACGTGGTCAAGAAAGTGGCTGTTCACTCAGGTAGAGGCCAGAATTGACACTTGTGCTCAGACAAGCCTGCTGCTCAGCTCTGTAATTAACTGGGGCTTTAAACAGTTTCCTCTAGAGTGTCCTTGCATTCTGTCAAGTTCTACTCATTATTAGAAGTAAAAACTGGGTAATGTAAAACTTCAGACGGTCTAGAGTTTAATTATTTTTGTTACATAAGACTTTTGGGATATCAGGGGTTATTGGTATTCTGCCATGGGGGTTGTACCTCTCCAAAGGAAGGGATTTTTAATTTTGAACTGCGGTCTCAGATTCATCAAAGATTGCAGTAATCATGTTCTGTGCTTAAATATGTGCTATTTTTGGGAACATAGCCTGTAAGTTTCATCAGATTTCAAGTGTCTATAAATTCTAGCCATAAGAAAGGAGCATTTTTTAAGAAGTCACACTGCTTCAATTCCGGAAACGTATAGAGCATTATTTTAAAGCACTATGCTTGGCTTCTAAGGAATGAAACCAAATTAGATACAAACTGAGTTTGTATTTATATTGAATAGGGTTAGATTTAACCCCATATAACAGAAAATCTGAACAGTAGTGCCTTGAGCAAGATCATGTTTTACCATTCTCCTCTAGAAAAGTCTGCAGGTGACGGGGAGGGACAGTGTTGCAGCTACAGTACCCGTGAGGGGCACTGGGTTACTGTCCATCCCCATTGCAGCTACAGGTGAGCACATAAGCATTTCCTCAAGCCCATTCTGCCCCTTCAAAGAGCTTTTCTGGAAGCCTCACCTGTCAGTCGCATCTTTGTCACTATCTTCTCTGGGTGAGGGAGTGTGGAAAACATTGTTTTTAGCTGAGCACATTGCCTTGGATCATGTGGGCTCTGTTGTTAAGTGGGTCTTGGATCCTAGGAGCTGGTGACAGAGAGGAAACACTTCAATTCTGAGCTGGGATGGATGGAGTGAAAGAGTGGGCCATGGTGAGGAAAGAGTGTGAGCTGATTGTTTCAGGAAGAGTGAGCATAATGCCTTTATTGCAATTGATGGTACTTTTGCTTTAGTAATTTCATTGTTGAGGTGCATTTCACAAAAGCCTGAGTACCATTAACACTTGCTAATTTGTCTAATTGCAAATGAACTTAGTTTTATTTTTTCCATCTGAATTTTGATCTTTTATATATTTAATATAGCAACTCATTAAATTTAATAATGCTAAAAATAGCATTATTTTGCTGCTTCTTTGCAAGTAAAATCCTTTCTAGGACTAAACTTTGTCAGTCAGTCAGTCAGTTCAGTCGCTCATTCGTGTCCGACTCTTTGTGAGCCCATGAATCGCAGCACGCCAGGCCTCCCTGTTCATCACCAACTCCTGGAGTTCATTCGTTTGTTACATAAGACTTTTGGGATATCAGGGGTTATTGGTATTCTGCCATGGGGGTTGTACCTCTCAAAGGAAGGGATTTTTAATTTTGAACTGCGGTCTCAGATTCATCAAAGATTGCAGTAATCATGTTCTGTGCTTAAATATGTGCTATTTTTTGGGAACATAGCCTGTAAGTTTCATCAGATTTCAAGTGTCTATAAATTCTAGCCATAAGAAAGGAGCATTTTTTAAGAAGTCACACTGCTTCAATTCCGGAAACGTATAGAGCATTATTTTAAAGCACTATGCTTGGCTTCTAAGGAATGAAACCAAATTAGATACAAACTGAGTTTGTATTTATATTGAATAGGGTTAGATTTAACCCCATATAACAGAAAATCTGAACAGTAGTGCCTTGAGCAAGATCATGTTTTACCATTCTCCTCTAGAAAAGTCTGCAGGTGACGGGGAGGGACAGTGTTGCAGCTACAGTACCCGTGAGGGGCACTGGGTTACTGTCCATCCCCATTGCAGCTACAGGTGAGCACATAAGCATTTCCTCAAGCCCATTCTGCCCCTTCAAAGAGCTTTTCTGGAAGCCTCACCTGTCAGTCGCATCTTTGTCACTATCTTCTCTGGGTGAGGGAGTGTGGAAAACATTGTTTTTAGCTGAGCACATTGCCTTGGATCATGTGGGCTCTGTTGTTAAGTGGGTCTTGGATCCTAGGAGCTGGTGACAGAGAGGAAACACTTCAGTTCTGAGCTGGGATGGATGGAGTGAAAGAGTGGGCCATGGTGAGGAAAGAGTGTGAGCTGATTGTTTCAGGAAGAGTGAGCATAATGCCTTTATTGCAATTGATGGTACTTTTGCTTTAGTAATTTCATTGTTGAGGTGCATTTCACAAAAGCCTGAGTACCATTAACACTTGCTAATTTGTCTAATTGCAAATGAACTTAGTTTTATTTTTTCCATCTGAATTTTGATCTTTTATATATTTAATATAGCAACTCATTAAATTTAATAATGCTAAAAATAGCATTATTTTGCTGCTTCTTTGCAAGTAAAATCCTTTCTAGGACTAAACTTTGTCAGTCAGTCAGTCAGTTCGTCGCTCATTCGTGTCCGACTCTTTGTGAGCCCATGAATCGCAGCACGCCAGGCCTCCCTGTTCATCACCAACTCCTGGAGTTCATTCGTACTCACGGCCATCGAGTCCGTGATGCCATCCAGCCATCTCATCCTCTGTCGTCCCCTTCTCCTCCTGCCCCCAATCCCTCCCAGCATCAGAGTCTTTTCCAATGAGTCAACTCTTCGCATGAGGTGGCCAGAGTACTGGAGTTTCAGCTTTAGCATCATTCCTTCCAAAGAAATCCCAGGGCTGATCTCCTTCAGAATGGACTGGTTGGATCTCCTTGCAGTCCAAGGGACTCTCAAGAGACTTCTCCAACACCACAGTTCAAAAGCATCAATTCTTTGGCACTCAGCCTTCTTCAGAGTCCAACTCTCACATCCATACATGACCACAGGAAAAACCATAGCCTTGTTCACTTATTTTATATAATTGTCATCCTTAAATGTTGATCCCATTTACTCATTTGACAGATACTCACACATACTATGTGCCAAGCAAAAGAGGTAGTTATGCTATTAACTTTTTTTTAAACCAACTTTGGCAGCCTCTATCTATGTGAATGTTGCAGGTGGACGGCACGCTACCGCTTTAACTGTCGATGGCAAAGTGTTTTCCTGGGGTGAAGGTGATGATGGCAAACTTGGACACTTCAGTAGAATGTAAGAATATTTTCTTCATTTTTGCTAATAAGAAACTATTACTAATAATGAATGCTTTTTGATAATTTTTGTAAAAAAAATTGAATAGGATGAGTTATTTATGCAAAAGAAACTTAAAAATACATTTTAAAAATATCTCTGAATGTGATTTGCCTCACATGTTCTAAGGCTGATAATTAAGTGAATCTAAAGATACTGTTTTGATTACATGTGGATCAGTGTAGATGTCCTTTTTTCCCCTTCTTTAAAGAGGCTAGATTGATTATAGGGAATATTATTTAATCTTGCTTTAGGAACTGTGACAAGCCACGGCTGATAGAGGCCCTGAAAACCAAGCGATCCGGGATATTGCCTGTGGGAGCTCACATAGTGCGGCCCTCACGTCCAGTGGTGAACTGTACACCTGGGGCCTCGGAGAGTACGGCCGCTTGGGACATGGGGATAACACAACACAACTGAAGCCCAAAATGGTGATTATACATATTTTTGTTGCTTACAGAAAGCTTCCTCCCATCTGCTGATTTCCAGAGAAGATAAGCTCCGAGTCTAGGACAGTTCATAAAGATATGTGCAGTATTGGCTTTCATTTTGTGGGGAGAAATTTCCCTTGCTTTCTTGGTGCCTGTGCTTGATTCTGTTTTTAAATTTGTAATTGAGTAGGTGAAAGTCCTTCTTGGTCACAGAGTAATCCAAGTGGCATGTGGAAGTAGAGATGCACAGACCCTGGCTCTGACTGATGAAGGTAAGTCCTGTCTGACTCCACGTTTTGGGGGAGGAATGTTGTGAGATGCTGGCCTGATGTCTATATTTTTAAACCTAGGCTTGGTATTTTCCTGGGGTGATGGTGACTTTGGAAAATTGGGCCGGGGAGGAAGTGAAGGCTGTAACATCCCCCAGAACATCGAGAGACTTAATGGACAAGGGGTGTGCCAGATCGAATGTGGAGCACAGTTCTCCCTGGCCCTCACCAAGTCGGGTGTAGTTTGGACATGGTATGTAAATGCCTGTCACCCACCAGTGTGTCTGTTCAGGGGCTTGCAGGGAGGGGGACGCCTTTATTTTCTTGCTCATCCAGGCATCTTTGTCCTTTTATTTATTTTGAGTTGGGATTAGTGACAATATTATTAGAAGAAATATCCAGTTATAACTGGGTTCTTTAGAAAAGAACACTGGAGAAATTTTGGCCTAGCTTGTCTTTCTTATTTAGATGAAGTATGTGTAGAGGCTTTTTTCTGCTTTTTTTGCCATACAAGGAGCCTAGTGATCACATGTGTGGAAAACAGATTTCTGATTTCTTTGATCCAAAAGTTCATGTGTATTTCCAGTGAAAGATTATTAAATCAGAAAGAGGTGGAATATCAGCGGACCATGGGCAGGCAGTGTGATGGCCTTGGTCTTAGCGTCATGACTCAGAAGCAGCTTGGGGAAGAATCACTGCAGAGATCTTTTAAGAGCCATTTGAGGTTGCGTGTCATGTTTTCAATCTCTATGTGAAATCTACATCAGTAACTTAAATACCATTACACGCATTAAGGATCTTGCTAGCAGAATTAATGTATTATTTTGAATTCATGGTGTACCATTTTATAATTTCTAAGACCTTGGGCATTGTGTGTGTTGTCATTGAGCTGGCTCTAGTGCTGTGGCAGTGAGTATTTTGCCAGACCATAATCATGTATGAAAATGCTCACTGTTGATTCCTTGCAGGGGGAAGGGGGACTATTTCAGACTGGGCCATGGCTCGGATGTGCATGTGCGGAAACCACAGGTAGTGGAAGGGCTGAGAGGGAAGAAGATTGTGCATGTGGCTGTTGGGGCCCTGCACTGCTTGGCGGTCACTGATGCAGGACAGGTAAGGGAGCTCGTGACAAGATCTTATGTTGATAGTGTAACTTGTGACAAAATGAAGTGAGTCTTGGTACTTGGAAAACCAGAAGGGTGGGCTGTGTCCACTGTGTTCCTGTGTACATTTGCCTAACTGTCAGCATGAGTGAGGGCATCCAGGAAAGACTGCTGACTAAGGCAGGTTGTAAAGTAGTGAGCTTTCCCACTGTAATGTCTGATAGGGAAATGTATGTATTTCATTTCAGAACTAAAGTTATCCTTCATAAGAGTCTGTTCCTCCACCATAAGAGGCTATCCTGTGACAGGCTCATAGAAAATATAACTTGCAATTCATTTATGACAGCAAGTCAGCATATTGTACTTCAATCAGAATGAAATAAAAAGGAATTATAGTTCCTAATTCTGTAAAGCACAAAATTCCTTGAAAAGTGAACATATTTTTTTGGATCATTTTCTCTTTGCAAAATTAAGGAAAAAATGTTACAATATTTAGTTGAAGAGGAGGAATTCCTGCTTCTAAGAACAGTATATAGATGATTCATTGGGTTGATATTAAGTAAATGAAAGTGAAAGTTTCTCAATCATGTCCGACTCTTTGCGACCCCATGGACTATACAGTCCATGGAATTCTCCAGGCCAGAATACTGGAGTGGGTAGCCTTTCCCTTCTCCAGGGGATCTTCCCAACCTAGGGATCGAACCCAGGTCTCCTGCATTGCAGGCAGATTCTTTACCAGCTGAGTCACAAGGGAAGTCCAGGAATACTGGAGTGGGTAGCCTATCCATTCTCCAGCGGGTCCCTTCCTGACCCAGTAATCGAACTAGGGTCTCCTGCATTGCAGGCAGATTCTTTACCAGCTGAGCTATCTGGGAAGCACTCGGTAAGAATTTAGAAGTAAACTTAAAGAATGTTCTGAAATGTTGAAAAATTATTTTTATCCCCTTAACAGGTATATGCTTGGGGTGACAATGACCATGGCCAACAGGGCAATGGCACAACCACAGTTAATAGGAAGCCCACACTTGTGCAAGGCTTAGAAGGCCAGAAGATCACACGAGTAGCTTGCGGGTCCTCTCACAGTGTGGCATGGACAACTGTTGATGTGGCAACACCCTCTGTTCACGAGCCTGTCCTCTTCCAGACTGCAAGAGACCCTTTAGGTGCTTCCTATTTAGGTAACCGAGATCCATGTTTTACACAAGATCCTTCTGCATAGATAGAATGTCATAGATGGAATGTTAATACTGCTACCAGTTTAAGTTTGTAGCACCGAGTTACCCGTGTTCTGAACCATAGCCCCAGAGTCATCATGGTGCTCTGTGCTATGATTTATGCTGGAGTGAAAACTGGAGGAAGTACAGTGCTGGTTCC
This sequence comes from Aepyceros melampus, assembly GCA_006408695.1. Taxonomy (NCBI): domain Eukaryota; kingdom Metazoa; phylum Chordata; class Mammalia; order Artiodactyla; family Bovidae; genus Aepyceros; species Aepyceros melampus. Next base: position 178,531 of record SJXQ01009352.1, read on the forward strand.
TGTAATCAGGACAGCTCTGGCAGTGCTGTGCATGTGTGCAGACAGGGGAACTTTAGGCATTTGGTGTTTTCAACAGCTCTACTCAGAGCTGAATGCATATATGTATACAGAAATGAATACATATATGAATGTAATATAATCTACATATTAAAACAATCCAACATAATTTTTATCAGCTTTGATATATGGCACCTGTGAGAGCATCATCACAGTCGACATAATGAACAAATGTGTATGCTACCCTTGAGTAGACCCATCCCGGCTTTCTACAACCACTGACTTCATTTCTGTCACTGTAGATCAGTTTGCCATTTTAGAGTTTTATATTAATGGAATCATATAGTATGTACTTTTTTCTTAACCTAACTTTTTTCACTCACCATAATTATTTTGAAATTCATCCATGTTGCATGTATCAGTATTTCATTCATTTTTAATTGTTGGCTAGCGTTTTATTTATGGGTATACTGCAGCTGATACATCAGTTTGCCTGTTGATGGACTTTGCTGTTGCTTCTTAACTTTGACTATACAAATAAACTTGCTCTGAACATCTGTGTATAGTCTTTATATGGACACATACACTTATGTTTATCTAGCCTAAGTATTTAGGAGAGGAATGATTGGCTGGTATGGTAGATACAAGTTTATCTTCTTAAGAACTGCAAACTGTTTGCAAAGTGGTTATTCTGTAGCTCCAGCATCTCCATGTTTTTGTTTGTATTTAATGTAGTCAGGTTTTAATTTTAGCCATTCTTATAGATATGTAGTGCTACATCACTGTAATTTTACTTTGCATTTTGCTAATGACTAATGATGATGAATGTCTTACTATGTTTTAAGTGTCTATTCATATCTTTTGCCTGTATGTAAACCTAAGTTGTTTGTTTCCTTATTGTTGAGTTTTGAACAGTCTTTATGTATTCTCTATACAAGTCTTTCATTAGATATTTAATTTGCACAGTGTGACTTGTCTATTCATTCTCTCTTAGGTAAATTTTAAAGAGCAAAAGATTTTAATTTCAATGAAGTCTGGTTTATCCATTTTTATCTTTTATGAATCATAGTTTGGTATTGTATTTAAATAACCTTTACCTAACTCAGGATCATAAAGATTCTTTTCCCGTGTTTTTTTGTAAAAGTTCTATAGTTTTAGGTGTATGCTTGATCTTCAGTTAAAGTTCATACATGGTGTGAGGTATGAATTAAAGTTATTTTTGGTATTTAGATATCCAGTTGTTTCAGTTCTGTTGGTCAAAAACACAGTATCCTTTCTGTATTGGAAGAATTTGTACTTGTGCCAAAAAATCAGTTGTATGTTGCGTCTATTTCTGGATTCTCCTGTGTTTTGTTGATTTGTTTTTGTATTTTGATGCAAATACCACATTGTCTTGATTACTGTAGCTTTATAAAAGACTGAATTCAGGATTTGGTAATTCTTTAGCTTTGTTCTTTTTCAAATATGTTTTGGGTATTCTAGACCCTTTGCATTTCCATGTAACTTTTAGAATCAGCTTGTTAGTTTTTATAAAATAACCTACTTGGGATTTTGATTACATTAACTATAGATCAATTTGGGGTTTGCTTCACAGTACTGAATCTTCCCACTCACACGTATACTATTTCTCTCCATTTGTTTATGTCTTTAATATTTCTCTGCAATATTTTATAGTTTCAGTATACAGGTCTTACATATCTTTTGTCATATTTATCCCTAAATATTCATATTGTTCATCCTGTTATAAATGCTATTTTAAAAAATTTCTTTTGTTCCTTGATCTTTTCTAGAAATATTCAAGTTGCTCCTTATTAGTGTGTAGAAGAAATACATTTGTCTTTTTAGGACAGTTGGATTATTTCCAGTTTGGGGCTGTTAACAAGTAAAATATGCTATTAGTATTCACATTCAGGTTTTTGAGTTAGTCTTCCTTACCTTGACTACACCCCACTTGATTTTGCTACTTTTCATTTCTTTGATTTTCTCTCATCTGTTTTCAGTTTCATTGGTTTCTGTTCTCACCTTTATGCTTGATTTATGTTTATTTTCTATTCTTTTCTACTTTCTTGAGATGAGAGCTTAAACTATTGATTTGAGACTGTTTGTCTTGTCTAGTGTAAACTTTTAGTACTATAAACTTCTGTCTTGGCACTGATTTAGCTACATCTCTGAAATTTTCATGTTTTATTTTCTTTTTCATTCAGTTCTATATGTATATATAATTGAGGACATAAGAATTTTATTTTTGTATAACCTTAAACTTGCCAAACTGCTTCATTCTTTTAATAGCATTTATCTTCTGTTTGATACCCAGCTGCACTCATATTGAAAATTAGTGACAACTACTTAGTGATTCCAGCTTGAAGTTATAACCATACAACCAGATGTTTTGAATAGAAGCCAATCTGTATGTTGGGTAAACTTAAGAACTCTTAGTGTCTCTTCTTTTGCAGAAACTCTCTGTCTCTCTCTCCTGCTGTACTTTGATCAAGAAGACTAAAGTCACATGGCCAGAACTTCTCCTATAAATAATGTTTCAAATACCAAATTAGTTTTCTCAGTGTATAATGAATTGTAATTTGATGGGTTTTTTCTTACTACTTCACTTCAGTGACCCTATAAATTTGCTTAAATAAGAAGTACCTTTCCTATTTTTTTTCCACAATGAAAAATTAAATGATGTGTTGTATATACTACTAAAAATACTTCACCTCTCAAATGTGGTCTCTGTGTTGAAAATCTATGGAATTTTTCCAGTTAACTTCCAAATCTTGCCACAATCTCTTTGTTTTAAAAAAATATATCATTTTTGAAGTAATTTGAATCAGTTCCATTCAGTCGCTCAGTCATGTCTGACTCTTTGTGGCCCCATGAACTGCAGCACACCAGACTTCCTACTCCTGGAGCTTACCCAAACCCATGTCCATTGAGACAGTGATGCCATCCAACCATCTCTTCCCCTGTTGTCCCTTCTCCTCCTGCCCTCAATCTTTCCCAGCATCAGGGTCTTTTCAAATGAGTCAGCTCTTTGCATCAGATGGCCAAAGTATTGGAGCTTCAGTCTCAACATCAGCCCTTCCAATGAACAGCCAGGACTGATCTCCCTTAGGATGGAATGGTTGGATCTCCTTGCATTCCAAGGGACTCTCAAGAGTCTTCTCCAACACTGCAGTTCAAAAGTATCAATTCTTTGGTGCTCAGCTTTCTTTAGAGTCCAACTCTCACATCCATACATGACCACTAGAAAAACCATAGCCTGACTACATGGACCTTTGTTGGCAAAGTAATGTCTCTGCTTTTTAATATGCTGTCTAGGTTGGTCATAACTTTCCTTCCAAGGAGTAAGCGTCTTTTAATTTCATGGCTGCAGTCACCATCTGCAGTGATTTTGAAGCCCCCCAAAATAAAGTCAGCCACTGTATCCCCATCTATTTGCCATGAAGTGATGGGACTGGATGCCATGATCTTCGTTTTCTGAATGTTGAGCTTTAAACCAACTTCTTCAATCTCCTCTTTTGCTTTCATCAAGAGGCTCTTTAGTTCTTCTTCACTTTCTGGCATAAGGGTAGTGTCATCTGCATATCTGAGGTTATTGATATTTCTCCTGGCAGTCTTGATTCCAGCTTCTGCTTCATCCAGCCCAGCATTTCTCAAGATGTACTCTGTATAATAAGTTAAATAAGCAGGGTGACAATATATACAGCCTTGACGTACTCCTTTTCCTATTTGGAACCAGTCTGTTGTTCCATGTCCAGTTGTAACTGTTGCTTCCTGACCTGCATACAGGTTTCTCAAGAGGCAGGTCAGGTGGTCTGGTATTCTCATCTCTTTCAGAATTTTCCACAGTTTACTGTGATCCACACAGTAAAATGTTTTGGCATAGTCAATAAAGCAGAAATAGGTGTTTTTCTGGAGCTCTCTTGCTTTTTCCATGATCCAGCGGATGTTGACAGTTTGATCTCTGGTTCCTCTGCCTTTTCTAAAACCAGGTTAAGCATCTGGAATTTCATGGTTCCCATATTGCTGAAACGTGGCTTGGAGAATTTTGAGCATTACTTTTACTATCGTGTGAGATGAGTGCAATTGTGTGGTAGTTTGAGCATTCTTTGGCATTGCCTTTCTTTGGGATTGGAATGAAAACTGACCCTTTCCAGTCCTGTGGCCACTGCTGAGTTTTCCAAATTTGCTGGCATATTGAGTGCAGCACTTTCACAGCATCATCTTTGAGGATTTGAAATACCTCAACTGGGATTCTATCACCTCTACTAGCTTTGTTTGTGTGATGCTTCCTAAGGCCCACTTGACTTCACATTCCAGAATGTCTGACTATAGGTGAATGATCACATCATCGTGATTATCTGGTTCATGAAGATCTTTTTTGTATAGTTCTTCTGTGTATTCTTGCGACCTCTTCTTAATATCTTCTGCTTCTGTCAGGTCCATACCATCTGTCCTTTATCGAGCCCATCTTTGCATGAAATGGTCCCTTGGTATCTCTAATTTTCTTGATCTCTAGTCTTTGCCATTCTATTGTTTTCCTCTATTTTTTTGTATTGATTGCTGAGGAAGACTTTCTTATCTTTCCTTGCTATTCTTTGGAAGTTTGCATTCAAATGGGTATTTCTTTCCTTTTTTCCTTTGCTTTTCACTTTTCTTCTTTTCACAGCTATTTGTAAGGCCTCCTCAGATAGCCATTTTGCCTTTTTGCATTTCTTTTTCTTGGGGATGGTCTTGATCCCTGTCTCCTGTATGGTGTCACGAACCTCTGTCCACAGTTCATCAGGCACTCTATCAGATCTAGTCCCTTAAATCTATTTCTTACTTCCACTGTATAATCATAAGGGATTTGATTTAGGTCATGCCTCAATGGTTTAGTGGTTTCCACTTCTTTCTTCAGTTCAAGTCTGAATTTGACAATAAGAAGTTTATGATCTGAGCCACAGTCTGCTCCCAGTTTTGTTTTTGCTGACTGAATAGAGCCTCTCCATCTTTGGCTGCAAAGAATATAATCAATCTGATTTTGGTGTTGGCCATCTGGTGATGTCCATGTATAGAGTCTTCCTTGTGTTGTTGGAAGAGAATGTTTGCTATGACCAGTGCATTCTCTTGGCAAAACTCTATTAGCTTTTGCCCTGCTTCATTCCGCATTCCAAGGCCAAATTTGCCCATTACTCCAGGTGTTTTTGACTTCCTACCTTTGCATTCCAGTCCCCTATAATGAAAAGGACATCTTTTTTGGCTGTTAGTTCTAAAAGGTCTTGTAGGTCTTCATAGAACCATTCAACTTCAGCTTCTTCAGCTCTTCAGTGATTTCAATAGCTGCTCTATAAATCAGAAATTGATTCACAAGCCCCTGGTACCATAATCATCCATTTTATCAAGTGTCCTAAAATATATTGTATATCAGTTTTCTTGATCATATGATAAATATGAAAAATTTTTAATATAACTGTTTTTGACTATATAGTTTCCCATGAAGACACTTGTCACTTAATGTTTATATTATCCATTTCCACTGGTTGGCAGGAAGCTCTTCCACTGAGGACTCCCATGTTTTCCACTCCACCATTTTTCTTGCAGACTTAATTCATTTTCACCCCCAAAAATCACCTCTTCTAACCACTCTGAAGTTGCTCTTCTAATTTTATAACCTCTGGTTCTGTTTTCACTGTACCCAGCTTCTCATTTGTAATCTGTACTATATACCTTCTATACGGTGCGTTTTTAGGGATTCATCCAAGAACATCCAAGAATCTTTGTGTACAGTATTCTTAGCTTCTCCTGTGGACTATTAAACATAAGCCAATCCCACAAGGCCAGTGGTCTTCTGTGGCCAGCTCACCATGACAGCTCAGTTTTATATATTTTTCAGCTTTATTTTTGACATATGGATTATTCTTTTTGTTCCTTTTTTGTTCTAGTTGCTTTAAAAAAAAAAAAGCCAGTTAAGAACTTTCACCTGTCTGTTCATGATAGATACTGGTCTATAGTTTTCTATTAATGTGTCTGTCTGTCTCTCCTCACAGAGTGAAGTGGTGTTTCCTTCTCTTTAGTTTTCTTTTTTGTGTAGATTTGGTATTATTTCAATAGAATTTATCAGTGAAGCAGTCTGGGCCTGGAGTTTTCTTTGTGTAGTATTTTTTCAACCACAAATTTAATTCCTTTAAGATTTAAGGCTAGCTGTTTCTTTTCTAGTAAGATTTGTGTCTTTGATGGAAGTTTAACTTACTGGCATAAAGTTGGTCTCAGTGTTTGCTCATTTTTCTTTTAATATTTGTAGACTGTATAGTGGTGGTATTATTCATTCCTTATATTCATAATTGATCTTCTGTTTCCAGTTTGTCTATAGCTTTATCAGTTTAAGTTTTTTCAAAGAATAAGCCAATGGTTTCCTTGATTTTCCTTCATTGTTTTTCTGTTTTCTGTTTCACTGATCTTTAATCTTTATTCTTTTCTTCTAAGAAGCTTAGGTCTTTGGCTTAAGGTCTTCCTAATTTTCTAGTGTAGACGTTTACTCTGCTTGAGTAATCGACACTGACAGATTATCCTCTCATCCATTTGCTTTGAAATAATGTTTGATAAGAATATAGGTACATGAGAAACTATATTTTTTCCATTCTTTTTACTGTTAACCTACTCAAAAAAACTTGCTGGTAGGCAACATATAGTTGGATTTTGCTTTTTAATTTTTTCTCTGGGACTCTCCAGTTGGGGTCTTTACTTCACTCACATTTAATATGATTATGAATGTATTTGTTTTTAATCAGTATCCTGCTATTTATTTTGTATTATATTAGTCCTGTTTTTTTTTTCTGCTCTTTTTCTGCCTTTCTTTGAATTAATTATTCTTTTTGATGTTGTATTTTCTTCTTTGTTTTCTTTGAGCTCTAACTTTTTGTGTTATTTTAGTGGTTGTTTTAGGAATTATGCACCTTTAATATATCATAGTCTGCTTTTAGCTGATTCCCTTGTAGCTCAGTTGGTAAAGAATCTGCCTGCAGTGCAGGAGATACAGGTTCGATTCCTGGGTGGGAAAGATCCCCTGGAGAAGGAAATGGCAACCCACTCCAGTATTCTTGCCTGGAGAATTCCATGGACAGAGGAACCTGGTGGACTACAGTCTGGGATCACAAGAGCTGGACTCAACTCAGCGACTGCACCGCCACCACCTGCAGGTGGGCTCACAGTGTTGCGTGTGCAGTGTGTGCCTCACACTCTGCTTCTGCCCTCCTGGTCTCAGTGCTACTTTGGTTATGCGTTTCTCTTTATGTTGTAAACGTTACAGTTGTTTAAACTAGTCTTTTTAAACATCAGGTTATCTATTTAAATGAGTTAAGTAATAGGAAAGAATATCTCTGTATTTACTCATATAGTTACTCTTTCCAGTGTTCTTCATTTCTTTATGGAGACCCTTTTTCCATCTGGAATCACTTTTCTTCTGCTTAAAGGAATTCCTTTTTTATGTCTTGTCAGCTCAGATCTGCAGTTCTTCCTTTCAGCTTCTTATGGCTAAACTAGGCATTATTTTGCTTCATGTTTGTACCATATGTTAGCTTACTATAAAATTTTAGGTTGACATTGTTTTCATTGAGAATTTACTTTCATTCTTATCTTTGTTCTTGTGTACATAGCATGTCTTTTATCTAAGACTGCTTTTAGGATTTTCTTTTTATTTCCCTGGTTTTTATTTCCATGATTCAAGCACTTGTGGTTCGGTGTGCTTCTTAGATCTTTGGGTTTTAAGTTTTCATCCATTTTGTAAAATTGTCGGTCACTGTTCTTCAAAAAAATTTTTTCCCCCTGTACCTTTGGGAAGTCTAGTTCCATGTGTATTCAGTTCAGTTCAGTTCAGTCGCCCAGTCGTGTCCGACTCTTTGCGACCCCATGAATCGCAGTACGCCAGGCCTCCCTGTCCATCACCAACTCCCGCAGTTCACTCAGACTCATGTCCATTGAATCCATGATGCCATCCAGCCATCTCATCCTCGGTCGTCCCTTTCTCCTCCTGCCCCCAATCCCTCCCAGCATCAGGGTCTTTTCCAATGAGTTAGCTCTTCGCATAAGGTGGCCAAAGTACTGGAGCTTCAGTTTTAGCATCATTCCTTCCAAAGATATTCCAGGGTTGATCTCCCTCAGAATGGACTGGTTGGATCTCCTTGCAGTCCAAGGGACTCTCAAGAGTCTTCTCCAACACCACACTTCAAAAGCATCAATTCTTCGGCGCTCAGCCTTCTTCAGAGTCCCACTCTCACATCCATACATGACCACAGGAAAAACCATAGCCTTGACTAGACGGACCTTAGTCGGCAAAGTAATGTCTCTGCTTTTGAATATACTATCTAGGTTGGTCATAACTTTTCTTCCAAGGAGTAAGCGCCTTTTAATTTCATGGCTGCAGTCACCATCTGCAGTGATTTTGGAGCCCAAAAAAACAAAGTCTGACACTGTTTCTACTGTTTCCCCATCTATTTCCCATGAAGTGATGGGGCCAGATGCCATGATCTTCGTTTTCTGAATGTTGAGCTTTAAGCCAACTTTTTCACTCTCCTCTTTCACTTTCAACAAGAGGCTTTTTAGCTCCTCTTCACTTTCTGCCATAAGGGTGGTGTCATCTGCATATCTGAGGTTATTGATATTTCTCCCAGCAATCTTGATTCCAGCTTGTGTTTCTTCCAGTCCAGCGTTTCTCATGATGTACTCTGCATATAAGTTAAATAAGCAGGGTGACAATATACAGCCTTGACGTACTCCTTTTCCTATTTGGAACCAGTCTGTTGTTCCATGTCCAGTTCTAACTGTTGCTTCCTGACCTGCATACAGATTTCTCAAGAGGCAGGTCAGGTGGTCTGGTATTCCCATCTCTTTCAGAATTTTCCACAGTTTATTGTGATCCACACAGTCAAAGGCTTTGGCATAGTCAATAAAGCAGAAATAGATGTTTTTCTGGAACTCTCTTGCTTTTTCCATGATCCAGCGGATGTTGGCAATTTGATCTCTGGTTCCTCTGCCTTTTCTAAAACCAGCTTGAACATCAGGGAGTTCACGGTTCACATATTGCTGAAGTCTGGCTTGGAGAATTTTGAGCATTACTTTACTAGCATGTGAGATGAGTGCAATTGTGCGGTAGTTTGAGCATTCTTTGGCATTGCCTTTCTTTGGAATTGGGATGAAAACTGACCTTTTCCAGTCCTGTGGCCACTGCTGAGTTTTCCAGATTTGCTGGCAAATTGAGTGCAGCACTTTCACAGCATCATCTTTCAGGATTTGAAACAGCTCAACTGGAATTCCATCACCTCCACTAGCTTTGTTCGTAGTGATGCTTTCTAAGGCCCACTTGACTTCACATTCCAAGATGTCTGGCTCTAGATTAGTCAACACATCATCATGATTATCTGGGTCATGAAGATCTTTTTTGTACAGTTCTTCCGTGTATTCTTGCCACCTCTTCTTAATATCTTCTGCTTCTGTTAGGTCCAGACCATTTCTGTCCTTTATCGAGCCCATCTTTGCATGAAATGTTCCCTTGGTATCTCTAATTTTCTTGAAGAGATCTCTAGTCTTTCCCATTCTGTTCTTTTCCTCTATTTCTTTGCATTGATTGCTGAAGAAGGCTTTCTTATCTCTTCTTGCTATTCTTTGGAACTCTGCATTCAGATGCTTATATCTTTCCTTTTCTCCTTTGCTTTTTGCTTCTCTTCTTTTCACAGTTATTTGTAAGGCCTCATCAGACAGCCATTTTGCCTTTTTGCATTTCTTTTCCATGGGGATGGTCTTGATCCCTGTCTCCTGTACAGTGTCACGAACCTCATTCCATAATTCATCAGGCACTCTATCTATCAGATCCAGACCCTTAAGTCTATTTCTCACTTCCACTGTATAATCATAAGGGATTTGATTTAGGTCATACCTGAATGGTCTAGTGGTGTTTCCCACTTTCTTCAGTTTCTTAAGTCTGAATTTGGGACTCCTCAAGTTGTTCCACAAATAAATGACATTGTTCATTTTTAAACTTGTTTTTTCTATGTTTCACATGAATAGTTTCTGTTGCTGTATCTTCACATGCACTCATCTTCATTTTCATATGCTGTTAATGTTACCAAACTATTTAAATCTCACACGTCCTAGCTGCTTCTCTAGAAGCTTTGAGTATTTTTTTTTATCTTTCATGTCTCTGATTATCTTTTGAACATTTGGAATACAGATATAATAAGTATTTCAACTTAAGTTGTCTGCTGATGGTAATATCTATGTCAATTCTGGATTGTTTAGATCAGTTGATTTTTCTTCCTATTTCTGAGTTGAGTGGTATTTTCCTGCCTTTCTTCCAACATGGTAACTTTTAGTTGGATGCCATACATTGTGAATGTTGCTGGAGATTCTTGTGCATGTAATGAATCTTCTTGAGCTTACATACATTTAAATTACTCTCAAAACAGTTTGATCCCTTTTGGTCTTTGTTTGGATTTGTTAAGTGGATTCAGAGCTGATATTACTCTGGGACTAATAATTCCCTACCACTGAGTATTTTACTCAGTGCCTTGTGAATTATGAGGTCTTCCCTCTAGCTGGTGGGAACAGGCAGTAGCTGGGACCTCTGTGTCCTCCTAGTCCTTTCATACAAGTTCTTTCTTTGTCTCTGAGTCATGCCCATTTATGTAGGCGTCTTATGAGTGAGAATACCTGCATATCTCCAGGTCACTCTCTGTGCAACTTTTCCCTCTCTTATCCTGTCCTGTGAACTTTGGCCACATTGGATTCCCTGGCGCTGACCTCAACCTCCTCTTCTGACAGAGACCATTGGGCTCCATCTGGTTCTCTCCCTGTGTTCAGGCCTGGGAACTCTCAGGGCAGTGAGCTAGAGCTTGCTAACAGTGTATGTGGTGAACATACTATCTTCTCACTATTGTGGATTTTTTGTTTTGCTTTACATTTCATTGATAAGTAAATATAGATAGTTATCATAGTATTTTCATGGCTTATATATGTATAGCATAAATTGTTGTAAGTACATTTCACAAAAGCATTTACATATTTTTGTAGTTACAGCAAACCTTCGCTATAGATGTTTGTTTTAGAGGTTATTAGTGAAACTAATATTTAATCTGTGAAATAGCAAAATGCAGATTGCAGTGTGCTTTGAAATGAAATGGAAAGGTCAAATTATAGAAATAGAGCAAACTCTGATCTTAAAAATTAAACCCAGTTTTATTTTACTTTTCCAGGTGTGCCTTCTGATGCTGATTCTTCTCCTGCCAGTAATAAAATCAATGGTGCAAATAATTCTAAACCAAATCGCCCTTCTCTTGCCAAGATTCTCCTATCATTAGATGGAAATCTGGCCAAACAACAGGCCTTATCTCATATACTTACAGCATTGCAAATCATGTATGCCAGGTAGGCTTGTTTGCTAGCTTTTGACATCCCACAATTGTGTAAACTTTAGGTTTTTGTCATGTTTTGATGGAGAGTGTTTGTTACTTTTTTAAATACTGTGAGTTTTAGGTCATACACCCTTTAATAGTGAATGATGGTATTTTTATGCTTTTCTTTAATGGAAGTTGAAATATGAATTAGAAAATCAAGTTGAACATTTTCATTATTCTTTATGGCCAGTAAGCTTTATACCTGTTTTGGGGGGAAGAATTAGTTGATGCTTATATACAGTAATATTTGACAGTTTATCTCCTTCACTCTTGATAAGGCAGATATTTGATAGTGTTGTTTTTTCCTCCATTTTGCTGCTATTTTCATGCAGGCTAAATAAATGGCCCATCAATCATTGTATTGTGGTTATGTACATGATGAATAGAAATAAATACTTAGGGACATTAATTTAAACTAAAGGCTAACTTAGTCGTTGAGAGGACATTTAGTCTTCACTGCCTGGTGTGAGGCACCTTTGGTATCTGGTTTACAATAAACACAAAATCACTGTGGATGGTGACTGCAGCCATGAAGTTAGAAGATGATTGCTTCTTGGCAAGAAAGCTATGGCAAACCTAGACAGTGTATTAAAAAACAAAGACATCACTTTGCCAACAAAGGTCCATATAGTCAAGGCTATAGTCAAAGTCTTTCCAGTAGTCATGTTCAGATGTGGGAGCTGAACCATAAAGACGGCAGAGCACTGAAGAATTGATGCTTCTGAACTGTGGTGCTGGAGAAGACTCTTGAGAACCCGTTGGAGAGCAAGGAGATCAAACCAGTTAATCTTAAAGGAAATACATTCTGAATAATCATTGGAAGGACTAATGCTGAAGCTTTAATACTTTGGCCATCTAATGTGAATTCCTCTCACTGGAAAAGACTCTGATGCTGGGAAAGCTTGAAGGCAGAAGGAGAAGAGTGCAACAGGGGATGAGATGGTTGGATGGCATCACTGATTCAATGAATGTGACCTTGGGGAAATTCTAGGAGATAGTGAGAGACAGGGAAGCCTGGTGTGCCTGCTGCCCATGGGGTCGCAAAGAGTTGGATATGACTCAGTGACCTAACAGCAAAAAACCCAAATTATCCTTAGATTCTTAACAACCAAGAAGATTTCCCAGAGAAGTCCAGAGGCTTATTCTGGTCTGATGTTTATGCTGGCAGTCTTTCACCTGTTACCACTATGGTCGTTGAGTAAATAAGATCAGGAGTAAATATTTTAGGCAACGGATATGTAGTAATAACATTCAATATTTTTCTAAAACTCTCTTTTTATAGTTATCCTATAATAATGAGGGAATCCTTCAGTAAACAGTTGCCTTGCCCCCTGACTCTGCCATCCTGCAGGGGCAGATGCCGTTCACCACAGGCCTGGTTTTCTCTCCTGACAGAGACACCGTGGTTGGGGCCCTGATGCCAGCTGGCATGGTTGCCCCAGTGGAGTGTCCTTCCTTCTCCTCGGCACCCCCTTCTGATGGATCTACCATGGCCAGTCCCATGAATGGAGAGGAGTGTGTGCTGGCTGTTGATATTGAAGACAGATTGAGTCCAAATCCATGGCAGGAAAAGAGAGGAGAGGTAAAAAATGGTAAAGCAGTATTTGATCAGGAAGTGAAAGGTAGCTCATTTGTGTCTTATAAAGTACAAGTCATTCTTTTAACTTAATTCAGAATGTTTTTGTGTCTACTACTATGATTTTTGGCTTGAATAGTATTTTGTTTAAAAAGAGCCTTTTAGTGTGTAGATGGGAATATTCTTTTAAAAAGTTGCTAAGTACAACGCACAGTTGTTCATCTGTAATTCTGAAACTTGAACACTGAAAACTAAAGGTTTTTGTAATTTATTTTGGGGAAAAGCCCGGGTTGGAGAGATGTGTGCTCATTTTAGTTGTTTTCATGTGATTGCTTGTGAATATTAATAGATTTTCCTGGGACATGAATATGCTTAACTTTGTAGGGCTGTCTCAGATTGCACTGGAGGTGATAGCAGGTAATATAAATGTCTTGTTATCTCTGTAAAATCTGGCATATTCCAGATGACCTAAGGGGTAAGTAAGCCTGTTGGAGTTAGATGGGAAGTGTGCCATATTGCCAAGTTCTCCTTTTTCCTCTTCATTTTCAAACTAGATAATCTCTTCTGAGGATGCTGTGACGCCTTCCGCAGTGACCCCATCTGCTTGCTCAGCTTCTTCTCGGCCGTTTATCCCAGTAACAGATGACCCAGGAGCTGCCAGCATCATTGCAGAAACCATGACCAAAACCAAAGAGGTCAAGGAGTTTCCTCTTTAATGGTTTATTTTGAAATAATCTTAAATGTAAACTCAAGTGGCAGAAATATTTCCTAGACATAGAACATGGTATACTCCTTTGTACTGTCTACCTAGATTCTCCAATTGTGAGTGTTTCTAAACTGTTGGTGGGAGAGCTGCATGGCATAATCCCAGCCTTCCTTAAAGCTTCAGAGTGTGCTTCCTAATTATCAGGACATTGCCACTGATCAGGGACTATTTTCTGCCCCAGAGACCAACTCACATTTTTCTCATTACAGGTCTAGAACCTGCCCAGGGGTGAGGGTTACCTCTTTTTGTTTTCAATATGGAACCATCCTTAAGTTCCTCTTTTTATAAGAAATGCCACAGGAATGATGCAGAGTTCTTTTCAGTGCATTCTATTGAGGTGTGTGCATTGTTGATTTGCTGCATCACAGGTGATAGTAGTTCTTATTACTTTGTTAAATTTGTCTACAAGATTTCTCTATTGGAAGTTAATAAATTTTAAAAAAGCATGTTTATAGGTATTCCTGGGGAGATAATTTACTTTGGGACTATGTTACTAGCTTTCCCCTCATTATGTTTTCATCTGCCAGTTTTTAGTATCTCTTGATAATTCCATCTGGGTCCATTACTACTGTGATAATTGTCAAATGGTGATTTTTCAGATTTCATCATTCCTTTTGGAATACCATTGTTGCTATTCTTCAGTAGGGAAGAACTTTCCCTTTTCATCTCATCTTTCTGTCGGTATATATTCATGGAATTCTATTTTACTCAAATAATGACATATATTACCATCATCATTTGACACCCAAATTGTCCCAGACTTGGCCTTTGGTAGGCCTTCCATCTGGTTTCTCTTTCTAATATGCCCCCATATTTCTTTGAGCACTTTACTTTATAGCACAGTCAGTTTAGCTCAGTCGCTCAGGCCTGTCTGACTCTTTGCAACCACATGAACTGCAGGACTCCAGGCTTCCCTGGCCATCACCAACACCTGGAGCTTGCTCAAATTCATGTCCATTGAGTTGGTGATGCCATCCAACTATGTCATCCTCTGTTGTCCCCTTCTCCTGCCTTCAATCTTTCCAGCATCAGGATCTTTTCCAGTGAGTCAGTTCTTCACATCAGGTGGTCAGAGTATTGGAGCTTAAGCTTCACTATCAGTCCTTCCAGTGAATATTCAGGACTGGTTTCTTTTAGGATTGAATCTCTTTGCAGTCCAAAGGACTCTCAAAGAGTCTTCTCCAACACATTTCAAAAGCATCAATTCTTAAGTGCTCAGCTTTCTTTATGGTGCAACTCTCACATCTATACATGACTACTGGAAAAACCATAGCTTTGATTAGATGGACCTTTGTCGGCAAAGTAATGTCTCTGTTTTTTAATATGCTATCTAGGTTGGTCATAAGTTTTTTCCAAGGAGCAAGTGTCTTTTAATTTCATGATTGCAGTCACTATCTGTGGTGATTTGGAGCCCCTCAAAATAAAGTCTCTCACAGTTTTCATTGTTTCCCATCTATTTGCTGTGAAGTGATGGGACTGATGCCATGATCTTCATTTTTTGAATGTTGAATTTTAAGTCAGCCTTTTCACTCTCCTGTTTCACTTTCATCAAGAGGCTCTTAGTTCCTCTTTGCTTTCTGCCATAAAGGTGGTGTCATTTGCATATCTGAGGTTTTTGATATTTCTTCCAGCAGTCTTGATTCCAGCTTGTGCTTCATCCAGCCCAACATTTTGCATAATGTATTCTGCATGTAAGTTAAATAAGCAGGTGACAATATACAGCCTTGACATACTCCCTTCCCAATTTGGAACCAGTCCTTTGTTCCATGTCCAGTTCTAACTGTGGCTTCCTGACCTGCATAAGATTTCTCAGGAGGCAGATAAGGCGGTCTGGTATTCCCATCTCCTTAAGAATTTTCCACAGTTTCTTGTGATCCACACATCAAAAGTTTTAGCATAGTCAGTGAAGCAGAAGTAGATGATTTTCTTCAATTCTAAGATCTAGCAGATGTGGCAGTTTGATCGCTGCTTCCTCTGCCTTTTCTAAATCCAGCCTGTACATCTTGGAGTTCTCGGTTCATGTGCTCTTGAAGCCTGGCTTAGAGAATATTGTACATTAGTTTGAACATTATTTGGCATTGCCTTTCTTTGTGATTGGCATGAAAACTGACCTTTTTCTAGTCTTGGCCATTGCTGAGCTTTCCAAATTTGTTGGCATATTGAGTGCAGCACTTTAACAGCATCATATTTTAGGATTTTAACTAGCTCAACTGGAAGTCCATCACCTCCACTAGCTTTGTTCATAATGATGGTTCCTAAGGCCCACTTGGGTTCTCACTCCAGGATGTCTGGCTCTAGGTGAGTGATCGCACCATTGTGGTTATCTGGATCATTAAGATCTTTTTGTATAGTTCTTCTGTATATTCTTGCCACTTCATCTTAATAGTTTCTGCTTCTGTTAGATCCATACTGTTACTTTTCTTTATTGAGCCCGTCTTTGCCTGAAATGTTCCCTTGGTATCTCTGATTTTCTTGAAGAGATCTCTAGTCCTTCCCATTCTGTTGTTTTCTTCTATTTCTTTGCATTGATCACTGAGGAAGGCTTTCTTAACTCTCTTTGCTATTCTTTGGAACTCTGCATTCAGAGGGGTATATCTTTTTTTTTTTTTTTTTCTCCTTTGCCTTTCACTTCTCTTCTTTTATTAGCTATTTGTAAAGGTTCCTCAGACACTGTTTTGCCTTTTTACATTTCTTTCTCTTGGAGTTGGTTTTGATCATGGCTTCCTGTACAATGATACAAACCTTCTTCCATTGTTCATCAGGCAGTCTGTCTGTCAGATCTAGTCCCTTGAATCTATTTGTCACTTCCACTGTTTAATCATAAAGATTTGCTTTGGTTTTTAGCTGAATGGTCTAGTGGTTTTCTTTACTTTCTTCAGTTTAAGTCTAAATTTTGCAATAAGGAGTTCATGATCTGAGCCACAGTCAGCTCCCCGTCTTGTTTTTGATGACTGTATAGAGCTTCTCCATCTTTGACTGCAAGGAATGTAGCCAAATGGTGATGTTCGTCTGATTCGGTATTGATTATCTGGATGATGTCCATGTGTAGAGTCATCTCTGGTTTTGTTGGAAGAGGGTGTTTGCTATGACCAGTACATTCTCTTGGCAAAACTCTGTTACCCTTTTTGTATTCCAGGGCCTAACTTGCCTGTTGGATTGCTTTGCTATTTTGTTAAGGATTTTTATACCTATATCTTCTCCTGATTTGTATTAAAGCGTAATACTGGCCTCCTAGATGAGTTAGGCAGTGTTCCTCTTCTGTTTGTTGGAAGAGTTTGTGAGAGATTGGTGTCAATTCTTTAAATATTTGATACAATTTTCTCTGTTTGAAGATACTCTCATTATTCTTTTATTTTGTTGTTTCATGCACAACACAGAATTCTAGGTTCATCAAGATGTTCTATGCTGTAGCACAGAAATCCTATTTCTCCAAAAAATCATGGTTCTTTTTCTTGGAGATGGTATTTCAAAGCCAAGATCTGAAATATCTTTGGTTTTCTACGGTGGGAAGTGCAGTTCATTTCCTTCCTTGCTGGGCAGAGCTAGAAAATATGTGTGTATGTATGCTTTCAATAAGTTATGCATGTTAATATTTGTTTTGGTATATATCTACATATATTGAAAACCACTGGTTCACAGCAATACAGTCAGTACTAATAACTGCACAGGGTTCATTCTAGTTTTTTCCTTTTCTTTATTGATCATGCTATTCTCTGAAAGTGAGGATTCTGGCTCCTGCTATTGACAGTTTAATAATTTCCCCTCAGGTAGCCGCCTTCTCATTTGGCTGTCTCTCCTCACACATATGGATATCCTCCTTCCCCTGCATAGCTTCTGGCATTCAAACCAGTCTGCCTGTGCAGGGATGACCTCTCATCCTGCTTGACCCACTGCTGTCCCCAATGCCAGCTGACCCAAAGCAGGAACACTTTCCACTTGGCTTGGCCCTGTCACATTGTGGCCTCCCCCTCCATTGTGGACGACCTCCCAAGCCTACTCAGGTGCTCCTTATCCCAGGCTATCTCATCCTGCTCACATGGTCTCCCTTGCCAGCATATTCACCTTGTGAACAAGCATATTATTTTCAATTACATTTGGAACTCTTGATTTATTATGCTGTCACTAGTGTCAAAAATATATGCTGTGGAAAATATTCATAACCTGTAGTAATAAGAAAATTGATATTTGTAAATTAGATGTCTAGACTCAACTTGTGACATTTGGCAATCTCCTAAGGTGAGGTTTTAATGCAGAAATTAATCTGAGTTATTCAAAATTTTTTCTTTTAGGTAGAAGAAAGATGGTATAATTTCTTTCTTTTAATTTTTATTTTTACTTTATTTTACTTTACATTACTGTATTGGTTTTGCCACACATTGACATGAATCCGTGTCGGGTGTACATGAGTTCCCAATCCTGAACCCCTGCCCCCCACCTCCCACCCCATATCAACTCTCTGGAGCATCCCTGTGCACCAGTCCCAAGCACCCTGTATCCTGTATTGAACATAGGCTGGCGATTCATTTCTTACATGATAGTATACATGTTTCAATGCCATTCTCCCAAATCATCCCACCCTCTCCCTCTCCCTCAGAATCCAAAAGTCCGTTCTATATATCTGTGTCTCTTTTGCTGTCTCGCATACAGGGTTATCATTATATAATTTCTTTCTTACCAATTTATTTATGAGGCATAGGCATTATCCAGATTATAGCCTGAAATTACTATCATTTCAATTTTGTTTGATTCATTAATAACAGGACAGTAATTTTCATGTTAGTTTTGGGCACAGTGGTCAAGAATCCACCGGCTAATGCAAAAGACATAAGAGATGGGGATTTGATCCCTGGGTTGGGAAGATTCCATGGAGACGACATGGCAACCCACTCCAGTATTCTTGCCTGGGAAATCCCATGGACAGAGGGATTTCCTGTCAGGCTATACAGTCCGTGGGGTCACAAAAGAGTCAGACATGGCTTAGTGACTAAACAACAGCAAAGTTATGTAGCTAGTGATTTTATTTTTCAGCAATTCCTTTGGATTTGTTCTCTATTTTTTTTTTTTAAACAACCCCACCAAAAAAATGTTAGGTATTGTTTCAAAGAAGACCAAAGATGTTATGTATTATTAATATATTCCACTGAATGTTTTTGCTGGTCTTCAGTGAATGAGATTCTGGAGTGCCTTTGTTTCTGATGCACTTCACTTGCTGATTGCCTGTGTCTTCACTTGAAGGTGGGAGCAGGGTCTGTTTCTTTTAAGGGAGAAACCATGCTCCTACCTCAGAGCTATGGTTTCTAGGGCCAACTTGAGCGTTGATGGACTCTGCACATTGTTTAGATCACATTCCCCTAAAGATTGCTAAGTAGGACTCGTGCTTTCCCTGGCTTATTTCTGTTTCTGAAAACCACTGACAGTGATTTCACTGAGATCCAGAAAGCAAGAGAGAAGAGAAGAGACACTTGTGGCATCTTGTTAATTCCCTGGAGAGCTAGCCTCTGCCTAGGAAACAGGAAGGGCTCAGATCTCTGATACCCACTCCCTCTAAGCTCAGAAGCTGTTGGATCTCCCTATTACTTTCTGTAAGCCAGACCCCACTGCCAACCTTCAAGAGGCTCCTTTGTGGTGCCAGCAGGCTATGGGGTGATTGTCCTGGGCAGGAAACCCTCATGAAGTGGGATTGTGTCGAGTCGGTGATGCTGTCACAGGCAAACAAGCAATTCCTTTTTCTGCTGATGTGGAAAGAGGTAAAATAATCACAGATTTGGTTTGTTTTAACTGATATACTGTGAATGAGAAGTCAAAGGGGAGTACTGAGAAGACTATTTTCTTCTTAACAGTACCTAAGGAACAAGAGATTATGAGCAATGTTTATATGTAAAAAAGTCTATAAGTAATATTCTGAGAAAGAATTGTGAGGTGGATCTAGGCAAAAGATGTAAAAGTATAACGTACAAATGCAGTTGATAGAAGACTCCCAGACATACCCTGTGGTGGTAGATTTTTCATTTGAAGTCTCCCCTTGAAACACACGTCAGATATGAGGTTGGTCGCAGTATATATTGTCATTTCTTTATAGTTTAGGCATTCCTTTTGACAGCTGCTGTTGGTAATTTGTAAAATAGTTGATTGATTTTGAAAACATAGTACAAGGTGATGTAGATTTAGGGGCTTATTATTTCTTATTCCAGTATTTCATGGTTGTAAATACCTCAGAAGTTTCCTTATTCGTCATTGGTAATCATGTATCCTTTGAATTCTTGACTGTTTGTCTCTTAGTGTCTCTTAATATATGATTCCTCATTTTAATTGTTGAACTTTTTTAGGATGTTGAAAGCCAGAATAAAGCGTCAGGCCCAGAACTTCAGTCCTTGGATGAATTCACTAGTTTGTTGGTTGTGGACGACACGCGTGTCTTGGTGGACCTGCTCAAGCTGTCTGTGTGTGGCCGGGCGGGAGACAAGGGCCGGGATGTGCTTTCAGCTGTGCTGTCTGGCATGGGCACCGCCTACCCACAGGTGAGCTGCAGGGGGGTGGGTGGGCTGGAGGTGCTGCTGCTGTCTTGTGCTTGAAGGAATTCTCGTGAAAATGAGTTCCTTTCTCTGTTATCTGTACTGAGTTGCTCCTCAGTTTGCCTTTTAACATTGTTTTAATATCTTAGAATTTAGAAATTTCTAGTTTTTGCAAAGTCAGATCTGCCAAATTTTTTCATTTATGGCTTCTGGATTTTGTGTTATGGTGTAAATATGGTATGAGCATGACATTGTTTAAGAAACCTTCTCAGGTTTCTTTTAATCATTTTTTTTTCATTTGTTATTTTTTTATTGGAATATAATTGCTTTACAGTGTTGTATTTTTGTTATACAAACATCATGAGTCAGCCATATATATATATATATATGTCCCCTCCCTTTGAGGTTCCCTCCCACCACTTCATCCCGCCTCTCTAGGTCACTACAGAGCACCAAGCTGAGCTTCATTTGTTATTATATTTACCTTTTGAATCATCTGGAATTTATCTTGATATAGAGGATAAAGTAGGGATTCAGTTTTAGTTTTTCCTAGACAGCAGACATGTTGCAGCAACACAATTTATTGACTAAATCCATCTTCTTCCCAGCGACTTGAAGGCCACTCTTACTGTACTGTTAACTTCTGTACTTATTTGGGTCCTTTATAGACTTCTTTTGGTTCCTTTATGCTAGTTTTTATGCTTTAATATCCCAGTATTTTAACTATTAACTATTTAAAGTAGGTTTTAATATTTGGTAGCATGGGTTCTGTAGTACTTTCTGCCATGATGATTTGTCCCTGAGCCATCCAGCGTGGTGGCTCCTAGCCACGTATGGCTCTCAAGCTCTTGAAATGTAGCTAGTGCACCTGAGGCACTGACGTTTTCATTGTATTTCACTTTAAGTTTGAACAGCCGCATGTGGCTAGTGTAGGGTGTCACGTCAGTATCATATCAGTGTACCTTAGAAGTAAACTCATCAGCTCTGAAGCCCTCGGGCTTCCTTGAGGACACTGGTTGCTTCTCAGCAGCCTTCCTCCGCTTCTTCAGAGCTGGCTGTGTCAGGAGTGATGCCGTGTGCCCTGTGCAGTTGAGTCACCTGTGTTTCCTTTCTGTACTACCACCAAAACCATAATGTGCTTAGGAAAGGTGGAGCGTTCTTGAAATCATAGTAATGATTTGGTAGATATTTTAGAGGCTTGTTGTTTCTTAATCATATTCAGGAAGAACTGAAAGGTTATAGGTTTCCTACTTCATAGTTTTTCAAGGCAAGTTACTTGGCATAATTCTGAGAGATTAAATCAAGGTGAATTTCCGTGAGGAAAATATTAATGTTTTTATAAGTGTATTGCATTTGTGAGAGGAAAAGATGGAATGAGAACGTGGATTTAAAGTAATAATACCTAGAATTTGTTGTAAACATTCTTCCAGGCCCCGTTCTTGGTGCATTCTCTTAGTACAGAGCACAGGCTTTCCCTTTGTTTACAGATAAGAAAACTGAAGCTTTCAGTGGTTGTTACTCCCTCAAAGACACTCAGGTGTCTGGTGGATGGGAGAAATGATTATAAACTCTTGTGGGTAGAACCACATCTATGACCCCTCTGTCACCCTCTTCTCAGAGTTTATTTGCCTCTCCTGGGGTACTGGCTGTCTTTGTAGAAGGTGTTAAAGCCCAGAAGACCCCTGCTAGGCTGTGCATTAAGAGTTAGAAGCCCAGAAGACCCCTGCTAGGCTGTGCATTAAGAGTTAGATGACATCAACATCTCAAATTCAAGGGGAGACAGAAACAGAGATGGGGATTTTCTTCCAGCTTTCCTGGTCAGTGGCAGGATGCTACTCTTATGCCCCATCCTGATCTAGTATATGAGATTCTTTAAACTAGAGAAACTTTTGTACTCATAATTATAAAACCTAAATTATGGCAATGATTATAGTTTGTCACTAATGAAACTTCTTATTAAGATAACCTTTACTATCTAAATACAAGGAAAAATGGATTAAAATAATTTCTGAAAGAATAGAGAATGATCTCATTAAGTTTTTATAAATTTTAAAACTTTGGAAGTTAATTACTGTAACAACATATTATTTGTTTTTAAAATAGCAATCAAAATATAATCACCAGTGTTGACTATTTAAATGGTGTAAATCACTAAAATTTTGAAATGAAATCTGAACATTATGGATTGTTGGGCTGTATGGTATGGGGGCTGACCCTAAATTTGTCTTGGGTCAGGAGACACCCCTGGTTGTCTCATTTCAGGTGCTGTCTACCACTGTTCAGCCTGGATAGCTGGGTCATTCCTCTCCATTCCTGCCCCTCTTGCTTGACCCCCATGCCTCCTAGGATCTTGGTCAATTGTATCACCTTCTGCTCCTTCCTTGAAAGTTTTGTTCCTGGGCAGATCTTCCTCACTAGGATGTAACCTTGTCTTGACGTGAAGAAAAGTGTTGAGATCACAGGCGTTTCGTTCCATCAGTTGGCATGTATTGGGCATTTCTTATTACTTGTACATAGATCTCTCCAAGCTTCACAGCACCCCTGCGAGCTCTGCTATCATGATTTTATCGGTGAGGAAACCAAGCGCTGATTTACAGTAGATTTCTCAAACTCCCAAGCTCTTGGTGCCCCCATCCCTATGGAAAGAACTGAACCGGGCAGGCATCCTGATATCTTCCTGCTTTGTCCCCTGCCTCCCCCAACAGGTGGCAGATATGTTGTTGGAGCTCTGTGTCACCGAGTTGGAGGATGTGGCTACAGACTCACAGAGTGGCCGCCTGTCCTCTCAGCCTGTGGTGGTGGAGAGCAGCCATCCCTACACTGATGACACTTCGTCCAGCGGCACGGTGAAGATACCAGGTACTGAGGGCTGGCCCCAGGGAGGAGACAGGGGCATATAAAAGCTGCCCGTAGAACAGCTTCATTTCTGCCATTGCATCAGTTGAAGCAGCTGTCCTCGTTTTACAGAAAAAAAGGGACACAATTGCTTTAGAGTCACTTTTTCCACCTTTTGTAGAAACTTCACTCACCCAAAACATGATACAGGAAACTATGCAAAGTAAATGTTTAGCTTAATGCTTATTGGGTGGATGCCTTAGTTGCCGAAACTCAGATCTAGAAGCAGTCTTCTGCCGATGCCCAGAAGCCCTCCTCGTGGCACCCCCTCTAATGTGACACTGTCCTGGCTTGTATTTTTGGACAGTTTCTATTACCCAAGTATGCACTCTCATCTTAACTCTCTTAATTAAACAGTTTCCATCTTTTAAGTATCTTTTAACCTGTAGTTTCTTCCTTTTTTTCAATGATTCATCCCTGCTGCACTTTCACCTGTTCCTTCGTCCTGTCTTTCTACAGATTACCCCTGATTCATTGGCTTGATTAGTTCAGGCCGGCCCTCTGACAGGACCATTAGTGTTAGTGATCCAGCGTCTGGAAGCATCTAGTATCTGCTTGTCTTTCCTTTTGTACGCAGCGGCTACTGATGCTCATTACCTGAGGCCAGTAAATCCATTGCTGGCTGCAAAATGGTGCTATTCTAATTATTTCATTTCTTTTTTATTTATTAGCTAGATTACTTTATATAGGGACATTTTCCCTCATCCTTTGGTTGGTTACCCAGGAGTACTGTTTGTATAAGAAAGGCAGGATTAAAGCTTGATTCTTTTCTTCTTTTTACATTTTCATGAGAATGAACACATCATTCTTTGAAGATGACCAGTTATTTTGGGGTTTTTTTTGGCTGTGCCTCACAGCTTGTGGGATCTTAGTTTCCTGGCCAGAGACTGAACCCAGCCTGACAGATGGGGAAGCACCAAGTCCTGAACACTAGATAGTCAAAAAATTACCTAGTTTTTCTTTTGTATCATGAACCCATGGATTTAAACATGTATGATGGGCTTTAATCCATTATGACTATTGTCCTATTGAAGCTCAAATTATCGCATCTCCAGACGTTGAGCTCCTTGTTGCGTTTGGCTCTTGGCAGTGATTTTTATGGTCCAGTGGTAAGGTCCTTGTAGTCTGATAAGACAAAATGCTTTAGGCTTGTCATGTAGTTTCTCCTCTCCATCTGGAGTCTACCCTGGAGTCTTTTAGTGGAGATGGCATTTTAGATCACCAGGCTGTTGTTTCTAGACTTTTTCAGTGGATAGAGACAGGGTAAATGAGTGGACAGTCAAACTGACTGACTGACCGACTTTCTTTTGAGTTCATAATGATATGATAGATCCAAATTCAGTACTACACGTTTCTATTTATATTTAACCTCTTCTGTTACGTCTGCGTTCTTTTCTCACCCCAAATCCTGGTTCTAAGACAGAGGAATGATGGAATATCTCATAATTACGTATTTGCTTTATCCCACATCACAGGCACAGAAGACTCAGGGTACTAGTCTAACACTACCAGATATGTATATGGTTACTGAATATAGTTAACAAAACTATTTCTTGGTTTCCTGCTCTCCATTGTTGCAATTTGATTAGGTTGTCATACTATAAATCCCAGAGCATAATAGCTATTGCATACTCTGCTTTATTCCTGTTCATCTTCATTTAGTTCTAGTTGTCTCCTTCCTGACTATGATTGTCTGAAGCTCACTCTCTTGTCAGTTCCTCAGCAAGGCTCAGAGGATGACAGTCGCAACATGAGTCACCTTGTTCTAAGAGTTGGTTGCCCACATTTGAAAGTTAGTTTTATTGATTAGCATATTTTCCTCCTGTAAAAGTTTGTTGTGTTATAAGTGACATTCTCAGATAAGGGTTTGTGCTCCTTTAAAATGTTGAATAATTTTGTCTTTCAAGACAGCTTTTTTTTGCATTACAGTTTGTGGTATTTGTTTGCAACCTTGTTTCAATTTTCTTTTTCATGGATATGTGATTGTTACCTTGTGTTGGATGCCTTTTAGAGTCAATATTGGCTACTTCCTTTCTTCCTGTTTGTCTCAAAGCATATCTGTTATGTTTATTTGCCCCTAAGTTCTTTCTAATTTAATTTTTATTTCTGAATTTAAAAAGTCTTTACTAAACTTTATCATTTAGTGTTTTCTCCTAATTCTTATTTATATATTTTTTCATATCATGTATCATTTTCCTAATTTCTTTTAGCTTGGTTTGAAGTAATAGATTACATTTTTCATGTGTTTTGCAGGCACATCTTTCTGGCTTGCCTTCATTGTCTATAGGAGAATGTTTTTCTATTCTTGTTCTCTCTTTTGTAATAATAACTTTATATTGTATTTGACCTCGATAATTTTATCCTGATCATTTTTATGTGAAATTAGTTTTCTTAAACTTTTCGAATGAGATGGGATTTACAAAAGATTGTTTAACTTTGAACTCTTAATCTCTCATAGTAGAAATTAAGCAAAAGATAATTCCACTCAGCAGTTACCTAAGACAAAGTCTAGTGTACCTCTTCCTCTTTTTCTGTTTCTCTCTTACTTGATATCCAGTCTGCCCACAAGTCCTAACATTTCTACTTTAAAAATATGTTTCAGATTCAGCTTATCACATTCTGAATCTTTCTGGGCCTAACCATCTAGTTTCACCTGGTTTATTATACTAACTGAAATACTAGTATAATATAAATGTTCTGCTTCTACTTCTCACCTTCTGTGTCTCCAAGATCAACTCCTTACATGACAACCAGAGAGATTCTCTTAAAGTGAGTCAGAATATACTGGTGCTCTGCTTAAAATCTACCAGTGCACCCCATAACCTTAAAATAAGACTCGGATCCTTGATGGTAGCCTGTGCAACTTCCCATGAACCTTGTTTGCCTCTCTAACAGCATTTCCTTCCTCTTTACCTGTCTCTCCTGGCCCTCCACATCATTTATGGTGGCCCTTAAATATGTTCTAGGTATAGGCCATTTGTCTCACTTTGTACTTGCCATCTGCCTGAAGTAGTATTCTCGTAGGCAATTAGTTATGGATTTCTGATCATATCTCCCCTGCGGAGGGAATCCTTTCCTTGCTACACTAGAACAGCCTTTCCCAACCTTCTTCAAATCAGTTATACTTGGTGACATTTAACAGACATCACCTGTTTCTGTCCTATGCTAGAACAGGGACTAGCTGGAATTAATGTTATATACAAGAGATGAGAGTGGAAATCCTTACCTTGTTCCGGTAGAGTTAATACATATCATTCTCTTAGCATTAGGTATGTTAACAATAGGTTTTTCATACATGCCTTTATCAGATTGAGGAAACTTTCTCTTTCTAGTTTGGGAGGGAAATTTTATCATGAGAGACTGCTGGATTTTGTCAAATGATTTTTCTGTGTATTGACGTACTATTTTCTGTATTAATCCTTTATTAGTGTGGCATGTTATGTGAATCAATTTCTAGATATTCAACTTGTATTGCATTTCTAGACAAATCATACTTGTCCGTAGTGTATAATCTATAGTATATGTTGCTGGGTTTGGCTTGGTAATATTTTGTTAAGGATTTTTTAACCTATTTTCATGAATAGTGTCAGTTTGTTGCTTTCCTTTCTTTTTATTTTTTTATTAAAAACTTCAAAATTAGTTATGTAGCTTTCCTTTCTTGTAATATCTTGATCTCATTTTGATATTAGAGTAATACTGGCTTTAAAGATTGAATTGCAGCATGTTCCCTTCTCTACTCTCTGAAAGAGTTTTTGTAGGGTAGGTATTCTTCTTCTATAAACATGGAAACATGTTTACAGAATATGTTTTCTGTATAAAACAAAGCAAAAGTAAAAATGAAAACTCTCTCACTTGTATCTCCTCCATTCTCACTGCTGCAGCACTCTACTTCTGACATCAGACATGTGAGGGTTTCCACACATCATGCAGCTGTGCAAAATCAGCTGGTGTCCTGCAGTTTAACTCAGTCCTGACACTAGATTAATGGCTTAAGTCCCACCAAGACGGCACCCACTTCAAATGCCAGTCAGAAGTCCAAATTCTTACCTATGCTGCCTGCTGACTTTCTGTAAATCAGAGGTTTCCACAGCCTCCTGCTAAAGTTCAGTTGATTTGCTATAGCAACTCACAGAAACATTTACTTACGTTTATTAGTTTATTCTAAGTTCAGTTCAGTTCAGTTGCTTAGTCATGTCCAACTCTTTGCCACCCCATGGAGTTTATTGTAAAGGACACGACAAAGAATACAGCTGAACAGCCAGATAAAGAGATATGTAAGAGTTCAAGATGGTAGGTAGTCTTGTTGAAATCTTCTGTATCTTTATAGTTTTTTCTGTCTATTTGTTCTGTCAGTTTTTGAAGGCTAAATTTTGAAATCCCCAGTTGTAATTGTGGATTTGCCTACTTTTTTCATTTATATTTGTTTTTTTGTCATGTGTTTTGGGGCTTTGTTCAGACCTAAAAGAAGCAGAAGAGGTTAACAGGAGACAGCAAGAATACACAGAACTATACAAAAAGGTCTAAGGACCCAGAGTCATTGTTACCATATTTTCCTTTGTTATCATGTTTTCATTGTTTTCATGAATTCTTTGAAGATATTTATTATAGTTTTGAAGTCATTGTCTACTCAGTTCTGCATCTGGCCCATTAGGGTCAGTTCTGTTGTCTGATTTTCTTCCCACATATGGCTCACATTTTTCAGTGTTTTTGCATATCTCATTATATTTTGTTGAAAACTTAAACATTTTAGATTCTGTTGGATTCTGAGTTTTTAAAAAAGATTTGTAATTGTTGCTGGGTTTCTATGGTTGTTTTGTGTGTTTCTTTTGTAAAATGCCTGGAATTACTCTCTAAAATCTCTCCCCTGTGTCACATATTCACTGATATCCTAGCTTGCTTTTTAATTGTGATTTTTGTTTTCTAGCCTGACTTTTAGGGTTTGTTCCATATCTGCTTGATTTAGCCTGCTCATTTCCCCATCTGTGGATGGATCTCTGTGGGTGGAAGCAAGGGAGGGCATGGAAATCAGTGTTTTGGCAGTTTTCCTGTGTGTATGTGCACACGTGTGAGTGCATGCACACGTGCACACACACACCCAACTCTTTGTTCTCTAGAGGACATGTGCCTCGAGTCACCCAGGCGTCCATGACGTCCTCATTGAGCCCTTCTCTGTTCTCTGATTTCCAGAATCTTCTTGTTAGATTTCTGGCTAGTTCTCATGTCTGGCACCCCCCAGCCACACCACATTTTCAAGCCACCAAAGATGCAAGATTTTCTGTATGTCCTCAGTTACCCTCCTGACTCTCTGACTTAGGATCTCTGCCCAGGCACTGCCCCCACTCTGCACCAGTTAGCATGAGGTCACTGGAGACAGAGTCCCATCCTGGTAAGGTTGAGCTGCAGCTGCACACGGCAACCCTAGGCAAGAACACATAGGCTCTCACTGTCCCTACCTGAGTTGGGCAGTTTTTCTGTGAATGAACTCTTCTCAGATTGTTGTTTGCCTTGAATTGATTTGAAGAGCCCTGGGATCATTGTTTCTTACTATTTTGAGTGATTTTTATAGTTGTTTTGCCAACCTTTTCCCTCCACCATAACCCAGGTCATAGCCTTCACTGATTCTTTTCTAAGCTAATTTGTCCCAGTGAAGACTCTAGATCTAATGCTAAATTCTTGGTGGAATGATTTTATATGACTTTTAAAATGTGGGGGAGAGGGGCAGGATAATAAAGCTTGGTCTCCTGCTTAGGGCTGTAGCATGAAAATTTTTCCAGAAGTGAGACCACAAGACCAGTTGGCCAAGTGAGAGTGTCTTCT
Organism: Aepyceros melampus; assembly: GCA_006408695.1. Classification (NCBI taxonomy): domain Eukaryota; kingdom Metazoa; phylum Chordata; class Mammalia; order Artiodactyla; family Bovidae; genus Aepyceros; species Aepyceros melampus. Next base: position 207,517 of record SJXQ01009352.1, read on the forward strand.
GTTGTTTCATCATGGGTGAAATATTTTGTGGGAGGCAGAGTTGGAGTGAGAGGAGTCCTTATTTTTTGAGTTTAGTTCTTCCTGACTTTCTGCTTTTCAGCAGCTATTGCACATCATTTTAGACTCACTGCTTCTGTGTGATATGGTTTTGGCCCTGTCTATGGTATGTTGACTGGGAGCGTTACCTTGTTTTTGTGCCTACTTGTCCTCCAGGTGCAGAGGGACTCAGGGTGGAGTTTGACCGGCAGTGCTCCACCGAAAGGCGCCATGACCCTCTCACAGTTATGGATGGTGTCAACAGGATTGTCTCCGTGCGGTCAGGTAGGAAGAAGAGTTGAGCTTACTTTTGTAGAACAGAACCATTAGAACATTACTGCTTCATTCTCATATGCAACTTCACGAGAGAACGATAAGTGACCTAACTGCAAAATACAGTAGGTTTTATCTGTTTTGCCCCTGTGCTTTCAGTAAGATGATTTATTCAAGTGATGCATGTACCTCCCCACTGATGGGTGGGATTACTGGTGTCCAGCTCAACTGCTGGTCCTTGTTAGGGGCACTGGTTGTCGGGGGGGCCCGGTCTCACCTAGACAGTGGAGATGGTGCTGTAAGGTGTTCGGGAGTGTCAGACTCATGCACGGTAAAGGCTGACATACTACAAGGCTTCTTAAAAAGGTTTTATTTTTTAATTGATTGCTGTGAGGAGTTAGGCTCCCCACTGAGTAAGTGTTGTGTGTGCGTGGTGGACAGTACTAGAGTAGATGAGAGGTGTCTCCTTTGGGCCTCTCCCTGCTCTGATGTGCTCCGTGAGATTGAACAAGAGCGAATCACTCTGTCTAGGGGCTTGTTAAATGCCCTTCACTTGGTTTTTTAGAATCATCGGTGC
>SJXQ01009352.1:208827-310199 GCA_006408695.1 Aepyceros melampus
TGTTTTGTAACATAACTACTCCCCCTGCCTTTGTAGCAAAGGCAGCCGCAGACCAAATATAAATGATGGGCCTGGCTGTGTGCCAGTAGAATTTTACTCACAAGAGGTTACTTTGGATGAAGTGGTATCACAGATAAGCATGGATTTTTTTTTTTTCTGACAGTTTGACAGATGTCACTGTTGTATGCAGTAGTCTTCTGTTATGTTTCCAGTTTCTCTGCTTCCAACAGGATCCCTTCCAGGCTACTCCTGCACTGCAGCCTGATGACTCCTCTAAGGGGAAGTTCAGTTGGGGTGGAACATCATAAGCTTGTCTCCCCAGCACCTCTCCGGGGCACCCCAGGCTGCTCTCCTCTCCCTGGAGGGTGGCTCATCTGTGCTGAACTGCCCCTGTGCTTCAGTGGGGGCCCTATGTCTCTGAACACTTGCTTCCCCTTTGAGGAAGACAGAGGCTTTCTCTTTGGCTGCCTGGGTAATAACCATTTCATCAGACCCTCTCAAAGAAACTTCTGTAGGCCCTGAGCTTGGCATGAGCACGAACTGGCTCTGTGGGCCTTTCACATAGCATTGTGGTTGTGTGTGAGTGTCTTCTGTTGGGGCAGTGCCTGCCTGTCCTCTACTTCCCAGTTGCTTGCTGCAGTGTGAGCTGAAGGCCTTGGTGTGAACACACCTGGGCAGTGGGCTGGAGGAGCTGGCTGTCGTTCAGACAGGGTGTGAGTGATTTTGTATCTAAGGAAGTTGATGTTGATCTGATGATGGGTAAACCCACCACCAGTGTGCTTTTGTCCCCCAGGCCGGGAGTGGTCTGACTGGTCCAGCGAACTGCGCATCCCAGGGGATGAGTTGAAGTGGAAGTTCATCAGTGATGGGTCTGTGAATGGGTGGGGCTGGCGCTTCACAGTCTACCCCATCATGCCAGCTGCAGGTGAGGAGGGGGCTTGGTGATCCAAGCAAGGGAGATACACATGTATTTTCACTTGGTGCTTTGTAGTCTACCTGCTGTTGTGCTGGGACCCAGCACTGCCCAGGGCCCGACCACATCAGGCCAGAACTGCGTGAGCTGCTTCACTTGTCTGGCTTTTGGGGTGTGGCACTCTGTCACCCACAGTCTCCCAGCTGTTGCTGGTTGCGGCTCTTCAGCCGTGTGAATTCTCAGGTGAAATGTCAGTGTGCAGAGCATAATCACGTGACACGAGAGTGGCACAGCCCTCTGGCCGTGGCATCCATGTGGATGACGCACTCACTTTGGGTGAATCTCCTTGTGGGGTAGCTGTTGCCCTGCCCAACAAGGGGACGTTTATAATTACCTTCCTTCAGGCCCTAAAGACCTTCTTTCTGATCGCTGTGTCCTCTCGTGCCCGTCCATGGACTTGGTGACTTGCTTGCTGGACTTCCGGCTCAACCTCGCCTCCAACAGGAGTATCATCCCCCGCCTTGCGGCGGCCCTGGCAGCCTGTGCTCAGCTGAGTGCCTTGGGTGAGTGGCGCCTCTGTTGCCAGCTCTCTCTTACTCCTTGAGAAGAATGGTCATCCTCTGACTTTTCTGTCTTCTCATTTCAGCTGCCAGTCACAGAATGTGGGCCCTTCAAAGACTGAGGAAGCTTCTTACAACTGAATTTGGACAATCAATTAACATAAACAGGCTACTTGGAGATAATGATGGGGAAACAAGAGCTCTGGTAAGAAACATTACATTATAGTTTCTAGTTGTGTGACCCTTTGGGACTAAAATGTTGCTTTAATTATTTTAACTTCTTAATCACGGAAGAGTTGGGAAATTTCACATAGGACTAAGACGCCTTTCTTGCATTCAGGCTCCTTTATGTTGCTACTGTACTGAGTGCAGGCTGGACTTTGATTATAGAAGCAGCCCCATGTAGATGGCTGTGAAGATAGGATTGTCTGTTGGGCTTTATGAGTCTAACTCACCACATCCCCTTTGTTTTGCTGGATGAAGTAGTTATTGTTAAAAGAATGCTTATTTTAACCATATTGGAGATGGAGGTTTGTGAAGCAGAAATTCCTTTCTGGTTCCCTGAGAGAACTGTTTTTGTTACTCTGAAATTAAGCCAAATATTCTGAAGTGAATTCTCATGCTCTTCTTTTTAATTTCAGTATTCATTATGTCTTTTTAGATTTTTTCCATTTATAAATATCAATCACTTGTTTTAGGGGAGAATAGTATCAGTATAATTAAACATTTGACTCACAGAAACAAAACACTCAACTCAACTCTCCTGAATTTGGTTTCCTAGTATGGGCTAGAATTTTGTTGTTTTCTTAAGAGTTTTTCAGGTAGTGCTCTTGCTGCTTTGGTGAAAGGCCTTCCAGAAGCTTTGCAAAGGCAGTTTGAATATGAAGATCCTATTGTGAGAGGTGGCAAACAGCTCCTGCACAGCCCATTCTTTAAGGTAATACTTGACTTGTTTTGAGGTGGTGAGAGAACCGCAGAGAGCTGTCAAGTACAGTACATCAAATATCAGGCATCCCTGAGGACACGTATAGGTACTGAAGTTGAATGTGAAACATTTTCAAGATTGTCTGTGTGATCTAAGCTCTTGTGCTTTAGATGCTTTTACTTAGGTGGCAAATATTGTAGCAGTGGTCTGATCTGGGTTCCTGTTGTCAGGTGCATCACTAGGAACTGGGTAGGAATAATCCACATCATTGGTGATGCCATGCCCCTTGCTAGGCATGTGGCAGTTATCTGGAGTGAGGAATTGTGAAGGAAGACCCACAGAAAGCCTGCATGGGGCTGTCTTTGGCATGCAGTACTGGTGAAGTAGAATGTTCACTGTGTCTGAGTGTTCCTGTGTTGTTAATTTTTGCTGGCTGCAGGTACTAGTAGCTCTTGCTTGTGACCTGGAATTAGACACACTCCCTTGCTGTGCTGAAACACACAAGTGGGCTTGGTTCCGGAGGTACTGCATGGCCTCCCGTGTAGCTGTGGCCCTGGACAAGAGAACGTCACTGCCCCGTCTGTTTCTCGATGAGGTATTGTACCTTATTTCCGAACCTCTTTGGGGTTGCAAAGTATCTTCTTTTATAGTGTAAAAAAATGCCAGTGTTATGAGATAGTAACATCTGTCTTGCAAGGAATATCATTAAAAAAGAAGCACATAGTTGAAAATGAATAACACTGAACTTCAGTTAAAGTTTGTTTTTAGTAAAGATATAATGATACTGCCTAGACATTTTAAAGTATCTTCAATGTAATATAATCTTGGTTTTATTATTAGCCCTAAAATCACAATGTTGATGTTAGCATTCCCTCATTTTCTTGGTTGGGAAGACCTCCTCTCCTGTCTTCTTGCCTTAGTATTGTTTATTTTATTCCTGAGAGATGAGTGCTTGATTTATAATCTCATAATAATATTGTCCAGGTGGCAAAGAAAATTCGTGAATTAATGGCAGATGGCGAAAACATGGATGTTCTCCACGAGAGTCACAGCATTTTTAGAAGAGAGCAAGATGAACAGCTTGTGCAGTGGATGAACAGGTTGACTATAGCCAAAACAAGAGTTAATATTGTCTGTGGGAAAATGGTGCTTAACATGGAGTTCTTTCCTGTGTCAGTTGTTTTTTAATGTTTGTTACAGGCGACCAGATGACTGGACTCTTTCTGCTGGTGGCAGTGGAACAATTTATGGATGGGGTCATAATCATAGGGGTCAGCTTGGGGGCATTGAAGGTGCAAAAGTGAAAGTCCCTACGCCATGTGAAGCCCTTGCAGCTCTCAGACCTGTGCAACTAATTGGAGGAGAGCAGACGCTCTTTGCAGTGACAGCTGACGGGAAGGTAAGAAGGTTTATTTTCTGTGTCATACTGACATCGAAACTGCGAGACAGCTGTGTCTAGAGGGCAGTTTGGTTCATAGTGTGTATAAGGATTCTGTACTAAAACATTATCTCAAGATTAATAGTATTCATGGTATACTGAAAGTAGTATGCCATAAATTCTGTAGTATTTCTGTATAATCTTTAACATTGTCTATGACTTTAGAATTTTTTACTTTGAGATGCAGCATACATACAAAAGTGTATTATAGTTATTTGCATATCAATTCATTTTATGTATGTATTACTTTTTTTGTCTGCTATCATAATGCTGTCTTTAAAAAATTTTTTAATTGAAGGGTAATTGCTTTATATTATTGTGTTAGTTTCTGCTGTCCATCAGCATGATCATCCATAGATGATTCATATGTCCCCTCCTTCTTGGACCTCCCTCCCACCTCCCACCACATCCCACTGCTCTAGATTGTCACAGCGCACTGGGCTTGAGCTCCCTGTGTCATACATTTGCACTGGCCATCTGTTTTACATATGGTGCTGTATATGCTTCAGTGTTCCTGTTTCAGTTCATCCCTCCCTCTCCTTCCCCCACTGTGCCCACAAGTCTGTTCTCTATGTTTGCCTGTCCATTGCTCCCCTGCAGATAGGTTCATCAGTACCATCTTTAAAGATTCCGTGCTGCTGCTGCTACTGCTGCTAAGTCGCTTTAGTCGTGTCTGACTCTGTGCGACCCCATAGACGGCAGCCCACCAGGTTCCCCGTCCCTGGGATTCTCCAGGCAAGAACACTGGAGTGGGTTGCCATTTCCTTCTCTAATGCATGAAAATGAAAAGTGAAAGGGAAGTCTCTCAGTCGTGTCCGACTCTTAGCACCCCCATGGACTGCAGCCTACCAGGCTCCTCCGTCCATGGGATTTTCCAGGCAAGAGTACTGGAGTGGGTTGCCATTTCCTTGTCCAAAAGATTCCATATATATGTGTTAATATACAATATTTGTTTTTCTCTGACTTACTTCACTCTGTATAATAGGCTCTAGGTTCATCCCCCTTATTAAAACTGACTCAAATACGTTCTTTTTTTTGTAGCTGAGTAATAATCCAATATATATATGTACCACTTCTTTATCCAGTCACCTGTCAGTGGACATCTAGGTTGATTCCATGTCCTAGCTACTATAAATAGTACTGCAGAGAACACATGTGTCTTCTTCAATTATAGTTTTCTCAGGGTATATGTCTAGTAGTGGGATTGCTGGGTTATATGGTAGTTGGAATAAGACTAGCTTTTTAAGGAATCTCCATACTGTCTTCCATAGTGGCTGTATCAATTTACATTCTCACCACAGTGCAAGAGGGTTCCCTTTTCTCCACACCCTCTCCAGCATTTATTATTTGTAAATGTTTTGCTGATCACCATTCTGACTGGTATGAGGTGATAACTCATTGTAGTTTTGATGTGGATTTCTCTAATAATGAACAACGTTGAGCATCTTTTCATGTGTTTGTTGGCCATCTGTATGTCTTTGGAGAAGTGTCTGTTTAGGTATTCCACCAATTTTTTGATTGGGTTGTTTGTTTTTCTGATATTGAGCTGCATGAGCTACTTGTATATTTTGGATTGTAGCTGTTTTCTTCTGTTCTGAGAGTTGGGAGAAAATAATTGCAATTATTTTATCCTTGTTTATAGTTTCCTTTGATGTACAAAAACTTAGAAGTTTAATTAGGTCCTACTTGTTTATTTTGTTTTTATTTCCATTATTCTAGGAGGTGGGTCATAGAGAATCTTACTGTGATTTATGTCAAGGAGTGTGCTGCCTATGTTTTCAGCTAGGAGCTTTATAGTTTCTGGTCTTTAATCCATTTTGAGTTTATTTTTGTGTATGTCTTAGGAGGTGTTCTAGTTTCTTTCTTTTACATGTAGCTGTCCAGTTTTCCCAGCACCACTTATTGAAGAGGCTGTCTTTTCTCCATTGTATGTTCTTGTGTCATTTGTCAAAGATAAGGTGCCCATAGATAACGTGGGTTTATCTCTGTGCTTTCTATCTTATTCCATTGGTCTATATTTTTGTTTTTTTGTGCCAACCATACTATCTTAATGGCCGTAGCTTTGTAGTATAGTTGGAAATCAGGAAGGTTGATTCTTACAGCTTTTTTTCTTTCTCATGGTTGCTTTATCTCTTTGGGGACTTTGGTGTTTGCATACAAATTGTGAAATTTTTTGTTCCAGTTCTGTGACAGATACCGTTGGTAGTTTGATAGGGATTGCATTGAATCTGTTTTGAGTAGTATAGTCAGTTTCATGATACTGATTCTTCCAATACAAGAACATGGTATAGCTCTCCATCTTTTTGTGTTGTCTTTGATACTTTCATCAGTGTCTTACAGTTTTTTGCATACAAGTCTTTTGTCTTTTTAAGTCGGTTTATTCCTAGGTATTTTGTTCTTTTTGTTGCAGTGGTGAATGGGATTGTTTCCTTAATGTCTCTTTCTGATTTTTCACTGTCAGTGTATAGGAATGCAAGGAATTTCTGTATATTAATTTTATTAATATATCCTATGACTTTATTATATTTGTTGATCAACTCCAGTGATTTTGATCGATTAGCTCTGCTTATATAGGCTATCCTCCAGTGTTTGTTCCTTAGCCAGACAAGAGGTGGAGAAGGCCAAGGCTTATTAGGGCTCACTTGTTCCCTTGGGCCGTGGAGAGGGTGGAATGTGGCAGCCACAATTAGGATGTACTAAGTAGTGCCTGTGGCGTTAGACTTGCCAGATGTTGTCACAGTCTGAGGCAGGTCATGTGCTCTCCCAGAGGAATATACCTCAATTTGTGGGTCCCTAGGAAGAACCAAGCTGCTTAGACTCCCAGCATGGGTTGGGCAGTAACCTATGCCTGCTCACAGCTGTTGGCAGCTGCCACCTCTGGGGTCGGGCCTGCAGTGATGGCTTTTTGTCTGCTGCCTCAGGCACTTGCCCTGGTTTTGGCAGTGTCTAGTCACTTATGTTTATGTAAACTGCAGTCGTGTCACATTCTACTTCTGGCTCTCCTACTAGTTTTGCTGGTTTTGGCAGTCACCAACTGGACACACACCGCTGTCTGCAAATGCATGAAGTAGGAGTTGGAGTGTTCCAGTGGCAACAATATTTTGTCTCTCTGGGATGCTCAGTTTTTTCCCTGGACTCCCTCAGCTGTGTCCTACTAACATCCTCAGAGTATTCTCACAGTTGGCCAAATCAGGACCTCTCCCTGAGATTTAAAGCTTGAGCCTCATCACTCAGCCCCCATTTGTTCCAGGCCAGCAGTGTGAGCAGCTTCTCATCTGGGAAGTAATGTTTGGCAGCTATCTCTGTGGTGAGTTCTCTCTATTTTGCCTTCTGAGCCCCCGCTACCTTTATCTTTTGACCTACCTCATTCTAAGGAGATTGGTTTGCCTGTTTGAAAGTCTGGGTCTTCTGCCAGCATTCAGAAGGTGTTCTTTAGGAGTTGTTCCATATGTAGATGTATTTTTGATGTATTTGTGGAGAGGAAAATGACTTCCCCATCTTATTCTATCAGCATCTTGGAAGTTCTCCCATAATGCTGTCTTTTAAAAAATTGCTACTGATACATGGAAATAGTTGATATTTATATATTGACTATATGTCTTGTGAAAGTGAAAGTTGCTCAGTCGTGTCCAACTCTTTGCAATCCCAGACAGTCCATGGAATCCTCCATGGCTAGAATACTGAAGTGAGTAGCTGTGCTCTCCTCCAGGAGATCTTTCCAACCCAGGGATTGAACCCAGGTCTCTTATATTGCAGGTGGATTCTTTACCAAATGAACCACAAGGGAAGCCCTGAGCCAGAGGGAAGCCCATATGTCTAGAGACCTTATTATATGCCTCTTTCTTCGTATCTCAAACTGTTTTGTATCATCTTTATAAATTCATATTCTGAGATAAATTTTGTTCATTCCTTTTCAGTTCACCTGTGTTACAGAGAAATGGAGCTAATTGGGCTGGGTGGGAATTGTAGTATAATACTGAACAGGGGTGGTGGTAATGGACCTTCTTTTTGTCTTAATTTAGGCTGCAAAAGAAACACTGTGATGGGATCCTTCACACACTTACTGTGAGGTTTTGTTAGATGCCTGTTGAGGTCCTTTACTGGACCGGTGGTCTGGAGTCGATGATAAGAAAGTAAAGGAGAGAGAAAGAGGCTGATATTCCTTGGTTTACACAAAAAACCAGTAAAATCCCTGACATGAGGCTTGCTCTGTTCACTAAGGCTTCAGGTGCCCTCTTGAAGGGGTGAAGGGGCAGAGCACCTTCTTGAGAGGGTCTTAGGAGCCCCAGATAGGGCCTCTGTGCTCCAGAGAATTAGCCTTAAAGAGAGAGAGACAGAGAGAGAGAGAAAGAAGACATGGGCCCAAAGATCTGATGGAGCAAAAGTGTTTTATTCAACATTGTGTGGGTATTTATACTCTCTTCAAGGTAGCTATTTCCAGCAGAGATAAAATCAAAACTTAGAAGTTATCAAGGAAACATGAGGTCATCCATATGAGAGAGAGAGGGTTGTAAATAATCACTTTTACCATATGGTTCATAAAAAGGAAGAGGGTCATAAATAGTTACTTATCACCATATGGAAAAACTAACAAAGGAAATGCATGCATTCCTAAGCCCCCAGGAGTAGTTTGCTACTCTACTTAATTCCTGAATATTCAGGAATTAATAAGGGACAGAGGATTCATGACTGATCCAAAACAGCACACTGAAAGCCAGGATCCTGTTAAATGCTTCCTGACAAATGCCTTTTATCAAATTAAGGAAGTTCGCATCTTTTTCTAGTTGTGAATGGATATGGACTTTTGTCAAACATCTTTCTTCATTTAAAACACTATCATACAGATGTTTTTCTCCTCGTGGTGGTGTTTAGTCACTGAGTCACGGCCAACTCTTTGCAACTCCATGGACTGCAGCATTCCTGTCCTTCACTATTTCCTGGAGTTTGTTCAAAACTGAGTCATGTCCACTGAGTCAGTGATGCTATCCAACCGTCTCAGCCTCTGTCACCCCCTTCTCCTGCCCTCAATCTTGCCCAGCATGAGGGTCTTTTCCAGTGAGTCAGCTCTTTGCATCAGGGGGCCAAAGATTAATATAGTGGATTAGATTGATTGCTTTTCCTGTATCGAATGGTCTTGCATTCATTGAAGAAACCTTATTTGGTTAGGTTCTGTTTTATTCATATATTTATAAATACACACACACACACACACACACATATTGGTTTGTGTTTGGAATTTTAGGGAGACCCAGGGTCATGAGTGTGATCATCATAATATATATAATATATTTGCCTTACCCATTCCACATCAGGATATGATACTATATTATCTGTTTAACTTACAACAGTTTACATAAAAATACAAATTTATTATGTCACAGTCTGTCTGGGTGGCTTAGGTTGGTCCTCCAACGTAGAATCTCTCATCAGGCTGCAGTTGCTGCAGACTGGCCTGGGGAAGATTCAGCTTGCCATGACCTGTTGGCTGAGGTTGCCTTCAGCTCTTTGCCCTCTCACAACATGTCAGCTGGCTTTATCAAAGCAGGAGAGCCTGAGAGCAAGACAGAAGTCACAGTCTTGTGCAAGCTAACACAGAAGTGACATGTCATCTCTGTTGCTATATTCTATCCATTAGGAGAGTGTCACTGGGCTCAGCCCACATCTAAGGATGGATTACATAGGGGCAGGAATCCTGCAAGCAGGGACTCTGGGAAGCAAATCAGAGGTTACTCGCCAGAAGTATCAAGGTCATGCTACCCAGAAGTATCTAGGATTGAAGTGTATCTCTCTTTTTTTGTTTTCTGGAGTTTTCTGGTTATTTTAACTTATTTAAAATCTAAAGTTAATCAGTATTTCTGTACTCCTCCCAAATAAGAAAGGCTGATCCTTTGTTATTCTGTGTTTTGGTCCTAACCTGTGTCTCTAATGATAAGCATTATTATTATTGTTTTTTTATATAGACCATATAGTTTCTGGATTTACCCAAATGTTATACACATCTTTTCTCACCAGTTATTTCTTATGTCCTGGATTATCTGGGATAATTTTCCTTCTCAGTTCAGTTCAGTCACTCAGTTGTGTCTGACTCTTTGCGACCCCATGGACTGCAGCACGCCAGGCCTCCCTGTCCATCAACAACTCCCAGTGTTTACTCAGATTAATGTCCATTGAGTCAGTGATGCCATTAACCATCTCATCCTCTGTCATCCCCTTCCCTAACTGCCTTCAATCTTTCCCAGCATCAGGGTCTTTTCAAATGAGTCAGTTCTTTCCATCAGGTGGCCAGAGTATTGGAGCTTCAGCTTCAGCATCAGTCCTTCGAATGAATATTTGGGACTGACTTCCGTTAGGATGGACTAGTTGGATCTCCTTGCAGTCCAAGGGACTCTCAAGAGTCTTCTCCAACACCATAGTGAAAAAGCTTCAATTCCTTGGTGCTTAGCTTTCTTTATAGTCCAACTCTTAACTCCATACATGACTACCGGAAAAACTATAGCTTTGACTAGACAGACCTTTGCTGACAAAATAATGTCTCTGCTTTTTAATATGCTGTCTAGGTTGGTCATAACTTTTCTTCCAAGGAGCAAACATCTTTTAATTTCATGGCTGCAGTCACCATCTGCAGTGATTTTGGAGCCCCCCCCAAAGTAAAGTCTGTCACCATTTCCACTGTTTCCCCATCTGTTTCCCATGAAGTGATGGGACCAGATGCCATGATCTTCGTTTTCTGAAAGTTGAGCTTTAAGCCAACTTTTCCACTCTCCTCTTTCACTTTCAAGAGGCTCTTTAGTTCTTCATTGCTTTATAATAAGGGTGGTGTCATCTGCATATCTTCTTTGCTGTATAATAGGGTGGTGTCATCTGCATATCTGAGGTTATTGATATTTCTCCCGGCAGTCTTTATTCCAGCACAGCGTTTCTCATGATATACTCTGCATATAAGTTAAATGGATAACAATATACAGTCTTTCCCTATTTGGAACCATGTTGTTTCATGTCCAGTTCTCACTGTTGCCTTTTGATCTGCATACAGATTTCTCAAGAGGCAGATCAGGTGGTCAGTCCTTCTACTGATACTTTAAACATGTATTTTCAGTTTCTTTTAGTGAGGGTCTGTTGTTGGTTAATCTGTTTTTTTTTTTTTTAAATGTCTTAATTTTGTCCTTTTTCTAGGTCAGGGTTGCAGACTTTTTCTGTGAAGGTTGCCATAGTATTTTTTGGCTATGAGAATCATACAGTCTGATCTCTGTTACAATTATGAAAGCAGCTTGTGGTGAATATGAACATGAGTGAGTGTTCCAGTGCTCTAATAAAACTTCTTTTTTTAATAAAAAAACAGGTGGTGGGCCTGATTTGCCCTGTAGGTAGTAATCCAAGCCATGTCCTAGAGTATAAAATTTTCAGTTGACCTTTATTTTTAGTCTGTTAAACGTTTTATTCTTCTGGTTTTTGGCCCTCATTGATCATGACCTGGGATGTCAGCAGTCAGTTAATTTTTACCCAAATGAAAGTTAAATCCTGTCTTTGTATAAATCCTCTCTTTGTATAACAGCTGCTTCTAAAATCTTTCTTTAGTGACTTATACTTTCACTGTGATATATTTAGATGTCAGTTTTTTTTTTTCCTCTGTCCTTTTTTATTGTTTTTTTTTTTTTTTAAAAGGTAGTGAGGGATGAGGGATGGGCTTCCTTGTTCTAGGAACTGGTCTTTTAACATTCTGATAAATTCTCCGACATTATTTTTTCAAATATTGCCTCTCGCATATTTTCTTTATTATCTGTACTTAAAACTCCGAGTTCTAATGGATGTTCAAGTGAGGAGGTCTAGTCCCTATTCTCTCTTCTCTTCTGTGTAAGACCTCGCGGCCTTTTCTCAGAATCTGTCGCTCCAAAGACCACAGTGACTCGAATTCGATGCAATAGGCAAGAGGATTTATTAGGCCGACGCGCCGGGGTTCAGTCTCCACGCAAGGAGATGAACCCCGAACATCAATTGTGAGGAACTTTTATACCGAAAAATCACAGGCAGGTGTGGGAGGGGTCAGGATATTAGGAACAATGTGATAGGGGGCCATAGGCAGGTGTAGGTGGGGTGAGGACATCTGATTGGTGGGATAGGTCTGCAGATAATTAAGTCGAAACAGTTGACTGACCACCCTACAGCGCTTGGCCAGTTCTTAAAGAAACAATTACCTGGAAAAATCCGACAGTAAATACATCTTTGAGAGGGGGTCTCTTCGCAAGGTCAGGAAACTAGGTTATAAGTCATCAGTTAAGAATTAATAGAATGGGGTTTTGTTAAGGACCAGGAGACTCTGAGTCACCAGATAAGGAGTAAGTTATCTCCTGTGAGGCATGGCCTGCCTCCGGGGTTTTAATCAAAAAGGGGACTTAAAATTTTAACCTAGGTTCCTCATCTGTTTCCTCTTCTTTCTGTGTTTCTTCGCAATATGCTCGATAATTTCCTCAGAGCCACATGCTAGTTTTCTAATATTTCTTCACCTGCTTATAACTCTTTTATGCATCAGAGCTTTTCATTTCAACTCTTTTTTTTTTAATTTCTGCAAATTCTGCTTTGTGTTGTCTTAGTCTCTCATTCCTTGGGGATACTTTCAAGCTTTTATTTCTTTAAACATAATATTGGACTTTGTTTCTTTTGACTCTTAGATAATGGGAATTTTTAACATTGTGAGCTGACTATTTTCCTTGAAAAATTTTATGTAGAAATTCTTTGAGATGAGGCCTATTGTTTTTTTGTTGTTGTTGTTTTTATTTAGATTTGTTATGCAATTAATGGACACATTTTAAAAAATGATATCCTAAACTATTAGAATCTATTAACATCTTAGTTAAATATCTGCAAGAAGTAGGACTCTGAAAGGATGGGACAGCTTTTTGAAGCATAGAAAACTGCCTGGAAATAGCTCCATGAAAGTTTCCAGCCAGATCTAAATGAAGAGAAAAAGAGAAGCCAGCACATTTGTTTGCTTTTTCACATAGTGTTTTCTCCTGCCTCTGCTGAAGAAGTTTGTGGTGTTAGAGGTCTGGTCTGAAGTCACTAATCAAAAGAGAATTTATGACCCTTGGGTACTACAAGTCTAGGCCATTGTAAATTAAATTCTCTACCTACAGAATTTAGACCATAGGTAGAGTTGGACACGACTGAAGTGACTTAGCAGCAGCAGCAGCAGCATTAATTCAGACAGAAAACCAACTCAGTGACCAGCTTTTGTGGTTGTGAATTCTCAGGAGAGGTTCTCCACCCTTTCATTCAGTCCTAAGGTTGAGAAAGACAACTCTCTATTTTCTTCTTAGTTCTCATTCAGTCCGAGTGGGAGGAAGCCCTTCTCAGTCTCTTCTTTTTGCAGTTTCCCCTTTGGGCTTGACTCCTAACCCCCCACCACCCTGTGCACTTGAGGTCCTCAAAACATTCCCAGGGGAAACTCTCTTTGGGCTCCTTTATCTGTCTGAATTCTTGGTTTTACTTCTTGTTTTGGGCCTTCAACTTTCCTTCCTGTTGTGTCAGTGCAGCAGCCAGTTGAAACAATGTGAAGCAGCCTTTAAATTGTTACAGGAGGGGTGTTTGACATGCATTTGGAAATGGCAGTCTTGATTTTTTTTTTTATGATAAAGATGTTTCATATCCTAAATGAATTACCCACCTAGAAGGAAAGAAAAAATAGTATATTCTACTATGTGATTTATATACTGCCTTGCTGAAATATTAGATGTATGTATCCTTTTCCTATGGGTGTTTGTGTAGGTGTTATTTGGGATTCGCATATAGTGTGTGCATGAGTGCTTAGTCACTTCAGTCGTGTCCGACTCTCTGCGACCCTATGGACCATGGCCCACCAGGCTCCTCTGTCCATGGGATTCTCCAGGCAAGAATTTTGGAGTGGGTTACCAGTCCCTTCTCCGGGGTTGCATATAGTAGATAATTAAATTTCTTTTTTTTTTGCTTTTCTTGGTATTAATTGTAATTGCTGTTCTAGACAAAAATAGAAATACTTCCAGGGAAAAGACGTGTTTTCAAAATACATTTTCTGAATTTGGGGTTTCTATTAATTGTAATTTTTTCTTTAATTTTTAGAGTTCTGATAAAGCGAAAATAAAGTCTTAATTTTAAATTTCATTTTTCTGTGGTAAAAATACCTAGAGCATTGATTTGATTTATTGATTATTGAAATATGGGGTCCTTAGATAAAAATATGATGTCTGTATTATTTTATCTTGTAGCTATATGCCACTGGGTATGGTGCGGGCGGCAGACTAGGCGTTGGAGGGACAGAATCGGTGTCCACCCCCACATTACTTGAATCCATTCAGCATGTGTTCATTAAGAAAGTAGCTGTGAACTCAGGAGGAAAGCACTGTCTTGCCCTCTCTTCAGAAGGAGAAGTTTACTCTTGGGGTGAAGCGGAAGATGGGAAGTTGGGGCATGGCAACAGAAGGTATTTTGTGAAAACATCATTTTCAGTGTTATGTTTTCTTGATTTTGTTTGTGCTAATGCTTGTATAGTATATTGGCAGTTTGTTTTTAAGGACAGCATCTGAATAATCTACTCAAACTTAATGACTTATTTAGCAGAAATAATTCATGTAACATTATTTAGGCTCACCTACATGACCTCTCTGTTGGGGGACATCAAATCTGAACTTTGATTTCCAATTACCAAGTATGGTGAGCTTCATCTTGTCCTTTCCCCTGAGGCTGCTTACCCTGGTCCTAGTTCTCCACTAATAGCTGGCATTTTGTTAACATGCAGATGCTAAACCTATAAATACAGAGCAAATGGCAGTGAGGGGAAAGGAACACACAGATGACACAGTTTTTTACACAAAACAACCAAACTCAGTAATTTTTAAAAAGTAACGGGAACTAAAGGCCACATTGGAGTCAGGACCTTTGCATCTGAAATAACTAAAGCACCAGGCAAGACACACGAAACAGCAGCCCTCAAAGCGCTGAATAACAGGCGATAAAGTGTGTTCAGTGATCTCCAGTGAGCACTGATGCCCATTTGTGGGGAGCCTGAGAGGCAAGGAATAGGTCACCTAGAAAGACTGGGGGGGCTGCATTTTCAGAGCTCACGGAGCTCAGTAGATAGTGCCTACTCCCAAACCTCGGAATTCATAGGACACTAAGTAGAGGACTAAGAATGATGGGGCACAAATTGCTGAAGCAATTTAACCATAGCCTACCTGAATATTGTTTTGATCCTGCTAACAAAGCTAAAAAAGGCTAGACATGAAAGGACTAAACTGTTTACAAGTAACTTAACTATGCTGTAGAGGTCAAAGCCTAAGAATATGTTATGGATACAAACAGCATAGTATTTACAGTGTTGTTCATTTGGTCAAAAATTATCAGGCACATGTCTCTTTAGTAGTGTTGGAAAAATTACATGTTCAAATAAAAGAATGAAATTGGACCTCTGTCTTCCACCACTCACAAAAATTTGCTCAAAATGGGTTAAAAACTTGACTATAAGATCTGAAACAATGAAACTCCTATAAGAAAACATGCGGGAAAAGCTCTTTGACATTGGTCTTGGCATTGATTTTTTGGAAATGAACTAAAAGCAAAAGCAACAAAAACAAATGGGACTCATCAAACTGAAAATCTACTGCACAGCAAAAGGAACAGCACCGTGAAAAGGCATCATATGGAATGAGAGAAGATATTTGCAAATCATGTAACTGATCAGGGGTTAATATCCAAAATACATAAGAAACAGTGTCCAAGACCTAAAATACAGTTCATAGGATTAATGGCAGATTAAACATTACAGAAGAAAAGGACAGTGCACTTGAATACAAAACAGTAGAAACTATTCAAATGAAACAGAAGAAAAAAATGCATAAAAGACTGTAGTTATCAGTGAGCTGTGGGCAACCTCCAGTGGCCTGATATATGCATAATCAAAGGGGAGGAGGATGGAGATTTTGAAGATGTAACGGCTGAAAAAATTTCAAATTTGATGAAAATTATAAACCCACAGATATAAGAAGCTCAGAGACCCCTAAACAAGAGAAACATGAAGGAAGCTATACCAGAGCACATCATAATCAAATTGCTCAAGATCATTGATTAGGAGAAAAAAAATTTAAAGCAGGCCGAGGGAAAAGTTATATACAGAATATATATACCAGTTATATACAGAATAACAGATGAAGGGTGGTGGTGAATTTCTGATGAGCAGTAATGCAAGCTAGAATACAGTGGAGATGCTGAAAGTAAAAATAACTGTCAGCCTAGGTGTTTTTACTCAAGAGAAATTGTTTTTTCAAGAATGAAGTTTAAATAGACTTATGCAGCCATACAAAAGCTGAAATAATTCAACACCTCTGGTTCTGTACAGATAAAAATTTAAAGAGATTACTTTAAACAGAGGAAAATTACACCAGATGGAATCAGAGGTCTATAAAATGAATGAGGAAATTACTCATGGATTAAGATGGTGATGTTTTCCCTTATCTCTTTAAGACATAGTTGAGTATTTCCAGGGTATGATAAAAATGAATTGAGGCTGCCTAAAATATAGGAGTAATATATGTGACAGCAGTAGCACAGAGGCTGGAGGTGGAGTGGAAGTGACAGACACTGTTGCAAAGTTCTTATACTATGCCTGATGTAGTCCATGGCCCCAGACTAAACTGTAGTGATTAGAGATGCATTTTGCCATCCCCCAATGCCACCACAAAAATAATGCAACAAAAAGCTTCATCTGATAAGCCAACAAAGGAGTTAAAATGAATCATAAAATTTATTCACAAGAAACCAGAAAAAGAGAAAAAATGGGGTAAACAGATGAGACAAATGGTAAGCGAAATAGTAAAATGTAGCTCTAACCCAAAATATATTAAAATCACTTCAAATGTTAAATGATCTAAACAATACAGTTAAAAGTAAAATTGTCAGAATGGGTATAAAAGCATGATGAAATAATATGCTACACTGAACAAACTTTATATTTAACACATAGATCTATTTAGAAACATAAATAGATTGAAAGGGTGGGAAAATGTGCAAAAGAAAGCTGAAATACCTGTATTAATGTTACACAAACTAAAGTTCACATTAGAGAATATAAACAAGGATAAAAAGGGTCATTTTATGTAATGATATGGTCAGTTCATCAAGAGGATATAATATTCCTAAATGTTTACACAGCCAATAATCTTTCAGATACACAAAATTAAAATTACTGAGCTGCAAGGAGAAACATATCTACAGTTGAAGATTTTAGTATTCCTCAATATCCAAAGCTAGAGCTCCAGTACTTTGGCTACCTGATTCGAAGAGATGGCTCGTTAGAAAAGACTTTGATGCTGGGAAAGATTTAAGGGCAGGAGGAGAAGGGATGACAGAGGATGAGGTGGTTGGATGGCATCACCGACTCAGTGGACATGAGTTTGAGCAAACTCCAGGAGGCAGTGAAGGGCAGGAAAGCCTGGAGTGCTGCAGTCCATGGGGTTGCAAAGAGTTGGCCATGACTTAGTAACTGAACAACAACTCAATAACTTTATCGACCAACTTGATCACAATAGAATACTCCTTACTTAACAAGACATTCTTTTCAAGTACACATGGAACAGCTGCTAATAAAGATCATAATTGGGCCAGAAAACAAATCTCATAAATCAAAAAGATTCAAGTTATATAAAAGATTTTCTCTGACCACAATGAAATTAATTAGAAATCATGTAAATCAATAACATATAGGAAATCCTCCGTTTATTTGGAAAGTAAGTAAAACATGTTAAAATAACTGATGGGTCAAAGAAAGAATCAGAGTTAAATTAGAAACAATTTTGAACTGAGTGAAAGTGAAAACAGCATGTAAAAATATGTAGGATCCAGAAAAAACAGTACTTAGAAGGAAACTTATAGCATAAAATGCCTTTTTATAAAAGAAAAATGGTTCCTAACAATGACTTCAGCTTCTACTTTAAGAAACTAGAAGAAAGACAAAGTGAGCAGAAGGAAGGAAATAAGAAAGAAACATCAGAGCAAGAATCCATGAAATAGAAAACAGAAAAAATGGAAGAAAATGAAAGAAAAGTCAGTTTTTTGAGAAAGTGTAATCAATGAAAACCTCCATTTAAACTGATCTATCTATACACACACACACACTGTGAGTGTGTAGGAATATCAGGAATGAGGAGTTTTCATTACTGAAGGTGTGTAGCTACTGAAAGATGAAGTATGTTGATTAACTTTATGCTAACGGATTTAACTGTTTAGATGAAATGGACATGTTCCTCAAAGGACACACATTCTTTAATGCTCACTCAGGAAAGATGACGTGAATAGCCCTGTGTCTATTTAAAAAATTGAATTTTCCACAAATAAGTCTTCAGGACCATATAGATGACTAGTGATTTCTACCACACATATAAGTAACAGATAATACTAGTTTTGCACAAACTATTTCAGAATAGTGAAGAAAGGAATTCACCCCAATTTAGTATTTTGTCAGGACAGTTATATTCTTTTATATCAAAATCAGACTCAGATATTATTAGGAAAATACAGACCAATATCCTTCATTGACATAGATGTAAAAATTCTTAATAGTTTAGAAAATTGAGTATTAACAGTATGTAAAAGGATAAAGCAGTATGGCCAAGTGAGGTTATGCAGAAATTGAATAATTGTTTTAACATTAAACAATTGATCAGTATAAAAAAGAAAAATTATTTCGATTATCTCAATGGATGAAAGGCAGAAAAGCATTTGGCAGATTAACCCTTGTTTCTGATAAAAAAAAACTTTCAGCAATATAGGAAAGAAAGAAAATTTCCTAAACTTGACGCAGGACATCTGTGTGAAACCTAGGACTAACATGGTACCTGATAGTGACAGACCGAGCACTCTTCCCATCTCCAGGAGCAGGACAGGGACACCTCCTGATGTCAGCAGTCATATTCAGCATCGTTTAGCAAGTTTAGCAAGTGCAGTACAACAATGCAGAGAGAGAAGAGGCATTCAAATTAGAGAGAGAATTTGTTGTTGTTCAGTCACTCAGTCCAACTCTTTGTGACCCCATGGACTGCAGCACACCTGACTCCCCTGTCCTTTACTATCTGCTGGAGCTTGCTCGAACTCATGTCCATTGAGTTGGTGGTGCCATCCAACCATCTCGTCCTCTGTCATCTCCTTTTCCTCCTGCCTTCCATCTTTCTCAGCATCAGGGTCTTTTCTAATGAGTCTGCTGTTTTCATCATGTTGCCAAAGTATTGGAGATTCAGCTTCAGCATCAGTCCTTCCAGTGAATATTCAGAATTAAAACTGTCCATTTACACATAATATAATTATTTATGTAGAAAATCTGATGGTATCTATAGAAAAGCTATTGGAATTAAGAGGTGAGATTAACAAAGTTGCAGGATAGAAGATCAGTAAATAAAAGTCAGTTGTTGACAAAGGAAACATTCCTGTATCAACAAAAGTCAATTGTGTGTCTTTATACATATTACATATGCAATCAGAAATTGAAATTTTAAAATACTACTTATGGTACCCTTCCCCTAAAATTGAAATAGTAAGGAATAAATTTGACCCAAAAATATGGATAACTTGTAGACAAAAAAAACCTATAAAAATGTTACTGAGAAATTGTAAAAGACCTAATATTATGGAGGAGTATACTGTGTTCAGGATTGGAAGACTCAATATTGTTAATCTGTTGTTTTTCCTGAATTAACTTATAAATTCAACCCCTTCCCATTCAAAATTTCTGTAGAAATTGACAAGCTGATTATAAAATTCATGTGGAAATGCAAAGTACTTAAAATAGTAAAAACAAACTTTGAAAATGAGCAAAGTTTCAGCTTCAAAAGAGCTGATACTACCTAACTTCAAGTCTCATTATAAAGATACAGTAATCAAGACAGTGAGATACTGTAAAGAGAGAGAAATATGTCAGTAGAGCAAAACAGGATCAGTTCAGTTCAGTCGCTCAGTCGTGTCCGACTCTTTGAGACCCCATGTATCGCAGCACGCCAGGCCTCCCTGTCCATCACCACTCCGGAGTTCACTCAGACTCGCGTCCATCGAGTCAGTGATGCCATCCAGCCATCTCATCCTCAGTCGTCCCCTTCTTCTCTTGCCCCCAATCCCTCCCAGCATCAAAGTCTTTTTCCAATGAGTCAGCTCTTCGTATAAGGTGGCCAAAGTACTGGAGTTTCAGCTTTAGCATGGGGAGTACAAAAATGCACTTGCAAATACTGACACAATAAGTATGGAAGAATGAAATTTGATTTATCCTTCACAATTTGCATTGAATAATTTACAGAAGTGCAAAGACAAGTTCTTGGAAAAAAGATAGTCTTTTCAGTGAATGGTTTTGAACAATTCAATAACCATATGGTAAACAGTGTGCTTAAATTTATCTTGTACCATTAATATCCAAAATTAAACCAAATCCTTCACTTTCTACCTAGGTCAACTAGCCGTTCTTCTGTTCAGATCTAGTCTAAAGCATGGACTGTGCAACATGTCCAGTAATCTGTCCAGAAATAAGGACTGTAGCCTAAATTCCACATACCATAGCCTGAAATCTTCAGCCTTGCCTAAGGGAATACCTTGATCTTTGAACCTGAATTATCTTGCATCATATCCAAGATTAACTCATACACCTAAAACTAAAAACTTCTAGAAGAAAACATGGGGAAAACTTTGTGACCTTAAGTCAGACAAAGATTTTTAGCTTGATCTCCAAAAGCACAGTTTAATAAAGAAAAATAGGATAGATTGGACTTCATAAAAATTGTGAATGTCTCTTTGAAGACCTTCACAATTTTTATAGAGACAGTGTTAAGATGGACATGCTACAGACTAGGAAAACATTTGCCATCATATAGTTGACTAAGGTCTTATATCTGAAATCGTTAAAAAGAGCTTTCAAAACTCAAGAAAAGAAGTTTGTTGTCAGTGCTTGTCATGTTGTAGACTATTTGAGTCTGGAAATAAAAAGTTGATTTATAGCAAGGGTGGATAACCTGTTTCTCTAAAAGGCCAGATACTAATATTTTGTCAGTCACATACCATCTTTGTTTATGCTTCTTTCTTGTTTTGTTTGTTTTACAACCCTTAAAAAATGTAAAACCCATTCTCAGTTAACAGTTTCAAAAACAGTAATCCTGTAAGTGCTACCCCTTGATTTAGACTGTACATCTCTTCTCTGGCATTTGGCAGCTTGTGTAAAAGAAGGTAGGTAGGGTATTATGTAATTTAGAGTTCAGGCCTGAAAGATTCCTCCAGATTGATTTTTTTTTTTAAATGATTGACTTGCTGTAGATTGAGAGGTGTGCATTGAATAAGTGAACAGCAAACCAGAAGCCTAATATTAAATAATTTAAAAATATCCAGGAATCACACTCTTTCTGCTATATTTGGTGATGTTTTTTGCAGTCCGTGTGACCGTCCTCGTGTCATTGAGTCTCTGAGAGGAACTGAGGTGGTTGATGTTGCTGCCGGTGGAGCCCACAGCGCTTGTGTCACTGCAGCTGGGGACCTCTACACCTGGGGCAAAGGCCGGTATGGCCGTCTGGGGCACAGCGACAGTGAGGACCAGTTAAAGCCAAAGCTGGTGAGGAGAAGCTTTGCTTGGGAGGTCTGGAGGGACAGCTTGCCATTGTCATTATCCTGCAGATTCGTTTTAGTTTCAGAAGGTCATTTAAACAGGATAGTGTTGAAATTTATCTACATTAGTAAATATTGCTTTGGCATCTACCTAGAGACTTTTGTCTCCTAGAAGGCCCAGTTTTTTTGGGTGAGGCCATAGGGTGGCAGAACTGAGCATTGGACACTGAGACCTGCCTCTTACAGCTGAGATGCCTGTAGTTTGAATATGTGAGAGGTATTTTCTATCTTGTCTTATAGGATTATTAAGATTACCTGTTTTTTGGGAAGAATTAAAACAGGCATCCCCAAAACAAAAAAAAATCCTCAGCCTCTCTCAGGGAAATTCTCTTTCCTGTTGTGGTCCGATAACCCCTAAGTCCCTTTTCTCTGCAGGTGGAGGCATTGCAGGGCCACCGTGTGGTTGACGTTGCCTGTGGCAGTGGAGACGCTCAGACCCTCTGCCTCACGGATGACGACACTGTCTGGTCCTGGGGGGATGGGGACTACGGCAAGCTGGGCAGAGGAGGCAGTGATGGCTGCAAGGTGCCCATGAAGGTATTTCTCTCGACGTTTCTGGGGCCCTCGGGTGTGAGGTCTCTGGAGCTCAGATTGTTCATGGGCACCATCCACGTGCATGAGCCCAGGGCCCTGCTGGGTTCATGTCCTGTCCTATACTGCATTAACTTCATCTTTTAACTTCTTTGGAGAAAATATAATGGGTTATTGGGTGAAAAGTGAGTGAAAGACCCAGAGGTATAAAGATATAAGTGCTGTTTTGTGCTCTCTTGGAAAGTGAGGAATCACATAGTCTGTGCTTTTGATTAGTATGTAGCCCTGTTTGAGGAAAAACCACGAACTCATTCACTCTTCAGTTTACTGAGGTCTATACCTGTGCAGTGTACTAGTACTTGCTGAAAGGCTGCATCTGGCTTAGTCAGAAGCTGTTAGATGGACATCTTGTGAGAAGCCAAGAGAAGAGGCTTCACTTGAGCTGAGTGGCTCTGGGTAGTTTATTAACATTTGTGGTCACAACTGCATTTTGCCTTTGTGAATAGGTAGTTGGCAGAGGTTTTTGGTTCATTGGTGTGCTTGGGTCATTGCTGACTGCCTAGCAGCCTGATTTGCTGTGGACTTGGGAGTGTAGTTGCTGTGAAAGAAAGCTAGAAGCAGTCTCTGCTTGGCATCCTCTCTTGCTGGTGTTCTTAGACTGCCTGTGTGGAATAGAGGCCAGCACGGTGCATGGGCAGCCTGGGAGGGGGTGGGAAGCCACTCAAGGCCAGTCAGAATATGAACCTGAGCTGGGATTGCCAAGCTGTTCTTCTCAGAGCTGTGCTGCTCAGTACAATAGCCACTGGCCATACCTGACTACTAAAATGTTAGCTTAAATCAGAACTAGTAAGTAAAATTACAGTTGACTCCCTTGCCTAACAGCATCCACATTTCAGGAGCTGATGCGCTTCCATGCTGGGCAGTGTGGACACCATAGGCTTCATTATCATGTGGTGTGGCATTGGCAGGTGCTGGCTCGAGGCAGGGCATGATAAAGGAGACAGCACCTGCACTTCTGTGCCATGAGTCTGTGGCTGCTCAGGGCCTCCTTGGCAGGTGCTGCTGGAAAATCTGGGACTCAAGGCTGCCTCCTTGTCCTAATCACCACTTTCTCTTTTCTGTTATAGTTATATGGAATTTTAACCACGTGACAGGTTGCTTATGGTTTCCAGATTTATGAAAAAATTGTTGACTTTTTTATGCTGAGAAAGCTTTAGACTTAACCAGGATTGAAATGTCAAGTACTTGGGGAGAGGGGGCGCTGGAGGATATTAACTGATATCATTGCGATGGGGGTAGGGTGAGGAAAACACTAAAAGAGTTAAGTTATTACTAATTTAAATTCATAAATAAGTATGAGAACTTGAGTCTGGGAACAGTCACAAGTAATAAGGAGCATAGTTTGATAGGTGAAGAAAGATGATAGCTAGGTAAATGAATCCCAACAAGACCTCTGGGTGCTGGCTATGAAGGTTCTGGACCCTTGAGCAGGCAGGGGCAGGGAGTGGATTCTAATACTGGTGTGATCACCATTGTGTTTAATTGGAATAACCTGGGCAGATGGATTGCTATATTAGAGGGCCAGAACCCTGTTTGTCTTGGCTACTCCTCCCTGTTACCTGCTCCTCCTCCCCTGTGGGCTTCTACGTCTTGGAAGGCTGATGTGAAGTGCAGGGCTTGCTGGAGAGTGGGGCTGCCATAAAGAGAAACTGAGTCGGGAGAGTGAATTCTGGGGACAAGGAGTGTGTTCATTTATGCGTCAGGTCTCATGGGTCTCTGGCTGCCTGTGGCCTCTGTACCCTCAGAGCCTTTTGAGAACACTTGGTTACGTGGAGCAAGATTCTAAGTTGTAATAAATATTTGGCATAGGAGTAAGGGTTTTCAGTGTTCTTTATTAGATTTAGTTAAGTATATGGGTGCAGGCATCAGCAAAATCCTTTATTGAATCAGTCTAATTGAACTGTTTTCCTTCTAGATTGACTCTCTTACAGGCCTTGGAGTGGTTAAAGTGGAATGTGGATCCCAGTTTTCTGTCGCCCTTACCAAATCTGGTGCTGTTTACACTTGGTATGCAAGATTCTCTTTATTTAATTCCACCAAAACCAATGATTGTTAATTTGAAGTTACATTAACTGTTCTTCTCTAGCCTGAAATGTAAATTCTGTGGCAGGCTGCAATTTCTGTCTTCCTGTAGGTGTTTGCAGCAGAAGGGTGGGGCAGCATGGTGAACGAGATGGCATTGTATTCATAAGTTCCATGTTCTTGTGTGCAGGGGCAAAGGTGATTATCATAGGCTGGGCCACGGATCTGATGATCATGTTAGAAGACCTCGGCAAGTCCAAGGGCTGCAGGGAAAGAAAGTCATTGCCATTGCCACTGGTTCCCTGCACTGTGTGTGCTGCTCTGAGGACGGTAGGTGGAGGCAATTTTGTAACTTGGAGGTGTGTGATCTGAGAGGTCAGGGATGAATGCACAGCTGTAAGGTGTTGGGGGGTGAGTATGGAGGGATTCATTACTGTGTTCTGAAAAGACATCTGTGGTGTTGGCCCCTGGTGTTAATACCTGTGAATATATTGTGTTTTGTGGCAGAAAGAGTTAGCAGAGCAGGGCTGATACGGCTGTTTTTATTTATTTTTTCTTAATTGCAGTATAACTGCTTTACAATGTATTAGTTTCTGCTGTATGATGAAGTAAATCAGCCATATATATGTATATGTTAGTTCAGTCACTCAGTCGTGTACGACTCTTGGCGACCCCATGAATCGCACCACGCCAGGCCTCCCTGTCCATCACCAACTCCTGGAGTTCACTCAGACTCACGTCCATCGAGTCAGTGATGCCATCCAGCCATCTCATCCTCTGTCGTCCCCTTCTCCTGCTGCCCCCAATCCCTCCCAGCATCAGAGTCTTTTCCAATGAGTCAGCTCTTGGCATGAGGTGGCCAAAGTACTGGAGTTTCAGCTTTAGCATTATTCCTTCCAAGGAAATCCCAGGGCTGATCTCCTTCAGAATGGACTGGTTGGATCTCCTTGCAGTCCAAGGGTCTCTCAAGAGTCTTCTCCAACACAATTCCTCGGCGCTCAGTCTTCTTCACAGTCCAACTCTCACATACATACATGACCACAGGAAAAACCATAGCCTTGACTAGATGGACCTTAGTCGGCAAAGTAATGTCTCTGCTTTTGAATATACTATCTAGGTTGGTCGTAACTTTTCTTCCAAGGAATAAGCGTCTTTTAATTTCATGGCTGCAGTCACCATCTGCAGTGATTTTGGAGCCCAAAAAAATAAAGTCTGACACTGTTTCCACTGTTTCCCCATCTATTTCCCATGAAGTGATAGGACCGGATGCCATGATCTTTGTTTTCTGAAGAATGTATGTATGTATCAGGTCAGTTTAGTCGCTCAGTTGTTCTGACTCTTTGCGACCTCATGGACTGCAGCACGCCAGGCCTCCCTATCCATCACCAACTCCCAGAGTTTACTCAAACTCATGTCCATTGAGTCTGTGATGCCATCCAACCATCTCATCCTCTGTTGTCCCCTTCTCCTCCCACCTTCAATCTTTCAAAGCATCAGGGTCTTTTCAAATGAGTCAGTTCTTTGGCATCAGGGGCCAAATATTCCCTCCCTCTTGAGCCTCCTTTCCTCCCAACCCCCATCCTATTCATCTGGTCATCACAAAGCACCCAGCTAAGCTCCCTGTGCCATGCGGCATTTTCCCACTAGCTATGTGTTTTACACATAGTAGTATATATATGTCAATCCTCATCTCCCAATTCATCCCATTCTCCCCTTGCTCCACACGTTGATGGCTATTTTTAGAAAGGCCTGCTTATGAGGTTGGCCTTCAGCTGGCTTCTGGGAACCTGGATTTCAGGCTAACTCACTAGCCCTAATTGAAAGAGGCCTTGTTAGAATGTTTGAGAAGAGTGTGGTCTCTGCTGAAACCTGCTTCCTTCTGGGGGGAGTCTGGGACTTGGGTACATGCTGAACAGAGGTGCCTGCATGATCTCCCCCAGTGAAAGTCCTGGACACTGGGTTTCTGATGAGCTTCCCTGGTGGACAGCACATCACACATGGCCACAGCTTGTTACTCAGGGAACTAAATATGTCCATGTGTCAGCCCTGCAGGGGAACAGTTGGGGGCTCGCTCCTGGTTTTCTCTGCACTTCATCCATGTGCTATTTGCTGATTTTGCTTTGTGTCACTGTAATGAACTGTGGCTCTGAGTATGATATGCTAAGTTCTTGACTATTTTATTTACTTATTCTCATCAGATATTTAAAAATTTTTTTCTTTTCATGTTGTTGGACTCATAGATTCCTAATTTATTTAATGAGTTATGTATATGTAAGCTTATTTCATGCAAGGGGATGGGCACAATAAAGGACAGATAGGGTAAAGACTTAACAGAAGCAGAAGAGATTGAGAAGAGGTGTCAAGAATAAACAGAAGAACTATACAAGAAAGGTCTTAAATGACCCAGATAACCACGATTGTTTGTGGCCACTCACCTAGAGCCAGACATCCTGGAATGTGACATCAACTGGGCCTTAGGAAGCATTACAACAAACAAAGCTAGTGGAGGCGATGGAATTCCAGCTGGGCTATTTCAAATCCTAAAGGATGCTGCGCTAAAGTGCTGCACTCAGTATGTCAGCACATCTAGAAAACTCAGCAGTGATCACAGGACTGGAAAAGGTCAGTTTTCATTCCAGTTCCAAAGAAAGGCAATGCCAAAAATTGTTCAGACTATCATACAGTGGTGCTCATTTCACATGCTAGCAGAGTTATGCTCAGATTCCTTCAAGCTAGGCTTTAGCAGTACATGAACTAAGAACTTCCAAATATACAAGCTGGGTTTAGAAAAGGCAGGGGAACCAGATATCAAACTGCCGACATGTGTTGAATCATAGAGAAAGCAAGGGAATTCCAGAAAAACATCTACTTCTGCTTCATTGACTATGCTAAAGCCTTTGACTGTGTGGATCACAACAAATTGTGATAAATTCTTAAAGAGATGGGAGTACCACACCTTATCTGCCTCCTAAGTAACCTGTATATGGGTCAAGAAGCAGCAGTTAGGACCAGACATGGAACAACTGACTGGTTCCAAATTGGGAAAGGAGTATGACAAGACTGTATATTGTCACATTGCTATTTAACTTCTATGCAGAGTACATTATGCAAAATGCCAGCCTGGATAAATCACAAGCTAGAGTCAAGATTACTGGGAGAAATATCAACAACCTCAGATTTGCATATAATACCACTCCAGTGGCAGAAGGTGAAGAGGAACTAAAGAGCCTCTTAATGAAAGTGAAAGAGGAGAGTGAAAAAGCTGGCTTAAAACTCAACATTCAAAAAAAGAAGATCATGGCATCTGGTCCCATCACTTCCTGGCAAATAGATGGGGAAACAATGGAAACTGATAGATTTTATTTTCTTGGGCTCTGCAGTCACTGTGGATGGTGACTTCAACCATGAAATTAAAAGACGCTTGCTCCTTGGAAGGAAGCTATGATAAACCTAGACAGTGTATATAAAAAGCAGAGCCATCACTTTGCCAACAAAGGTCTGTACAGTCAAAGCTATGGTTTCCAGCAGTCATGTATGGATGTCAGAGTTGGACCATAAAGAAAGCTGAGCACCGAAAATCGGTCCTTTCAGACTGTTGTGCTGGAGAATACTCTTGAGAGTCCTTTGGACTTCAAGGAGATCACATCAGTCAATCCTAAAGGAAATCGACCCTATGAGTACTCATTTGAAGTACTGATGGTAAAGTTGATGCTCCAATACTGGTCACCTGATGTGAAGAGCTGACTCATTGAAAAAGCCTGATCCTGCAAAAGGAGAAGGGTGTGGCAGAGGATGAGAGGGTTAGGTAATGTCACCGACTCAATGGACACATGAGTTTGAGCAACTCCAGGAGATAGTGGAGGACAGAGGAGCCTGGCATGCTGCACTTGATGGGGATGCAAACAGTCAGACACAACTTAGTGACTGAACAAAAACAAAAATAGAAGCTGTTGCTGTTACTTACCTTGGTGCTCAAATCATGCCCTATTTCACCTCCTGGAATATCCCCACGCTATTCCTTGAGTACTTCTGTGATTTCTGGCACAATAAGACATTCTGTCCTTATCCTCAGTCTTTATGTCTCAAACCTAGAATTTGATGTTTCCCCAAGGAGTCCTGGTGCCTTTGGAGGAAAATGGCATTTAAAAGACAAGATCTGGTCTATAGGCACTCATTGCTAAAGTGCTATCACTGCTGTCAGACCTTCTTAGAGGACAGAGCTAGGGAATATATGTGTAAATAATATACAAAATTACATCTGTGTTTGTTTCTGTATGTATATATGTACAGTGAACACAACTTGTTCACACCAGTACCCCAAGCTCTAGTTCTAAACCACCGATTGATTCTAGTTTTCTCTCTTCCCATCCTTGTAACTCCTTTGTCTTTTGTAAGAAACCTGGTCCTCTAATGTAGCAACTTACTCTTACTGTAGTGGCTGCTGTCCCATCATTGCCTTTGACTTCTCCTTCATGTGGATCCTTACCTCACTTGGGTTGTGACTGCTCCGCCCACTCAGGATTATGCCCTCTCATGGGTATACAGCTCCTTGCTTTGGCCTACCTCTCCTACTGGGCTTACCCTCTTTGTGGAAGCTCTGTTCCTGTGCATTCTGAGTCTGTGCACCCAGCTGTACCTCTGCAGAGAAGCTCTCTTCCTCTTGCTTGCACTCTGACACCTACCCAGTGGCTTTCGGACTGAGCTATCCAGAACAGGAAGGGGAAGGACACAAGTACCCACCCTTCATTGCTCAAGCCTTGTACTTTGTAGAGTGGTGCTTATGGCTGCATGGCATCCTGAGAAGTCTTTGTGAATCTGACAAGGCTTTAGTTCTGTGACATCTCTACAGAACTAAATTCACTTCTGTTCTAATCACCATCATAACCATACATGACTGGAGTCTAGCATGGCATGCTGAAAAGTGTGATTCTCATCAGTATTTGAATCTTGTGTTTAGGATAGGGATAACCATTAGAAGAGCACATGTTCCTTAAAGACATGGATTTTGTTTAGTTAAAAACTGACTTTCTGTTCCTTTAACATACGAAATCAATTTGGTTTGTTTTTACCATCTGTTTTGATGTTACTTGTTCGGATTAAGAGCTGCTTCCAGGTACATGCTTAGTCTGGTGAACAGACACGGTTGGAAAAGGAGTTTTAGCCAGCAGAGGCTGTCAAGAGTCCTGGGAATCCTCCTGCCTTTTAAGTATTGTGATTCAAGACATGTAGGTCACCATGAGTGTAACATTTGCACAGATGACTGCCAGCAGTCAGTTGGAGGGTAGTAAGGGCTGTATATGTGGGAAGATGTAGTGGTTGTGCATTTATTGGTTCTTGTCTGCAAGTCCTTGTTCTCAATCTGCTGCTTTAGGTGAAGTTTATACATGGGGTGACAATGATGAGGGACAGTTGGGAGACGGAACAACAAATGCCATCCAGAGGCCTCGGCTGGTAGCTGCTCTTCAGGGTAAGAAGGTCAACCGTGTGGCCTGTGGCTCAGCACACACTCTTGCCTGGTCAACCAGCAAGCCTGCCAGCGCTGGAAAGCTCCCTGTACAGGTCAGTTGGTTGAGCCAAGTGGGCTAGCAGGCATGCAAGTCGTGACAAAGTTATGATCTATTACTAAGTTATGGGTGTACAAGCATGCACACACTTCCTTTCCCCTGATTCATAATGATAAAAACAGTATTTTAAGAACCTTAATTACCAGGTTCAATCCCTGGGTCAGGAAAATCCCCTGGAGTAGGAAATGGCTACCCACTCCAGTATTCTTGTCTGGAACACTCCATGAACAGAGGAGCTTGGCAGGCACAGTCCCTGCGGTTGCAAAGAGTCATACACAACTGCACTCACACGTATAAGAACCTTAATTATTCAAACTTGTCAACATTCTGTGTATATCAGTGTGCCACCTTTATTAAAAACTTTATAAACTATTCTGGTAGTAGAGACTGTATGTTTTCTGTAGTAAATATAATTCTATAAGCTAATATTTTTTTTAGCATTCTCCTTGGTTTATATTTCTTGGCTCAGGCAAAATGGCCAGAATATTATTTTTTAAATGGCAAGATTTTTGAAACCAAACTCGGAAGTCATAGTGCTTCTTTGTTTCAAGAACAGTATTTTCAACCCATCTACTATACTGTGGCTTAATGGTGCATTTGACACCTAAATTGACATACCAAGTTTCCATGTTTCAGGTTCCCATGGAGTACAATCATTTACAGGAAATCCCTATCATGGCCCTGAGGAACCGACTGCTGCTCCTGCATCACATCTCAGAGCTCTTTTGCCCCTGCATCCCCATGTTTGACCTTGAGGGCTCTCTCGATGAAACCGGACTGGGGCCATCTGTGGGGTTTGACACTCTTCGAGGAATTCTGATATCCCAGGGAAAGGTACTGCTCTGGTAACAATTTTTACTGTAGGTGATGTTGTTATCCTCAGTAAGTTTTAATCCAACAAAAATTTCTAAACCAGAAATATACTGAAAATGGCTCATTTAGCAAATGTTCACAGAGCACCTACTATGTACCAGGCTCTGTCCTGGGTTCTTGGAGTGCATTGGTGACAGACAGACACGAATCCCTTCTTTTTTGGAGCTTATATTAAAAATGGTTAGGCGCTATGATTTCCCCTTGTATCTCTTTCCCACTACCCCACCCCTCAGGAGGGGGTTGGCAAAACTAAGCTTCCATTCTTACAGTGCTCTCTACTATCCTGGACTTGAGGCTTTATGGCAAATTCCTACTGGCAGCAGGAAGGAAAAAAAAAATGAGATAATTTCTTCTCCAGGTATGTCTAGCAGAGGACCCAGAAGTTATAGATTGCTTAGATAAAAGTATTATACTAGGATATGTAGACATTCCTGGTTGAAGTTAATTTATCAGACTCTGGAAAGAATCAGGAATGAGGGCTTCTGAAAGGTGTCAGACAGATTTTGACCCACTGACATAATAATTTGAGCTGTCTAGAATTGAGATATCTGAAGTCATCAAGTTTCTGGCAAGCATCTTGGCAGGATAGCCTAGAAGAGGCTCAGTTACTGTATGCTGGGGGATGTTTATACAGGGAAAAAACCATAGAGGTTAGGTTAAGGAGTCCTTGCCCTGAGGGTTCTGATTCTGTGATGTATAGGGTTTTTAATCCAAGGTCATGGCCTGTTTTTAATGATAATAAAATTTAGATGTTTTGGAGTACTGTCCAACAGATTATTTTTCAGGATTAGCTTTATTTCCTAAAATTCCTAGCCGAAAAAGACTGGTGCACACATTTTATTTTTATGTGTGGCTTAGAGACATGTCGGAGAAGGCAGTGGCACCCCACTCCAGTATTCTTGCCTGGAAAATCCCATGGACGGAGGAGCCTGGTAGGCTGCAGTCCATGGGATCGCAAAGAGTTGGACATGAGTGAGCGACTTCACTTTCACTTTTCACTTTCATGCATTCAAGAAGAAAATGGCAACCCACTCCAGTATTTTTGCCTGGAGAATCCCAGGGACGGGGGAGCCTGGTGGGCTGCCGTCTATGGGGTCACACACAGACGGACACAACTGAAGCGACTTAGCAGCAGCAGCAGAGACATGTAGGCAATGATGGGGATTGTGGTAATGGAAAAATTTCTCTGATAATGGGGAGAGGAAAAAATTGTGGACAGGTAAAATCAATTTGAATCTTTACTTCAACCCTTTTTCAGTAATAAAATGGCAAATTGATCCCTTTCATCATTATTTTAATCTCTGGAGGTGATAATGTGGGGAGAGCAGAGAGGCAGCATCTCACACAATGTGTGAGTCTCCTGCAACTGAGTTGGGGGTGAGGGCCTTTGAAAGGGTCCCTCAGCAAGGGAGGATCAGCTTGTTTTGGTCCTAGTTAAAAAGGACTGCTTCTGCTGGGATTTTTGGAGAGTAGGTTTTGTTGGTGACTGTGGAGTCAGCAGAGCCCAGAAGAGAGCGCTTCTCAGGAGGATGGGACTAGGGGGGCTGCTCTGTGGGGAAGGGAACGCTTGCCCGGAGCAGGGGGAGAGCAGAGGTCAGGAAGGGTGAAGGCAAAAGTAGCTGGTCGGTATGCAGGATTGTGTGGGGAGGGGCTTACTCTACAATCTCCTGTGTGGTGTAGGGTGTGTGCCTGAGGCCCCCTCTGTGCAAATGGGAGCATCTCTGCCCTCGCCTCCTCTACAAGTGGGAGTTCTGAGGCTCTGACTTAAGAGCAGTGTGCCCTGCCCTCTACTCTCTTAGCCACCGTTTCTCCAGAAAAGAACACAGGGGTCCACTTTTGGGGCCTGTGTCTGCCAGTGGCCCTGTCTGCTTTGAGGGCCTCTGGGGTCTGGCCCTGTCCTCAGGCATGCCCACACCACTGCAGGGCCTCCCCGTGTGCTGGGGCCCATGCTTCCCCTGGGTGAAGCTGGGACCTGTTCCCCTTGCTTGTCGTCACCCTGAGTTTCTTCCAGGTTTCTTTCAGTGCAGGGTGCCAGTGTCTCCTCATCCCCACTCCCACCCTGTCCCACTGCCCTAGGCTCCCTGACTGCCACTGCTTTGTGTCGGATGTCTCTTTCAGAACAGCAATGCTGAGGTGTAGTTGGTGCCTCAGTCCTGCCAGTACTGGACTTGCAGTTTTGCTGGGAAACCTCAGGTTTCTCGTTAGCCCTGAGCCTGGCCTGAAACCTGAGTTGGAGCAGCTGCTCCTCAGCTCTGGCCCTCTTCCCGCTGTGTCCAGGGTATGTTGGGTGCCTCCTGCCCCCAGATGGCAGGCAGGGGGCAGTGCCAAGCACTGGCCCTGCTGGCTGCCTGAGCCTCTGCAGGGACTTGTGTACTGATGCCAGGCTAATTCCCTGGGCTACCTCAGACTTGAAAAAGGGAGTTTCATGATGTGAAATATCTATGGGTAATACTTTCTGCATAACATTCTAAATTTTGTTTTGGTGTGTTTTAGGAAGCTGCCTTCCGAAAAGTAGTACAAGCCACTATGGTGCGAGATCGCCAGCACGGCCCTGTGGTGGAGTTGAACCGCATCCAGGTAACAAAATGGAGATGTTCTCTGTTCACAGATGCAATGGTTTCGTGGTTGTGAGTTGCGTCCCTGCAGCCTGCGGCAAGTGCTCACAGCAGGACTCCTCTTGTGCCCTTGGTTAGAGAGCAAGGTGCCATGTGTGTGGGATGGCCTGTGGTGCTGAGACTGCCAAGTGGCCATGTAAATGGTTTTCTTTATAACATGAAGAAGAAAAGCTTATTTCAGATAACCTGGGAGCAAAAATCCAGATAAGCAAAAAGAGAAAAGTAAAAATGACCCATATTTCCACCACATGTTGACAACTGCTGCTAATGTTTGGGGGGTATGTTATAACCTGAACTAGACTTTGGTAACTTACTCTCTGTTCCCCTTAATGCATTGTAAGCACCCAGATCTCTGTCCCGTGCCACGAGGCTGTGCGATTATTTCTGATAACCAGCGGCACATGCTGATTTCTCTGCTGTGGCCTGGAAAGTTGGGCCTGCTTTTATGGGATACAGCAGGGCCAGCTAGTGTGGCTCTAGCTATGTGTGTGTCTTCAGTCACCCACTTCGGTTAGGTTCTGAGATGCAGAGGTTTCCTGTTCACACCACCCTCATACCCTCCCCAGTTCTGATGGCTTACTGCCAGTTTAATAGGCCAGAATCACTAAGACTAAGAAGACTTTGCATCACAGTAGTAATCAAAGAAATGAAAAGGAACTGTCTCTGGATTCATGCTGCTGCTGAATGTATATAAGCTTCACGTTAAAAGAATTAAAAGGCACTAATGATGACATTGTGTGTGCTTGACATTTACGCTGCAAATGAAATTGGTCCCACTTCTGGAGAAATGCAAGCCATGAAGAACAAGGGCTTTGTTCCTGAACCTTCTTGTTAGCACATGATTTTTACCCTGATGTTGTTTATATGATTAGAAATTCTTCCAGAGTTGTTCTTGGGGGCATTTTTAATTAAGACAACAACTCTTGTCCTTTGTTGGAGAACACATGTGACCATGCTGATGGAAGTGATTAATTCACTGACGTCATAATGTTTAATGTGAAGCTGGAGGTCAGTCAGCCCATTCCACAAACAAATGGACTGGTTGATTAGACTAATGAGAAAGCTTTTATTTCCCCCCCCTTGGAGAATCATTTTGGTTTTCTCTACAGTATTAGGTTTTAAATACTTAAGTTCATAAGTGCAGAAGGCTGATGGCTGCAGATCATCTGATTTAGACAGTTGGGTGTTCTTGGGCCTCAGGCTTGCCTCGGCCATGCGCGGGCACCATGTTGGGGCCAGTGGCCCAATGTGAGTGTCCAGGCCCAGGGGCCCTGGTCATCTGGGAACCTGGATAACCTGGAATCAGGAGTAGGCACATTTTTCAGTCATTGTGTGCTTGATGCCTCGTTCTTTCTCGTCTTTATATCCCTAGTACCTTGAGTATGAGTCTGTTGGGTGCATGTCTGAACAGACGTGACTGGATAAGAACAGATAAGAGGGCAAACAGGTTTATATTACACATTTTTTGAAAGACATATAAATAACCTTCAGTGCAGTGTACAGTGCTCGTTGATGTCAGAGCAGCCACCCCAGCTACCCAGAGACCCTCAGGCACCAGAGCCAGAGTCTCTTCAATTCAGGGCTTCATACCCACTTTTAAAATTAGGAAGAACTTCCACAAAGATGGAGGTAAAATAGAGCAGAGTGGTGGAGGGAACAGTCTGTGAGTCCAGGTTGACGCAGACACCAGTAGTCACCCAGAAAGGTGGTGTAGGTGGCCTCTTCCCTGTACTCACCCAGGGCTGCAACTTTTGTGGGGATGCCTGTGGAGAGATTTTCTTACTTTATGTTGAAAGTGCCCTAGAGATACTAAAAGTAGGCTGTGTTCTTGGAGGGTGTTTCTGTTTGAATTTGATTTAGTTTTGTAACAGGGTCTAAAAATCAGTGTATATTAAAAAATTTATTATAGATAATGCAGTTATGGACGTGAGCACATTTCCAAAAATTTAGAAAATTTAAAGACAATTAAAACGACCTATATTCCTGCTGTTCAGAGATACCAGGTAACACATCCCTGTCCTTGCAGTGTCCTGGCTGTATTCATAGAGCCATGCTCCTTCATAGCAGCTGAGAGCATCAGGCTGTGTTAACTGTTACTGTAAATGGAGGTGATGTGATCTTTCAAGTGGGAAGCAAGTCTGTGTCTTACTTAACCTCACAGAGGAACACATCTTCTTCCTTTCTATAGCTCACTTTCCCCTCAGGTATTGTGTGCCTTAGAGAGCTACTGAGGCTAAATGAAATGACATATGAGAACATGCAGCTGAATGTGTGGCATGTAGGAAAACTCACTCCACAGGAAACTGTTGTTATTACTATTGTCATTGTTCTTCTAGTCTTAAGATTGATAATTTCTGCAGTAAGGAAAATTAGCTATTAAACTCAGCTGAGAACTCACAAAGAAGTTAAGGATGATGAGAGTTTAGCCAGAGGAGTCAGTGTAAAAGTACATTTTCAGAATCATTTTTCCTTAACTTCTCATTTTGCCATCACTTCAGACTGAGCTTCCTGGGTGATTCTGAAGCACAGCCTGAAGTAGCTGAGTGAGGGCTTGAGGCCATTGTTCTGATCTGTTGAGGCATCTTATTAGGTTGGTGCAAAAATAATTGCAGTTTCAGACCCTGAATTTTAAATCATTATAACTAGACTCAAACGCATCTTTATTAATCAGAATAGGAACCATTACTATCAACACATTTTGCCAATGAGAAATAAGTTTGTTTATTCCTGTAGCATAAAACTTGATGCCTCAGGATTTGACAAACTCTTGGAAAGCATTTTCTGCCTAATGCTGGTTGTGGAAGTGTTTTCCCTTCCCTCAAAGTTGTTGAGATGCTTGAAGAGGTGGCATCAGTTGGTGAGAGGTCAGGTGAATATGGCAGATGAGGCAGAACTTCATAGCCCAGTTTTTTCAACTTTTGAAGTATTGGTTGTGCAACATACAGTTGAACATTGTCACAGAGAATTGGGCCCATTCAGTTGACCAGCGCTGGCTGTAGGCGTTGCAGTTTTCAGTGCATCTCATCAATTTGCTGAGCATAGTTCTCAGATGTAATGGTTTCTCCAGGAACCAGAAAGCTGTAGTGGATCAGACCAATGGCAGACCACCAAACAGTGACGATGACCCTGTTTTTTGGTGCCAATTTGGCTTTGGGAAGTGCTTTGGAGCTGCTTCTTGGTCCAGCCACTCAACTGGTCATCACTGGTTGTCATAGAATCCACTTTTCATCTCACAATCCAATCGAGAAATAGTTTGTTGTTGCATAGAGTAAGAGAGGATGACACTTCAAAATGACGATTTTTTTGATTTTCAGTCAGCTCATGAGGCACCCACTTATTGAGTATTTTCACCTTTCCAATTTGCTTCAAATGCCAAATGACTGTAGAATGGTTGATGTTGATTGAGTTCTTGGGCAACTTTTTGTGTAGTTATGAGAGGATCAGCTTTGATGATTGCTCTCGGTTGTTGTCAACTTCCGAAGGCCAGCTCCTATGCTCCTCATCTTCAAGGCTCGTCTCCTTTGCAGAACTTTTTGAACAACCACTGAAATGTATATTCGTTAGCAGTTCTGGGCCAAATGCGTTGTTAATATTGTGCGTTGTTTCTGCTGCTTTACAACCCATTTTGAACTTGAATAAGAAAATCACTTGAATTTGCTTTTGGTCTACCATCATTTCCATCAGTTCAGTTCGGTTGCTTAGTTGTATCCGACTCTTTGCAACCCATGAACTGCACGTGGCACTCCAGGCCTCCCTGTCCATCACCAACTCCCGGAGTCCACCCAAACCCATGTCCATCGAGTTGATGATGCCATCCAACCATCTCATCCTCTGTCGTCCCCTTCTCCTCCTGCCCCCAATCCCTCCCAGCATCAGGGTCTTTCCAATGAGTCAGCTCTTTGCATCAGGTGGCCAAAGTATTGGAGTTTCAGCTTCCATATCAGTCCTTCCAGTGAACACCCAGGACTGATCTCCTTTAGGATGGACTGGTTGGATCTCCTTGAAGTCCAAGGGACTCTCAAGAGTCTTCTCCAGCACCACAATTCAAAAGCATCAATTCTTTGGCTCTCAGCTTTCTTTAGAGTCCAACTCTCACATCCATACATGACTACTGGAAAAACCATAGCCTTGACTAGACGGACCTTTGTTGGCAAAGTAATATCTCTGTTTTACAATATGGTGTCTAGATTGGTCATAACTTTCCTTCCAAGAAGTAAGTGTCTTTTAATTTCATGGCTGCAATCACCACCTTCAGTGATTTTGGAGCCCAGGAAAATAGTCAGCCACTGTTTTCCCCATCTATTTCCCATGAAGTGATGGGGCCAGATGCTATGATCTTAGTTTTCTGAATGTTGAGCTTTAAGCCAACTTTTTCACTCTCTTTCACTTTCATCAAGAGACTTTTAGTTCTTCACTTTCTTCCATAAGGGTGGTGTCATCTGTATATCTGAAGTTATTGATAATTTCTCGCAGCAATCTTGGTTCCAGCTTCTGCTTCCTCCAGCCCAGCATTTCTCATGATGTACTCTAGTTTAAAATAAATATAAAATAAGCAGCAAGTAATAAGTCATTAGCAAAAAACATAAAGCAAGAAATGCACTTTTTAAAATGATGTATAATATAACAACATTTACTTAGGAATGTATTCTAGTGTCAAATGGCAAATTTCCACAGTGCAAAACCACAGCTACTTTTACATCAATCTGGATAGCTTATGATGAGAAACACAGGTGGGATAAGTGATATACTTGGAGACACAGTGACCCCAAGGGTTGAGTAGAATCTGTGCCGGTGAGGAAATGAGGAAAGGAAGGCTCTGTTCTGGCCAAGCTGGTGCCTCCAGGTTTGGTCTCAGAGCCACTTGATGTGCCCCTCACAGGGCTGATGGTCTGCTTAGAGGCCGCTTTCAGGTATCCGCCTCTTCTTCATGAAGACGCTAGGTAGCAAGATTAAATACAGTGTGAAGATAAACCAGGTTGCAGTTACTGCCTACTTGAGCTTCTTGCAGCTTTCCGTGTGGTCTGTGCTCTCTCAGTAGTCACCACCCGTCCTGATGTGCTGTGTGTGCTGGTGAGCGGGCCCTGGCCTGGCTGACACAGCTGTCTAGTAGGCAGCCTGTGTCAAGGGTGGGTGAGAGAGGAGCTCAGAGCTGGTCTTTGGGGTCCTCAGCAGGTGTGGGTGGGGAGACGAGGACAGGAGTTAGTCTTGGGAGGTCCAGCTGCCCTTCATGTTTGCATAGGCATGCTCAGGTGGTTGTACTTGAGTTTGCTGTGTGCTCGCAGTGGCCCGAGGTTGCAGGGGTGACACCAGGCATCTGAGTACTGTTCGTTGTCTGTAGAGGGACCCCACCCTCACCCCACTGTGACCAGGACAGGGCAGGCGAGGGTAGCAGGAGGTATTATCAGCTGCAGAGCACTGCTTTGGATGCAGGGGTTCCAGG
Organism: Aepyceros melampus; assembly: GCA_006408695.1. Taxonomy (NCBI): domain Eukaryota; kingdom Metazoa; phylum Chordata; class Mammalia; order Artiodactyla; family Bovidae; genus Aepyceros; species Aepyceros melampus. The sequence goes on from SJXQ01009352.1 coordinate 247,421, forward strand.
GCTGGTCAACTTGTGAAGATGGCACCCATGTGCTTTCTGTTGTGGACTTTGTTATGTATTTTCCTTCTTTCTGTCTCTAGGTCAAGCGTTCAAGAAGTAAAGGGGGCCTCGCGGGCCCTGATGGGACCAAGTCTGTCTTTGGGCAGATGTGCGCTAAGATGAGCTCGTTCAGTCCTGACAGCCTCCTCCTCCCCCATCGCGTCTGGAAGGTCAAGTTTGTGGGTAAGAGCTCATCTGTGTGGAGGGGTGTTGGTGTGAGAGGAGAACTGGGAGACCCCCCCAGCTGCTCCCCAGGGGGCTCTGATGCAGTCAGTGACTGTGAGCTATGACCCTCCTTTTCCCTAGGTGAATCTGTGGATGACTGTGGTGGTGGCTACAGTGAGTCCATAGCTGAGATCTGTGAGGAGCTGCAGAACGGACTCACCCCGCTTCTGATCGTAACACCCAATGGGAGGGATGAGTCGGGGGCCAACCGGGACTGCTACCTGTTCAGCCCAGCTGCCAGGGCGCCTGTGCACACCAGCATGTTCCGGTTCCTGGGTAGGCCTCTCGTGTGGATGCGATGCTGCAGGCATGCAGCACCGTGTGCTCTGCTCAGTGTGATGGCTGCTCTGTCTTGGGACTGGTGGTGGCTGTTGTAAATGCCTGCTTTAGCTTCCTCAGTGTGTAGCTGCAGGGACATGCAGAGCTGGACCATTAGCAGCTGTGTGCTAAGGACCAGACGGTGCCTTTGTCACTCGGAGGATCTGAGATACAGTGTTTCTGCATCTTAAACATATCCGAAACTTGGGATCACATCTTAGAGAGTCTACATTTGGCCAGGCCCTCCCTCCTGGTGAGGGTTTGCATCCATCACTCATGGCACTGCCTCCAACTTCCTTGAGAAACTCCAGCTGTCTACTTTGCCATATAAGGAACAAGGATTAGCCATTGTGGCTACAACTGTTGGTGGAAAGAGCAGAAGAGTTATAGACTTAGTCCATAGGAACAGAAGCAAGTAATGAATTTTAGTGTACGGTTTAAGGCTGCAAGGACAGACCTAAGTTTCTGTGAATCGGGGCAGCGTTGGTTTGGAAGGCACTGAGGCCAGTGCCAAGCTCATCTCCACTGTGTGCTTGAGTGGACTGGGAACTTTGTCATCAGCACCAAGTATATCCTGTCTTCTGTGCTTTGAATGAGCAGGTGTGTTACTGGGTATTGCCATTCGGACTGGAAGTCCCCTGAGTCTGAACCTTGCTGAGCCTGTCTGGAAGCAGCTGGCTGGGATGAACCTCACCATTGCAGACCTCAGTGAGGTAACCTCCAGGAGGGAGAGTACAGAGAAATGGGACTCACTGTGTGTCCAGTGAAAGCATAGTGGGAGTCACCTGCGGTCTGGTTAAGAGGCACAGCCTGTGCTGAGGTCCCAACATACTCATGATGATCAGTCTGCTGGCCATCTGGTACCAGAGTGGCAGTGTGGACACAGGCCAACTTGTTTCTAGAACTTGATACCTGCTTTGTGGGCTTTGCCACTTGTACAGTCTTGTCAGAAAGCTTGCTGTCTTTCCTATGGCATAGCTGAGTATGTGGGCAGGCAGCTGGGGGGCAGTTTAGGCTCCTGGGGCCTCTCCAGGGTGTGGTTCCCTCAGTGCAGGTGGGACTCACCTCTGACCAACACAGTCACTGTCAGCAAGTGGTTTTAAGGACTTCCCTTGTTGCAGACTCTTTCTTCAGCTCCATGGGTGAAAACATTTCCCTGCTGCTCCTCCTTTCTTTCCTGGCACATGCAGTGCACTTGGAGCCTTGCCATAGGCTCCAGGCAGATCGAGACCTGGCATGCCATGTATGGGATGTGAACAGGGGCCTGGGGCAGAGGAACAACCCTGGCTCAGTAGGTGAACTCCCTTCTTCCCTTGAAAGGTTGACAAAGATTTTATCCCTGGACTCATGTACATCCGTGATAACGAGGCCACCTCAGAGGAGTTTGAGGCCATGAGCCTGCCCTTCACAGTGCCTAGTGCCAGCGGCCAGGACATCCAGCTGAGCTCCAAGCACACACACATCACTTTGGACAACCGTGCAGAGTATGTCCGGCTCGCAATAAACTACAGGTGTGTGACTGTCTGCCTTCTAAAATTTCAACTCAATAAATAGCAAAAATAGCAGAAAATGGTTTGCTTGGGTGGCAGCTTTTGTTCCATAAGTAAAATTTAATGGACTTGGCTCCAGCAATTGCTGCCTACAATCATCAAAGCTTCCTTTGTGGTCGGGGTCAGAGTACTTACATTCTCACCTGAGATTCCAGGCTCTGGCTAGAACACCGAGGTGAGAAGTCCCCTGTCCGACTCTGCCAGCAGGGGTCACAGGGCCTCTGTGTGCTACCTTTCCGGGACAGGGCTGTGTTTGGATGGTCTCCACCCATCATGGGGCCCTTGCACTACCACTCAGTTGTGTTTGCTGCATTGCGGACAGGCAGCACCATCCATGACCTCTGCCCACTGTCCCCTTAGTGTGGTCTTTGGAAGCCTTGTCCTCCAGAATCACCCAACTGGGTGTTGGGATGAGGCCCAATGTGTCAGGTGGGCTTTGCTTGCTGGACTCTGGCTGAGGGCAGTCCTTGAGGTACCCTGTGTCATCCACCTGTGTTCATTTCTGTCTCATGCCCTAACTCGCCAGTCACAAGGACCTTGGGTACAACACTGACTTTCAGAAAGTTCTTAGCTTGGCTGTTTTGGGACCTGACTCTGACTGTGCATGTCTAATTCTGGCTCCTTCCTGGGAAGGAGGGAAAGATGGAGAATTGTGTCTTGTAATGGGTATAGCTGTGGCTCATTTTTGAGGTAGAATTCTGTGGGCCAGTCTTGCTTCTCAATCCTCGAGAAGCTTTGAGACTGTCTGCAAAGCTCACACCTTGCCCATCCGCATGATGAGACTTGGCATGAGTAGCGCATGATCTGCTTGAAATGCAAAGTGGATTTTTTTTTTCAGACTCCACGAATTTGATGAGCAGGTAGCTGCCGTTCGTGAGGGGATGGCCCGAGTCGTGCCTGTCCCTCTTCTCTCTCTGTTCACCGGATATGAGTTGGAGACGATGGTATGCCCACCCCTTCTCTGTGCTTCCTTGCAGCGCCCTTCTCATGGTAATTCAGTGAATCAGCACCACCAGTTAACCTCTCAGTTAAATCTCACTCTTGGAGGTCTGAGATGTGCTCATGCCTTTTGAGTGAAGTAAGATGCGCCCAGGAAGCGAGTATTTGCTGCCTCCCACTCCTCCCCTCCAGCTGCTCTCACCTGACCCTCCCCACCCTAGCCCTGGTAGAAAGCTGTAGTATGCTTATGTGAAGTGTGTCCCTCCACAGGTATGTGGCAGCCCAGACATCCCGCTGCACCTTTTAAAGTCTGTGGCAACGACAAGGGGGTGGAGCCCTCTGCACCCCTGATCCAGTGGTTCTGGGAGGTGATGGAGTCCTTCTCCAACACCGAGCGCTCCCTCTTCCTTCGCTTCGTGTGGGGTCGCACAAGGCTGCCCAGGACCATCGCTGACTTTCGGGGTAGAGACTTCGTCATCCAGGTGTGGCTCTTGCATCTCCTTTGGGATCAACTGAGAGTCATGCCCCTCACACAGAGCTCTGCCGCAGATGAGAAAACAAACCGTTCTTTCCTGTTACATGGTTTTCCTACCCTCTGGAAACAAAATGAAAAACACTTAACTTCTCTGATATGAGAGGTCAGAGTTTTATGGCTACAGGTGTTGGGTACCACTACCTACTTCTAAAAAATGTATCTGGCCACCCCCAGAATATGCTGCATAAGTCAGCATATTCTAGATTCTGAGCACACACATCATGTAAAAAAGCATTTGTTTGAGTATCTGGTTGAATTAGGCAAATCAATAAATAATGCTACTTACTGAGAAAAATCAGAGTGCCCATTCGATTGAGAATAAGAATTCTGCCTTGAGTTCTGACTGGTCAGAATCAGGCTCTGTTTACCTGCCAGCCCCTGGGGGTGAAATCACAGCAACCAATTGCTATTTTTTACTGAAAGTCCTAAGAATTAATGAGTTGCTCCTTTTTATTTCTGAAATTGACTAGATGATATTTTTTCTGATATTTTGTTATTCTTAGTCAAAAACATCATGCTGTATGTGAATGAGAGTCAACTCTAATGAATGTAATAAAACAGATTGCAGTTTCACCTGTCCTGTACATGGTCTCTGATTATTTAACATTTTTCATTAACAGGTATTGGATAAGTACAACCCACCTGACCATTTCCTTCCTGAATCCTACACATGCTTCTTCTTGTTGAAGTTGCCCAGGTACTCCTGTAAGCAGGTGCTGGAGGAGAAACTGAAATACGCCATCCACTTTTGCAAGTCAATAGACACAGATGATTACGCTCGCATAGCCCTCACAGGGGAGCCGGCTGCGATGACAGCAGTGACGACTCGGAGAATGAGGATGTGGATTCATTTGCCTCAGATTCTACCCAGGATTATCTAACAGGACACTGAGCTGGATAAATGCCATCCACCACAAGACCCCACGAGACTGACTGAGACAGCAGAGTGCTACAGTTTAGAGTTCAGGGCATGATATGTGCCAGGAGATGGGTTAGTCCCCTAGTGTGTGGGATATCGATTGGAGAGTTAGCCTTGCACTTGGATACTTTGTTAAAAGGGTCTTCTAACCCACAATGCTGCATTACATGTAGGACTTCGTGTTTACTAAAGTGCGTAAAAGTTTTAACATGAATATTGAATTGCAGCATCCCCGAAAATGAATAAAAAGCCTTTTCCCTTGTGGGTGCAATAGATATTTTCCCCTTCCTTTTAAATGTTGTGCATTGCCTTGATTGTACATTGGAAATACTGTGTAACAATGAAATCCTATTATAAATATTTCAATTAATTTTACTCAAAATTTGTTATTAAAATTTTTTTGAACATTAAATGATCAGTATTACTTGAATGCATCCAGAGTTATTTAAACCAAACCAAAACAAAAAGGCTGCCGGCTCCCCTCTCCTCCCCAGGTGCTCACGCCAGCATTTGCGGTGTGTGACTGGAGCCAAGTCCTCTCCGTGAGCAGTGTCATCACTTCTGTCATGGACAGCACTATATATAATGTTTGTGTCATGTTTATGCCTAAATTTTAATTCTCTATAAATAAAACATTTGTCACAAAATTGTAAGCTGATCTTTCATATATGGTTAAAACTAGCACTGGTGGATATACTACCACCAAAATATAGACGAGTGTTTGATGCAGTACTAGTTAAAATGATTCCAGTCTAATTAGACTTTTTTGGTTACAGATCCAAACTCATTACAGTGATGGAGGGAGCGGTCATCAGGAGCTGGGAGAGGTTTAGGGGAGTGGCTGGGGTCAGGAGCATCTCCTGCCCTCCATGCCGTCGTGGCTCCTGTAGGCTTAGGGGCGAGGGAGTGTTCTGGTCCAGTCGGCCATGGGGTAGGATTTGAGCTGCTTGTTTCGGGGTCATGTGTCTAGAACGCTCTGCAGAGAGAAAGACAGATTGCAGTAGGAAGATTGGTTGACAGGCCTGATGCAGTAGAACTTAGGGTAAACGGTACCAGATGGAGGCCAGAGGTAAGTGTTTTATGTTGGGAGACTGCTCAGGGATCCAATGTGTTACATTAAAAGATCCAAAAGAGAAATTTTCTTCTGGGAAATTATTCTTGACCAAGATGGTAATAACATTTTTCAGCTAGTATTAAAATTTCCACAAGCTGTGAGATTTGTTTTTTAATCACCATCCCTTTCATTAGTCAGTCAGTGGCACACAGTTCACTTCAGTTCAGTCGCTCAGTCGTCGTGTCTGACTCTTTGCGACCCCATGAATCGCAGCACGCCAGGCCTCCCTGTCCATCAACAACTCCTGGAGTTCACTCAGACTCACGTCCGAGTCAGTGATGTGAATCGCAGCACGCCAGGCCTCCCTGTCCATCAACAACTCCTGGAGTTTACTCAGACTCACGTCCGAGTCAGTGATGCCATCCAGCCATCTCATCCTCTGTCGTCCCCTTCTCCTGCCCCCAATCCCTCCCAGTATCAGAGTCTTTTCCAATGAGTCAACTCTTCACATGAGGTGGCCAAAGTACTGGAGCTTCAGTTTTAGCATCATTCCTTCCAAAGAAATCCCAGGGTTGATCTCCTTCAGAATGGACTGGTTGAATCTCCTTGCAGTCCAAGGGACTCAAGAATCTTCTCCAACACCATAGTTTGAAAGCATCAATTCTTCGGTGCTCTTCCTTCTTCACAGTCCAACTCTCACATTCATACATAACTACTGGAAAAACCATAGCCTTGACTAGACGGACCTTAGTCGGCAAAGTAATGTCTCTGGCTTTTGAATATACTATCTAGGTTGGTCGTGACTTTTCTTCCAAGGAGTAAGGGTCTTTTAATTTCATGGCTGCAGTCACCATCTGCAGTGATTTTGGAGCCCAAAAAAATAAAGTCTGACACTGTTTCCACTGTTTCCCCATCTATTTCCCATATTTCCCATGAAGTGATGGGACTGGATGCCATGATCTTCGTTTTCTGAATGTTGAGCTTTAAGCCAACTTTTTCACTCTCTTTCATTTTCATCAAGAGGCTTTTTAGGTCCTCTTCACTTTCTGCCATAAGGGTGGTGTCATCTGCATATCTGAGGTTATTGATATTTCTCCCAGCAATCTTGATTCCAGCTTGTGCTTCTTCCAGCCCAGCGTTTCTCATGATGTACTCTGCATAGAAGTTAAATAAGCAGGGTGACAGTATACAGCCTTGATATACTCCTTTTCCTATTTGGAACCAGTCTGTTGTTCCATGTCCAGTTCTAACTTACTTGTCAACCTGCATACAGATTTCTCAAGAGGCAGGTCAGGTGGTCTGGTATTCCCATCTCTTTCAGAATTTTCCACAGTTTATTGTGATCCACACAGTCAAAGGCTTTGGCATAGTCAATAAAGCAGAAATAGATGTTTTCTTCTCCCAGCAATCTTGATTCCAGCTTGTGCTTCTTCCAGCCCAGCGTTTCTCATGATGTACTCTGCATAGAAGTTAAATAAGCAGGGTGACAGTATACAGCCTTGATATACTCCTTTTCCTATTTGGAACCAGTCTGTTGTTCCATGTCCAGTTCTAACTTACTTGTCAACCTGCATACAGATTTCTCAAGAGGCAGGTCAGGTGGTCTGGTATTCCCATCTCTTTCAGAATTTTCCACAGTTTATTGTGATCCACACAGTCAAAGGCTTTGGCATAGTCAATAAAGCAGAAATAGATGTTTTCTTGGAACTCTCGCTTTTTCCATGATCCAGAGGATGTTGGCAATTTGATCTCTGGTTCCTCTGCCTTTTCTAAAACCCAGCTTGAACATCAGGAAGTTCATGGTTCATGTATTGCTGAAGTCTGGCTTGGACAATTTTGAGCATTACTTTACTAGCATGTGAGATGAGTGCAATTGTGTGGTAGTTTGAGCATTCTTTGACATTGACTTTCTTTGAGATTGGAATGAAAAGTGACCTTTTCCAGTCCTGTGGCCACTGCTGAGTTTTCCAGATTTGCTGGCATATTGAGTGCAGCTGTTTCACAGCATCATCTTTCAGGATTTGAAATAGCTCCACTGGAATTCCATCACCTCCACTAGCTTTGTTCATAGTGATACTTTCTAAGGCCCACTTGACTTCACATTCCAGGATGTCTGGCTCTAGATTAGTGATCACAGCATCATGATTATCTGTGTCCTGAAGATCTTTTTTGTACAGTTCTGTGTATTCTTGCCACTTCTTAATATCATCTGCTTCTGTTAGGTCCATACCATTTCTGTCCTTTATCGAGCCCATCTTTGCATCAAATGTTCCCTTGGTATCTCTCATTTTCTTGAAGAGGTATCTAGTCTTTCCCATTCTGTTCTTTTCCTCTGTTTATTTGCATTGATCGCTGAAGAAGGCTTTCTTATCTCTTCTTGCTATTCTTTGGAACTCTGCATTCAGATGCTTAGATCTTTCCTTTTCTCGTTTGCTTTTCGCCTCTCTTCTCTTCACAGCTATTTTTAAGGCCTCCCCAGACAGCCATTTTGCTTTTTTGCATTTCTTTGCCATGGGGATGGTCTTGATTCCTGTCTGCTGTACAATGTCACAAACCTCATTCCATAGTTCATCAGGCACTCTATCTATCAGATCCAGACCCTTAAATCTATTTCTCACTTCCACTGTATAATCGTAAGGGATTTGATTTAGGTCATACCTGAATGGTCTAGCGGTTTTCCTTACTTTCTTCCATTTCAGTCTGAATTTGGTAATGAGTTTGTGATCTGAGCCACAGTCAGCTCCTCATCTTGTTTTTGTTGATTGTATAGAGCTTGTCCATCTTTGGCTGCAAAGAAAATAATCAATCTGATTTCGGTGTTGACCATCTGGTGATGTCCATGTGTAGAGTCTTCTCTTGTGTTGTTGGAAGAGGGTGTTTGCTATGACCAGTATATTTTCTTGGCAAAACTCTATTAGTCTTTGGCCTGCTTCATTCTGCATTCCAAGGCCAAATTTGCCTGTTACTGTAGGTGTTTCTTGACTGCCTACTTTTGCATTCCAGTCCCCTAGAATGAAAAGGACATCTTTTTTCGGGTATTAGTTCTAAAAGGTCTTGTAGGTCTTCGTAAAACCATTCACTTCAGCTTCTTCAGCATTACTGGTTGGGCATGGACTTGGATAACTGTGATATTGAATGGTTTGCCTTGGAGTCGAACAGAGATCATTCTGTTGTTTTTGAGATTGCATCCAAGTACTGCATTTCGGACGCTCTTGTTGACCATGATGGCTACTCTATTTCTTCTGAGGGATTCCTGCCCACAGTAGTAGATACAATGGTCATCTGAGTTAAATTCACCCATTCCAGTCCATTTTAGTTGGCTCATTCCTAGAATGTCGACGTTTACTCTTGCCATCTCATGTTTGACTACTCCAATTTGCCTTGATTCATGGACCTGACATTCCAGGTTCCTATGCAGTATTGCTCTTTACAGCATTGGATCTTGTTTCTATCACCAGTCACATCCATAGCTGGGTATTGTTTTTGCTTTGGCTCCATCCCTTCATTCTTTCTGGAGTTATTTCTCCACTGATCTCCAGTAGCATATTGGGCACCTACCGACCTGGGGAGTTCCTTTTTCAGTGTCCTATCCTTTTGCCTTTTCATATTGTTCATGGGGTTTTCAAGGCAAGAATACTGAAGTTGTTTGCTATTCCCTTCTCCAGTGGACCACATTCTGTCAGATGGCACATTAAGTGCAGGTGGCTGCGACCCAGCACACTAAGCGCAGCTGAGAGGAGCTACCCCACGTCCAAGGTCAGGGGCAGCGGCCGAGAGTGCCAGGCTGTGACGGCGCAGGAACAGCCAAGAGGAGCTACGCAAGTCCGAGGTTAGGGACGGCGGCCGAGAGGAGCTACTCTTCGTCCTAGGTCAGTGGCGGCCGGGAGGAGACACCCAGTGTCCGAGGTCAGGGGCGGCGGCTGAGAGGAGCTACCCCGTGTCCGAGGCCAGGGGCGGCCGGGAGAAGCCACCTCGCACCTGAGGTCAGGGGCGGCGGCCGGGAGGAGCAACCCGAGGAGCAGTGGCTGCCGTGGGTGCAGGAGGGCCTAGAGGAGCCATCCTATGTTGAGGGTCAGGAAGGGCGGTGGTGAGGAGATACCCTTGTCCAAGGTAAGCAGCAGCAGCTGTGCTTTGCTGGAGCAGCCATGAAGAGATCCCATGCCCAAGGTAAGAGAAACCCAAGTAAGATGGTAGGTGTTGCAGGAGGGCATCAAAGGGCAGACACATTGACACCATACTCACAGAAAACTAGTCAATCTAATTACACTAGGACCACAGCCTTGTCTAACTCTAACTCAGTGGCACACAGTAAGCATTTATTGAACTTCCCTACTGGTCCTGTGGTTAAGAACCTGCCTGCTTATACAGGGGACATGGGTTCGATCCCTAGTCTAGGAGGATTCCACATGCTGGGGGGCAACTAAGCCTGTATGCCACTACTACTGAAGCTCGTGTGCCCTAGACCCTGTGTTCTGCAAAAGAGATGCCACCAAAATAAGCCCGTGCACCGTAACTAGAATGCAGCTGTCACTCACCACACCTAGTGAAAAGCCAGAGCAGCAACAAAAACCCAGCACAGCCAAAAATAGTTTTTTTTTTTTTTAAAGTAAATACTTATTTCTCTCTTTCTGCATCTGGGTGGGCTAGTTTTGGCTGCATGGTTCTAGACTGTGGGTTGGTAGGGCTCTGCTTCACATGCCCTTCTGATGACTCAGGGTAGGAGAGCAAGTAAGAACAGGTATAGCCTGCACTCAGGCCTGAGTCCTTGTCAAGGTGTCCAGAAAGTCCTCTTTTCCAACTACATATCTGCATGAGGCCAAATTTTCTTCATATCCTTCGGTCAAAACATTATATGGGTGTTTTTCCTGTTTTCTTCCAAGAGTTTTATAGTGTAAATCTCTTAAAACTATAAAATCCATTTTATTTTTATGTATGGTGTTAGGGGTTGCAGGAGACATGGGTTCAATCCCAGGGTTGAGAAGATCCCCTGGAGAAGGAAATGACAACTCACTCTAGTATTCTTGCCTGGGAAATCCCATGGATAGAGGAGCCTGGCTGGCTACAGTCCATGGGGTTGCAAAAGAGTTGGACATGATTTAGTGACTAAGCAACCACTAAACAGCTGGTATTAAGGCATGTTCTAATTTCATTCTTGTAGCTGTCCAGATTTCCTAGCACCACTTACTAGAAGAGGCTGTCTTTAATATATATTGTTGCCTCCTTTGTCATAGATTAGGTGACCATAGGTGCATGAGTTTATTTTTGGGCCCTCTCTCCTGTTCAGTTGATCTATATTTCTGTTTTTGTGCCAGTACCATACTGTTTTGATGACTAGTTTTGTAGTATAGTTTGAAGTCAGGGAGCCCTGCCTGATTCCTTCAGCTCCATTTTTCTTTCTCAAGATTACTTTGGCTATTCAGAGTCTTGTATTTCCCCAAAAATTGTAAAATTGTTTGTTCTAGTTTTATGAAGGTAATTTCACAGGGGTTGCATTGAATCTGTAGATTGCTTTGGGTAGTATATTAATTTTCATTATATTGATTCTTCCAATCTAAGAACATGGTATAGTTTTCTATCTGCTTGTGTCCTCTTTGTTTTCCTTCATCATTACTTTATAGTTTTCTGAGTACAGGTCTTTTTTCCCTTAGGTAGATTTATTCCTAGATATTTTATTCTTTCTGTTGCAGTGGTAAATGGGATTGTTAATTTCTCTTTCTACTTTTTCATTGTTAAGTGTATAGGAATACAAGATATTTTTATGCGTTAGTTTTGTATCCTGCAACTTAACCAAATTTATTGATCACAGAAAGATCTTTTTTGACCCACCTCCTAAAGTAATGAAAATAAAAACAAAAATAGTTGAGACCTAATTAAACTTAAAAGCTTTTGCTCACCAAAGGAAACCATAAACAAGATGAACCTTCAGAATGTGAGAAAATAGTTGCAAACAAGCAACAAAGGATTAATTTCCAAAATATACAAACAGCTTATGGAGTTCAGTATCAAACAAGTGATCCAATCAAAAAATGGGCAGAAGACTTAAACAGACATCTCTCCAAAGAAGATGGCCAACAGACACAGGAAAAGATGCTCAACATCACTGGTAAAGAATCTGCCTGCCAATGCAGGGGACTCATTACTAGAGAATGCCAAATCAAAACTACAATGAGGTACCACCTCACACCAGCCAGAATAGCCATCATCAAGAAATCTACAAACAATCAATGCTAGAGACGGTGTGAAGAAAAGGTACCCTTCCTGCACAGTTGGGAATGTAAATTGGTGCAACCACTGTGGAGAACAATATGGAGGTTCCTTAAAAAGCTAAACATATATGTATAATTTTGGCTGAATTGTATGGCAGAAATTGAACATTGTGAAACAATTTTCCTCCAGTTAATAAATTTTTAAAAATTAAAAAAATTAACTTCCCTTGCTGACAAATTTGCATCAGATATAATTTATATTTATAATCATATAAATCAAATAAATTTATAATTATATCTATAATATAATTTATAATTTATTATAATCTTATTTAGCTTATGTTAAACATAGGCACAATGAAAGTATTAAAGCTAAACATAGAATTACCATATGACTTGTCATATACCCTGAGAAAACCATAACTCAAAAAGATACATGTACTTCAATGTTTATTGAAGCACTATTTAAAATATCCAGGACATGGAAGCAGTCTATTTGTCCACCAATAGATGAGTGGATAAAGAAGTTGTGGTACATATATCCAATGGAATATTTGTTGTTATTTGGTCTCTTAAGTCATGTCTGACTCTCTTATGACCCCATGGACTGTAGCCAGCCAGGCTCCTCTGCCCATGGGATTTCCCAGGCAAGAATACTGGAGTGGGTTGCCATTTCCTTCTCTAGGGGACCTTCCTAACCCAGGAGTCAAACCAGTATCTCCAGTGTAGGCATCAGGGAAATCCACAATGGAATATTACTCAGCCATTAAAAGGAATGAAATTGAGTCAGTTGAAGTGATGTGGATGAACCTAGAGCCTGTCATACAGAGTGAAGTAAGAAAGAAAAAACAATATTGTATGTTAAATGCATATATATGGAATCTAGAGAAATGGTACTGATGAACCTAATTGCAGACAGGAATTGAGGTGCAGATGTAGAGAACGGACTTGTGGAAATGGGGGGAAAGCAAAGGCGGAAATGAATTGAGAGAGTCGCATTGACATATATACATGACCATGTGTGAAATAGACACTTAGTGGGAAGTTGCTGTACAGCATAGCACCGGGAGGTCAGCTTGGTGCTCTGTGATGGCCTCGAAGGGTGGGGTGGGGTTGGTGGTGAGAGGGAGGCTGAAGGGGGAGAGGATATATGTATACATATGGCTGATTCACAATGTTGTACAGCAGAAACCAATACAATATTGTAAAAATTATATTACAATAAAATTATTAAGATTGTCCCTTGATATCTGCAGAAAATTGGTTCCAGGTACCCTAAGGCTCTGGATGCTCAAGTCCCTTATGTAAAATAGTGTAACATTTGCATATAACATTTGTATATCCTCTCATATACTTTAAACCATCTCTTATAATACCTATAATACATACTTGTAATACCTGCTGCTGCTGCTGCTGCTAAGTTGCTTCAGTCGTGTCCGACTCAGTGCAACCCCATAGACAGCAGCCCACTAGGCTCCGCCATCCCTGGGATTCTCCAGGCAAGAACACTAGAGTGGGTTGCCATTTCCTGCTCCAATGCATGAAAGTGACAAGTGAAAGTGAAGGCACTCAGTCATGTCCAACTCTTTGCTACTCCATGGACTGCAGCCCACCAGGCTCCTCCATCCACAGGATTTTCCCGGCAAAAGTACTGCAGTGGGGTGCCATTGCCTTCTCCGTTGTAATACCTAATGCAGTGCAAATACTATGTAAATTGTCAACACACTCAAATTTTGCTCTTAGGAACTTTCTGGGATTATTTTTCCTGAATATTTTTGATCTGAGGTTGGTTGAATCTGCACTTGTGGAACAATAGTGGAGGGCTGACTGTTGCAGTTTTGGACTGCAGAGGCAAGAATGAGAATTTGGCTATCTTAAGCCAGAGTAAAGGGACTGATAAAAATGTAAATGTGATTCACTATTTTTTTTTTGTTTTAGAAAATAATTTCTCAAAATAGTATTCATGTTAATAAGAAATTGGCTATTTTTAGTTTAAAATGGATAATTTAAAAATTTTCAGTCTTACATACTAACATTTTTGCTGTTTATCCTATCCTTACCTTGTGGGACTATTAAAAAAATTTTTTTTCAGTTTTAATTTCTAATATGGTAACTTGTTAAATACAATTCAGATAAAAATCACTGAGGATCCTAAAGGCTTTAGGAGTGAAAAGTATCTTGAGACCCAAACTGCTGCTTCCTGGGGAGGACAGCTGCCCCCACACCAGCTCACTTCCAGTGTTAGGGCCCTGTCCACAAGCTTTTGCACAAAGCATACTCACTATGAGTTCTTTTTTCTTCCTTCCTTCCTTTCTTTTTTTAGTTTCAGAAGCCCTGAAGGATTATCTATTTCCTCTTTCTTCTGGTGGCACTGCTATGACCCCAAGTCGCAACTTTGCCTCCATGGTGCAAGTGCATGCCCAGTGGAAGCCACCAGCACTTGATCCCCTGCTCTCTCTTTTAGGTGGCTTGGATGGAAAGAGCCTTTGGAGGTTTCTCCAAGCAGTGAGCCAGTCCTAGTGTGGGATGCTGGAAACTGCAGTTGACATGCTGCTTCTAGAGCAGGGAGTGCTGGACACTGCATGTCCTAGTCCTAGGACCAGGCCCTTTCTCTTTAATGATGGGCTGCAGTGGTGCTGCTGGCATGCCACAGGGATGCCCTCCACCTAGGTGAGGGGCAGGCCCTCTCCAGTGTAGGGAGCTCAGCCAGGTGGGCCCCATCTCAGCCACTTTTCAGTTTTTTTTCCCCATATACGCAAATGAGATTCCTCTGAGGAAGTCTGCATGATGAGTTTTCCTCTAGCTCATTACATTAAAAAAAAAAATGTTAAAGCAGTCTCAGATTCATAGCAAAATGGAGTGGAAAGTATAGAGAGTTCACACATGCCCCTTGCCCCTGCACATGCATAACATTCCTACTATCAACCTATGAAACAGAGTGGTAGATTTGTTACAATTGATAAACCTACATCAACTCCTCACTGTCATTCAAAATCCACAGTTCAATTAAGGCTTACTCCTGGTGGTGTTACATTCTAACAGTTTGGACAAATATATAATGAAGTATTTCATCACTTTAGTGTCATACAGAATAGTGTCACTGCCCTAAAAATCCTGTGGTTGTTCAGTCACTAAGTCGTGTCCAGTTCTTTGCAACCCCATGGACTGCACCATGCCAAGCACCTCTGCCCTTGTCTATCTCCCAGAGTTTGCTCAAATTCATGTCCATTGGGACCATGATCTAACCATCTCATCCTCTGCCATCCCCTTCTCCTTTTACCTTCAGTCTTTTCCTGGCATGAGGATCTTTTCCAATGAGTCAGCTCTTGTGACCCATGGACTGCAACATGCCAGGCTTCCCTGTCCATCACTAAATATACTCTTATTATTCCATTCAGCAATTGTGTTTCCTGGTGCTTATTCAAAAGTTCAAAGTACGTTTACACAAACACCATGGGTCGCACATGGTGATGCATGTGTTTCACACTGTTGCCAGTCCGCCCCACCCTCTCCCTGCTGCCATCCCCACAAGTCCGTTTTCTATGTCTGCATCTCTATTCCTGCCCTGCAAATAGGTTCTCAGTACCAGTTTTTTAATATTTCATATACATGTATTAATATACAGCAGTGTGTACATGTCAATCCCAGTCTATCCCTCACCCTCACTACTCTCCCCTGCTAACCATAGGTTTGTTATTTAAGTGTGTGTCTGATTCTATTTTATAAATAAGTTTGTGTCATTTTTAAAGATTTTTTGTGTGTGTGATATCATATAATATTTGTCTTTCTCTGTCTGACTTATTTCACTCAGTGTGATGATCTCCAGGTCCATCCATGTTATTGCAAATGGCATTGTTTCTTTTTAATGACGGAGTAATATTCCATTATTCCTTACATAATATTCCATTATGGACATTCTGGAATGAGAAGTCAGGTGGGCCTTAGGAAGCATCACTACGAACAAAGCTAGTGGAGATAGGTGATGGAATTCCAGCTGAGCTATTTCAAACCCTAAAAGATGATGCTGGAAAGTGCTGTACTCAATATGTCAGCAAATTTGGAAAACAGCAGTGGCCACAAGACTGGAAAAGGTCAGTTTTCATTCCAATCCCAAAGAAAGGTAATGCCAAAGAATGCTCAAACTACCACACAATTGCACTCATCTCACATGCTAGTAAAGTAATGCTCAAAATTCTCTAAGCCAGTCTTCAGCAATACATGAACCATGAAATTCCAGATGTTGAAACTGGTTTTAGAAAAGGCAGAAGAACCAGAGATCAAACTGCCAACATCCGCTGGATCATGGAAAAAGCAAGAGAGTTCCAGAAAAACATCTATTTCTGCTTTATTGACTATGCCAAAGCCTTTGACTGTGTGGATCACAATAAACTGTGGAAAATTCTTCAAGAGACAGTAATAGCAGACTACCTGACTTGCCTCTTGAGAAATCTGTATGCAGATCAGGAAGCAACAGTTAGAAATGAACATGGAACAACAGACTGGTTCCAAATCGGGAAAGGAGTACATCAAGGCTGTATATTGTCATCCTGCTTATTTAACTTCTATGCAGAGCACATCATGAGAAACACTGGGCTGGAGGAAGCAGAAGCTGGAATCAAGATTCCAGAAATATCAATAACCTCAGATATGCAGATGACACCACCCTTACAGCAGAAAGTGAAGAAGAACTAAAGAGCCTCTTGATGAAAGTGAAAGAGAAGAGTGAAGAAGTTGGCTCAAAGCTCAACATTCAGAAAACGAAGATCATGGCATCTGGTCCCATCACTTCATGGGAAATAGATGGGGAAACAGTGGAAACAGTGGCTGACTATTTTTCTGGGCTCCAAAATCACTGCAGATGGTGACTGCAGCCATGAAATTAAAAGATGCTTACTCCTTGGAGGGAAAGTTATGACCAACCTAGACTGTGTATTAAAAAGGAGAGATATTACTTTGCCAACAAAAGTCCATCTAGTCAAGGCTATGGTCTTTCCAGTGGTTATGTGTGGATGTGAAAGTTGGACTATAAAGAAAGGTGAAAGCCGAAGATTGACACTTCTGAACTGTGGTGTTGGAGAAGACTCTTGAGAGTCCCTTGGACTGCAAGGAGATCCAACCAGTCCATTCTAAAGGAAATCAGTCCTGGGTATTCATGGGAAGAACTGATGTTGAAGCTGAAATTCCAGTACTTTGGCCACCTGATATGAAGAAAAGACCCTGATGCTGGGAAAGATTGAGGGCAGGAGGAGAGGGGGACGACTGAGGATGAGATGGCTGGATGGCATCACTGACTCAATGGACATTGGTTTGGGTGGACTCCCGGTGTTGGTGATAGACAGGGAGGCCCGGCGTGCTGTGTGCTATGGTTCATGGGGTGGCAAAGAGTTAGATATGACTGAGTGACTGAACTGAATATTCCCTTGTATGTATGTATCTCATCTCCTTTATCTGTCCATCTGTCGATGGACATTTAGGTGCTTTTCATGTCTTCTCTATTGTAAACAATGCTGCAATGAACATTAGGGTGCATATATCCTTTCAAAGCATGTTTTTCTCTGGCTATATGCCCAGTAGTGGGATTGCAGTGTCACATGGTAGCTCTGTTTTTAATTTCTTACGGAACCTCCATACTGCTTGTCCATAGTGGCTATATCAATTTACATTCCCACCAGCAGTGCAAGCGGGTTAACTTCTCTCCACACCCTCTCTAGAATTTATTGTTTGTGAATTTTCTTGATGATGGATGTTCTAACTGGTGTGAGGTTATATCTTATTGTAGTTACAATTTGCATTTCTTGAATAATTAGCAATATTGAGCATCATTTCATGTAACTTTTGGCCATCTATATGTCTTCCTTTGGAGAAATGTCTATTTAGATCATCTACCCGTGTTTTTGATTAAGTCAATTTTCTTTTTTATATTGAGCAAATAGCTCTATGAGCTCTTTGTATATTTTGGAGATTAATCCCTTGTTGGTCACATCATTTGCAAATATTTTCTTCCATTCTGTGGATTGATTGTGCATTTTGTTTATAGGTTCCTTTAGTGAGCAAAATATTTTAAGTTTAATTGATCCCATTTATTTATTTTGCTTTCATTTCCATTACTCTAGGAGACAGACTGAAAAAGATATTGCTGTGATTTATGTCAAAGAGTGTTCTGCCTTTATTTTCCTCTAAGAGTTTTATAGTATCTGGTCTTACACTTACGTCTTTAATCCATTTTGAATTTATTTTTGTGTATGGTGTTAGGGAGTGTTCTAATTTCACTCATTTACATATATGTGTCCAGCTTTCCCAGCACCATTTATTGAAGATACTGTTTTTTCTCCACTGTAACCCGGCCTCATTTGTTGTAGATTAATTGATCATAGATATGTGTTTTTATTTCTGGTCTTTCTATCTGTGCCATTAATCTATATTTCTGTTTTGATGACTGTAGCTTTGTAGTATAACCTAAAATCAGGAGCCTGACTCCTCCAGCTCCATATTTCTCTCTCAAGATTGCTTAGTCTGTTTGGGGTCTTTTGTGTTTCTATACAAATTAAAAAAATTTTTTGTTCTAGTTCTGTGAAAAATTCCATTGGTAATTTGATAGCAATCGCATTGAATCTGTAGATTGCCTATTGTAGTGCAGTCATTGTCACACTATTGATTCTTGCAATCCAAGAATGTGGTCTATCTTTCCATCTCTTTGTGTTTTTTGTCAGTGGTTATTCAGTAGTTAGTTTTGATTTAGTAGATATGTTAGTAGATGTTGGTTTCTGTAAGAAGGGATGAATTCATGTCCTTCTACTCTGCCATTTTGTCTCCTCCCTACTAAATGCCTTTAAACTGCAGAATTTAGTCCAGAATTCCTCCCATTGCTTGCATTAAGCCTTCATTGTTCAGTTAGGCTATCCTTGGATAGAGAGCCATTTATGCAATTTAAAACTGGGCTATAATGGTTTTGACATTTCTTCCATCAAGAGCTGGGAGCTGTGTCCTTCCCCTTGGACCTGGCCTCTGTGACTGCTTGCTAAATGGAATATGACAGAAATGACACCTGCCTATCTTGGGTCAGGCCTCATGGACCTGGCTTCCATTTCCTGACCTTGGGTCCCAGCCACCATGCTGTGAGACAGTCCAAGCGTTAAGGTACAGGCCACGTGGGAATTGCAGTAGACCCACAGCAGAGGTAAGTTAGTACACTTTCACACACTTCCAGCCTCCAGACTCAAGTTACTTCCCACCTTTGTGTCACCCTGAATGTCTTGGTATATAGATGAGCTATTTCCAAGGTGCCTTTTTGAATTCCATTCTGACCAAAAGAATCTGGGAGCATGACAGATGGTCACTATTTTTGTTACTAAACTTGGGGTGGTTTGTTACAGCAATAGATAAAGACCTGTCTGAGTTTGTGTTTGACTTTTCTGCTTTCTGAGGTGGGCCAAGAGGTAGAAGGAAACTGCTCTGGCTATCTGCCCTAGTATCCCTTCCTTTCCTATACCTATAAAGGATCAGTACACAGGTTTGGCTGATCTGACCATCTGTGGGTACCAATGGGTGAGCCGAACACAGGGGCTTTGTGGTCAGAACAGATGAAGGCTGGGGTCCACAGAAGCCTGAAGAGCCAGTGGTCACAAGGATCCTGGAGGAGGGTGGACTTCATGAAGGGAACCCACAGGCAGGTTTCCACTGAAGACGTGGCTGGAGGGCAGGGCAGGGGATCACTCTGAGTTATACCTGTCAGTTGAGGATCTGAGGTCAGGGGCATCTTCACAGGATCACCTACAAACATATAAAATATGCATAAACACACATTCACACAAACCTACCACTGTATATAATATAAGCAAAAGGATTTTATTGCAGAAATGCTGAAATTTGCATGTACATTCAAGTATGGTTGGCCCTTGATCAACATGGGAGCTAGGGATGCACAACTGAAAATCCATGTGTAAATGGAGACCTACACAGTTCAAACTCATATTGTTCCAGGGTACACAGTACCATGTACTTCAAAATACACACTGTTGGCCTTTGTGTCAGACTCCAATGATGCTGTTCTTTGCTGAGAAAACTTAGAGACCTCCTATTTTGGAATTTCCTAAGCCATCCAAAAAAGTGTGACTTATGGTGATATCTTGGTAAAATCACCATGTATTTCCTAAACTGTCCCCAACCACTCTGGCTGAAGAAATCCAGTCCCCATTCATGGGAAAACAGGGCCACATGAATTACACTACAGGTTTCTAGTGATGCTTCTGTATCCAATTCTTATTGCCAGCTGCCAAGAAGGGAACCCCCATCTGGAACTGGTTTCAGCAACCAAGAGGGAGGGTTGGCAATAAATCAGGATCCAAGATAGCTCATGGTTTGGTCCAACATGGTACATGGCCTTGGAGACTCCCTTGCTCTGAGGGGCCTTCACTACCATGTGGGTTTGCCAGTTCCTTGCAAGGGTGAGATTTCTTCCATAATTTAGGCCATGCAAGTTCACCCCCTGGAGTAGGAATAGGGGTGATTTCACTACAGATGTTTAGCAGCTACTCAAGAGACATAGACTAGGCAGGCTTGGGGTCAGCACGTGGATGCTGGGGGCGTGGGCATGAGGCATGGAGAGCCGTACGGCAGCCACTCTCGCCCTGCTGGTGCACTGTGGCCCTTCTCTGGTCAGGTTGGCACTCACAGTCAGCCTCCCGCTGTATGGAGGCCATTCAGTAAGGGCAGGGCAGCCTGGAACCTTCTGTCTGCCCGAGATGCCTACACATTCATGCTCTGGGGCCCCCTTACCACTTTCCCATGTAACAGAGTTCTCAAAGTGCTGGAGGAAGACTTGGCCAAGGTGGCCTCCACTCCACGTGAATAGGGTTGTTGCTGTGTCCACACTGGCTGCGAGTAGAGACAACTACTCATGTGGCACTCGGCCTTCTCTCGGGGAGGCTGGAGTCTCTAGCTGGTGTGCCAGCACTGGTACTGCTCTGTGGCAGTGCCCACTGTGCTCTGGGAGGCCTTGGTCCTTGCTCCCGGGCAGCCCCCACCACACCTTTCTTTGTACAGTTCAGCTCGGTTCAGTGACTCAGTCATGTCTAACTCTTTGCAACCCCATGGACTGCAGCACACCAGGCCTCCCTGTCCAACACCAACTCCCGGAATTACTCAAACTCACGTCCATTGAGTCGGTGATGCCATCCAACCACCTCATCCTCTGTCATCTTCTTCTCCTCCTGCCCTCAATCTTTCCCAGCATCAGGGTCTTTTCAAACGAGTTAGCTTTTCGCATCAGGTGGCCAAAGTATTGGAGTTTCAGCTTCAACCTCAGTCCTTCCAATGAACACCCAGGACTGATCTCCTTTAGGATGGACTGGTTGGATCTCCTTGCAGTCCAAGAGACTCTTCTTCTTCAACACCACAGTTCAAAAACATCAGTTCTACAGCATATGTGTTATAAGTGTATACCTTCGAACACCTAGTGTAACTGGGCTTCATGGTTCTCTCAGAGAGGCTTGGAGAGGAAACTCCCATAAGGATAACTTTTTGAGTTCTGCCTGTTACACTGTAGGTGAGCCAAGAGCTTTGGACTTCCTGCAGTGCCCAGTAGATTAAAGCCCCAGTGGGTCTTCCCAGTCCACAGCAAGTCTGTGTATCTGTCTGTGTGTGTGTGCCTGTCTGTGTGTTGGAGTGTGTGTAGTTATTTATGTGTCTCTCTGTGTGCCTGTTTATATTTTCATGTGTGCTTCTGCATCTCTGTGTGTGTAATGTCTGTGATGTGTGTGTGTGTGTATGTTTGTGTCTCTGTGAATAGTTTACCTGTCTCGGTGTGTCGTTTGCATTTCCTTATGTGTCCGTGTGTGTCCAAGTGTGCATCTGTATGTGGGTGTGGCTGTGTGTTGTTTGTGTGTGTGTGTGTGTGTGTGCACTGTATGATACAGCGCTTTCCACAAGTGTAACCTTCATAGCTCTAGGCTGGAGGCAGAAAACCATAAGAAAATAAGATGAATGCTGATCAGGTTTGTCAGTTGTAGTAGAGAACTCTTAAAGAGCCGAACAGAAAAAAGTTGGCAGAATATTTACTAATTTCACATTTTCCCAATTCTTGTTCATAGGGAAAAAACTCTTTCAAGTATCAGTACTTGGCTACCTTCTATCAAGCAGAGCTGCATGGGGCACAGTAAGCCTGGCTGCACCTAGTGTTCAGAGAGGGCTCTGCCCCTGGCACTCATTTTGGCACATACTAAAATTGGAACACATACCAAAATTGGAACCATGCAGGGAAGATTAGCATGGCCCCTGAGCAAGGATGACATGTAAATTCGTGAAGCATTTTGTATTTTCAAAACTCTTAGAGGAAACCATAGGCAGAATACTCTTTGATATAAATTGCAGCAAGATCTTTTTTGACCCACATCCTAGAGTAATGAAAATAAAAACAAAAGAAACAAATGGGACCTAATTAAGCTTAAAACCTTTTGCACAGCAAAGGAAAAAAGCTATAAACAAAGCAAAAAGACAACTGTCAGAATGGGAGAAATATTTGCAAACAGAACAGCTGACAAAGAATTAAACTGCAAAATATACAAACAGTCCATGCAGCTCATCAGAAAAACAAACAACCCAGTCAAAAAATGAGTGGAAGACTTAGACATTTCTCCAAAGAAGAAGAAATACAGAAACACAAACATATAGATGGCTGACAAGAACATAAAAAAATGCTCAACATCACTCTTTATAGAAATGCAAATCAAAACTACAATGAGGTATCACTTCATACCAGTCAGAATGGCCATCATCATAAAATTTACAAAGAATAAATGCTGGAGAGGGTTTGAAGAAACGGAACCCTCTTACATTGTTGGTGGGAATGTAAATCGGTACAGCCACAATGGAGAACGGTATGGAGTTTCCTTAAAAAACTAAAAATGGAACTACCATATGACTCAGCAATCCCACTACTGGGCATATACCTGGAGAAAAGCATAATTCAAAAAGATACCTGTACCCCAATGTTCATCACAGCACTATTTATAATAGCCAGGACATGGAATGTCCATCAATAGAGGAATGGATAAAGAAGATGTGGTAGAAATATACAATGAAATGTTACTTGAGACTGTCAAACAGAATGAAGTAAGCAGAAAGAGACAAATCAAATATTGTATGGTAAAGATGATCTGCAAAGCAGAAATAGAGACAAAGATGAGAGAACAAACATCTGGATACCAAAGGGGAAGTGAGTGGGCAGGTAGGATGAATTGGGAGCTTGGGGTTGAGATATA
Source organism: Aepyceros melampus (assembly GCA_006408695.1). Lineage (NCBI taxonomy): Eukaryota > Metazoa > Chordata > Mammalia > Artiodactyla > Bovidae > Aepyceros > Aepyceros melampus. The sequence goes on from SJXQ01009352.1 coordinate 270,464, forward strand.
TATATATATATATATATATATATATATATAATGTATAAAACGTATAATGTATTTTACACACACACACACACACACACATATATATATAATGTATAAAATAGATAACCAATGATAGCCTGCTGTACAGCACAGGGAAATCTACTTAGTACTCTTTGGTGACCTAAATAGGAAGGAAATCCCCCAAAGATAGGATATATATGTATGTATAGCTGATTCATTTTGCTGTACAGCAGAAACTAAGAAAACATTGTAAAGCAACTATACTCCAATTAAAAAAGAGAGCAAGCTTTGGTCTCTGACCAGGAGCATCTTTTCTTCATTTCTTTTTTATTAAAAGTTTTTTTTTTAATTTTTTAAATCTAAGGATAATTGCTTTACAGAATTGTGTTGGTTTCTGCCAAACATCAGCTTGACTCAATCATAGGTATACATTATGTCCGCACCCTCTTGAACCTCCCTCTCACACTTCCCTCTCACCTCCCACTCCATCCCACCCCTCTAGGTTTGTTACAGAGCCTGGGTTTGAGTTCCCTGAGTCATACAGCAAATTCTCAATGGCTATCTATTTTACATATTGTCTTCAATTTTTGATGGTCTCTTGCAGCTGCTAGGGTAAGGGAGCAGGGGCGGGAGCAGCGAGGGGGTGGAGTGGTTGGGGGCGGAGGGGATGCCCATCGTGAAGTCTGTGGGTGTGGCCAGGCCCGCCGGAGGACAGTGGAGCAGCTGGGAGCTCGCCTGCCTCCCGGGAGTACCTCCGTCGTCATTCAGCGCTCTCTCTTCAGCTGTAAACTTGCTTCTGGAAGAAGATCAAGTCTTCAGGTTAGTTGGGAGAGAGGAGATGAAGAGCTAACCTATTCTAGGGAGCAGGCGGGGTTTTAATAAGCCTGTGCTGAATTGTTGCTTTTAGGAACAAGGAAAATTCCTCTCGGGGAAAAATGTGCAAAGCTAAGACTGAATAGCTGGTGTGAGCACTCGGGCTTGACACCACAACAAGCTATTTTCTGGATATAATGGCTCATTGGGAGGCAAGTTCCCAAGACAAAGGGCGTCCCCAGCCTGGGAGGGCCTTGGGGATACGGAGGAGGAGAATTTGGAACAGTTCAGGCAGCAAATGTTCTGCCTGAACTGAGGAATGGCATCTGCCCTCAGCGCTGACTTAATCCACGTGAACACTAGTCAGGCGTTTTTGTGGAATGGAATGCGCCAGGGTGAAAACATTAAATCCCTCAGAACTGCTTCTCTGCACTCTGACCACAGACAGTAGAGTAAAATGCATTTAAGGTTGCCCACTCTTTCCAAAGAACGGATGTCAAGCACAGGCATCCCTGGTGCTTGGGTTTGACAGGGTAGGTATTGGAAGCTCCTACCACACTGGCCTGGCTACCTGTGAAGCTACCCAAGGAAAATGTTTGAGCACTGATTTAAGGAATGGGATAACTCTACAACCTGCAGTGATTTTGAGGAAGAGCCAACAGGAGGCTGTGAGCAGGGTGGGCGGCATCTATATCCTTGTGTTTACAAGGCAGTCCCCTGTAACCTAAATCATCTAGGAAATGCCATCCCTGAGGTGTGTGTGTCAGGGGTGAGCATGAGGTCTGCTGTCCAGGCCCCTGGGGCAAGGCCTGCCAGGGCTTGGAGGGCCTGGGAGATTGAATACATCTAGGGTTACTTGTGCTGTGCTGTGCTTAGTCATTTGGTGTGTCTGATTCCATGTGAACCCATGGACTGTAGCCGCCAGGCTCCTCTGTCCATGGGGATTCTCCAGGCAAGAATACTGGAGTGGTTTGCCATGCCCTTCTCCAGGGGATCTTCACAAATCAGGGGTCGAACCCAGGTCTCCCAGATTGCAGGCAGATTCTTTACCATCTGAGCCATCAGGGAAGCCCTCTCACATAATTGCTATTAAGGATTAAATCTCAAGTTAAAGTTGGGAGAGAGGAGATGAGGAGCTAACCTGTTCTAGGGAGAGGCGGGGTTTTAATAAGCCTGTGCTGAATTGTTGCTTTTAGGAATAAGGAAAATTCCTCTCGGGGAAAATGTGCAAAGTCTGACTGAATAGCTGGCATGAGCACTAGGGCTTGGCACCACAACAAGCTATTTTCTGGATATAATGGCTCATTGGGAGGCAAGTTCCCAAGACAAAGGGCGTCCCCAGCCCGGGAGGGCCGTGGGGATATGGAGGAGGAGAATTTGGAACAGTTCAGGCAGCAAATGTTCTGCCTGAACTGAGGAATGGCATCTGCTCTCACTGCTGACTTAACCCACGTAAACATTAGTCAGATGAGAGCTCTAGGTAAACTGTAACTCTGTGTTTAGTCGCTTTGTGATCCTATGGAATGTAGCCTGCCAGGCTCCTCTGTTTGTGGGGATTCTCCAGGCAAGAATACTGGAGTGGGTTGCCATGCCCTCCTCCAGGGGATCTTCTCAACTCAGGGGCTGAACCCAGGTCTCTCGCATTGCATGCAGATTCTTTACCATCTGAGCCAAACTGTAAAGGATTGCACAAAAACTACCTCTTATTGCAGATTTAGTTTAAAATGCTTGAGTGCCATTGTTCAAATCAGGTGTAATGTGAGGGTGATTTAGGAATATAAGTCCCTAAAGATTTATGGCACTGATGAAAAGCAAATGCTGATACTATTCTTGTTCTTTGAGAAGCCATGACACCCTTGGGGTTAGTGAGATCTGAGATCATCAGGAATCATGGGGTAGGGGGAGACTCTAGCCGCTGCTAGAGACCTGGGTGCCTTGATGCCTGAGAAAGGTTTTAAGCCTGAGTCCAGGGCATCAAGTGCATGTTGGAAAGATCGCCGTGATTAGATGGTGGGGAGCAGCTAAGAGGTTCTAGAAAGCCACTGCAGAGTCCTGCCAGCTGAGAGATGACTGCAGTCAGGTCAGGGAGGCTCCGCTTAGGTGAGGGGTCAGCAGAGTCAGAGGGAGTCATCAGAGGTGCTTCTGGTTGTGTGTACCTGAATGGTCACAGGGCCCCGGAGAAGGAACAGGTTTTGGGACTTCTGCAGAGGTGTTTGGGCATCTTGGAGACACTGGGGTAGCTAAGAAGGCAGCTGGAACACAGTGGTCTGGGCTGCAGAAGGGGATTGGTGAATCACATGTCCATGGGTGAGAACCTCACTTGCTGGTTAGATTTTACAGAGTTTTGTGCTTCCAGTTTTGCTGTATTGCGGGATATGTGGAAGTACTTGCCTACTGTTCAGGGAACTGCTCGTTTGGGCAGGATGCCCCCATGCTGGACACCTGAGACCCCAAGTACAAGGAGTTGCACTTGACAAGGGGAGTAGCAGGACTCAACTGCAGCGCAAGTCTCTTTTCGAGGAGGGAGAGCTCTGTCTCCTACAATGGGGGAGAGAGAGAGAGGCCTGAGCACAGAGTGGGACCTCCAAGTTCTTCTTCACCTGGGGCTTCCCAGGTGGCACTAGTGGTAAAGAACCTGCCTACCAAGGCAGGAGACAAAAGAGACTTGGGTTTGATCCTTGGATCAGGAAGATCCTCTGGAGGTGGGCATGGCAATCCACTCCAGTGTTCTTGCTTGGAGAAACCCATGGACAGAGGAGCCTGGCAGGTCACAGTCCATGGGGTCGCAGAGTCTGACACCACTGGAGCAACTTGACACATGCACACTGAGTTCTTTTCAAGGCCCAGAGGAAGACAGCTCTTTTGTCTGAACTAAAAGTTGAGAATTATGTTTTATTCAGGGGGTTTTCTGAGGACGCACACCCCAGAAGACAGCCTTTCAGATATCTCTGAGGGATTTCTTTGAAGAAGTAAGAGAGTAGCCAAGATATATAGGAATTTTTGCCGCAGAAACCAGGTAGTCGGAACATCAAAAGATAACTGTTAATTGAAAGGAAGCAGATATCCCAAGGAATTTAGTGCTTTTCTCTTTTGGAGAAGATGCTAGCGTCTGGGCCCACTGAAATCACTCCTTTGATGTGCTCCTCAGCTCTCTGGGGCCTGCATCCCACCTGCTTCCTCCACTCTGAACCTCCTCAGGAGCAGTCAGCGGTGGCTGCAGGGGCTGTGGGCTTCATTTTCATAGCGTCCTTTGTTTACTGATACAGTAGGCAATATTCTTTGTCCCCACTTTAAAAAAGAGAACAGAGGGCTTCCCTGGTGGGCCAGTGGTTAAGAATCCACCTTGCAACTCACGGGACACTGGTTTAATCCCTCCTCTGGGAAGATCCCACGTGTCTCAGGGCAGCTCAGCCGCTGTGCCACACCTACTGAGCCTGTGCTCTTGAGCCTATGCTCCACAGCAGGAGAAGCCACCTCAATGAGAAGTCCTCACACCGTGACTAGAGAATAGCCTCCACTTGCTACACCTAGAGAAAGCCCATGCACAGCCACAAAGACCCAGTGCAGCCAAAAATAACTAAAGATAGAAAATTCAAAAGAGAGAACATAAAGGGGGTGCTTTTAACCCAGTTCATTCATTGCAAGAACCATCTGAAGGGATTAAGGATCAGACTTTGCAGTCTTGGTCCTGGCCTAGAGTGGGATAAGGGAAAAGGCACCTGCACTGGGAAAGGCCTGTCTCTGCATACAGCGTAGGCCAATTCCTGGTGGCCTCTATAACCCCAGAGTCGATGCCTGCACCCTCTCTGGGCTTCATTACCTAGAAAGACTGCACCAAATGTAGAAGACCCGGTCACACCCACAGGGATGCAGCTACCTCAAGAAGGAGGCTTTGGTCCTGAATGGTTTTGTGGAGAGGGACATTGTATAACTGGGTGTGTTCTCAGGACTTGGACATTGTCCATAGGAGGAAGGAATTGCCTGTAGAGTGATTTCTATTTAATGATAAAGCTTTTGCAGCAGCTAATGTGCTTTTAGTCTGTTGTCTGTTTTCATTATTGCATTATGTCAAATGATGAAAGAACAAGGAGAAAAGTGTTCTTAAAATTTACAAAGAAATTGTTTTCCACATGATGTATATTGCTACTGCTGGTTTATGCACTACCGTAAAAGCACCAGGCTAAGAGAAAGCAATGGCAACCCACTCCAGTACTCTTGCCGCAAAATCCCATGGACCATCTCAGGTGGGCTGCAGTCCTTGGGGTCGTGAAGAGTGGGGCACAACTGAGCGACTTCACTTTCACTTTTCACTTTTCACTTTCATGCGTTGGAGAAGGAAATGACAACCCACTCCAACGTTCTTGCCTGGAGAATCCCAGGGACGAGGGAGCCTGGTGGGCTACCATCTATGGGGTCACAGAGTTGGACACGACTGAAGTGACTTAGCAGCAGCAGCAGCAGCATTGTATTAAGTCATTCACTTTATTCAGTTGGCCTCTCTGTGCAGAGGAGGGGACCACATCCCAAAGACGACTATAACAGACCACAACATGCACAGTGAACCAAGGAGGTGCTTGTTTAGGTGTAGTCTTGCTGAGCTGAAGGCTACTCAGGGCAGGTTCCTAGGACTTGCCACTCTTCCACTTCCTGTCCCTATGTCTCTGCTGGCTCATTGGCACCAAACCTAGAATGCAAAGAAATTCTATCATGCCCAGAAAATCCTAGTCAAATTCTGCTCTCAGGGCCATCACGGAAGGGCTGTGGGTGTCCAGCCCCAGCTGGAGCATAGAGAACACAACTCTGTTAATCCCCTTTTCTTTTTTGTTTTTGATTCTTTTTTCCCCCTCTATTTTTTAATTGGAGGGTAATTGCTTTACAATATTGTGTTGGCCTCTGCCATACATTAAGATGAATCAGCCGCAGGTATATATATGTCCCCTCCCTCCTTAAACCCTCTCCTATTTCCCACCCCATCCCACCCTTCTAGTTTGTCACAGAGCACTGGGTTGAGGTCCTTGTGTTACACAGCAAATTCCCACTTGCAATCTATTTTATGTATGGTAAGTGGTGCTAGTGGTAAAGAATCTGCCTGCCAGTGCAGGAGACGTAAGAGACACAGGTTAGATCCCTGGGTCAGAAAGATCTCCTGGAGGAGGGCATGACAACCCACTCCAGTATCCTTGCCTGGAGAATCCTATGAGCAGGAGCCTGGCAGGCTACCGTCCATAGGGTCGCACAGAGTGGACACGACCGAAGTAACTTAGCATGCAAAGTATATGCTTCTGTGCTGCTCTTTGAATTTGTCCCTCCCTCTCCTTCCCCCACTGTATCTGCAAGTCTGTTCTCTATGTTTGCATCTCCATTGTTCCCCTGTAGATAGATTCATCAGTACCATTTTGTCTAGATTCCATATGAATGCATTAACATACAATATTTTTCTTCCTCTTTCTGACTTACTTCACTCTGTACCATAGATAAGGTTCATCCACCTCATTAGGACTGACTCAAATGCATTCTTTTCTTTTCTGTAGCTGAGTAACATTCCATTTTATATATGTACCACAGCTACTGTATCCATTAATCTGTCAAGGGACATCTAGGTTGCTTCTATCTCCTGTCTATTGTAAAAAGTGCTGCAGTGAACATTGGGGTACATGTGTCTCTTTCAATTATAGCTTTCTCAGGGTAAATACCTAGTAGGGGCCTTTGGGTCATATGATAGTTCTATTCCCAGTTTTTTTTTTTTTTTTTTAAAGACTCTCTATACTGTTCTCCATAGTGACTGTATCAACTTACATTCCCACCAACAGTACAAGAGGGTTCCCTTTTCTCCACATTCTCTCCAGCATTTATTGTTTATAGGCTTTTTGATGATGGCCATTCTGACTGGTGTGAGGTGATACCTCTTTGTAGTTTTGGTTTGCATTTCCCTAATGATGAGTGATGTTGAGCATCATGTGTTTGTTGGCCCTCTGTGTGTCTTTTTTGGAGAAATGTCTGTTTGGGTCTTTCATCCATTTTTTGATTGAGTTGTTTGTTTTCCTGCTATTTAGTTGCGTGAATTGTTTGTTTGCAGTTGTCTTCTCCCATTCTGAGGGTTGTAATTTAACCTTGTTTAGTCTCTCATGCATTGGAGAAGGAAATGGCAACCCACTGCAGTGTTCTTGCCTGGAGAATCCCAGGGGCGGCGGAGCCTGGTGGGCTGCTATTTATGGGGTCACACAGAGTCGGACACGACTCAAGTGACTTAGCAACAGCAGCAGTTTTCTTTTGCTGTGCAAAATCTTTTAAGGCTAATTAAGTCCCATCTGTTTACCTTTGTTTTTATTTACATGACTCTAGGAAGTGGGTCAAAGAGGATCTTGCTGTGATGTATGTCAAAGAGAATATCACCTATGTTTTTCTCTAAGAGCTTTATAGCATCTGGCCTTACATTTAAATCTTTAATCCATTTTGAGTTTATTTTTGTGTGTTGTGTTGGAAAGTGTTCTAGCTTTGTTCTTTTACATGTAGCTGTCCATTTTGTCCCAGAACCACTTATTGAAGAGGCTGTCTTTTCTCCATTGTGTTTTCTTGCCTCCTCTGTCAAGATAAGGTGCCCATAGATGCGTGGGTTTATCTCTGGACTTGCTGTCTTGTTCCATTGATCTATATTTCTGTTTTTGTGCCTATACCATACTGTTACTGACTGTAGTTTTATAGTATAATCTGAAGTCAGGAAAGTTGATTCCTCTAACTCCTATCTTCTTTTTCAAGATTACTTTGGCTATTTGTGATCTTTTGTGTTTACATACAAATTGTGAATTTTTTTGTTCTAGTGCTGTGAAAAATACCATTGGTAGTTTTATTGTTGTCGTTCACTCATGCAGTCATATCAAACTCATTGCAACCCCTTAGACTGCAGCACAGCAGGCTTTCCTGTCCTTCACAATCTCCCAGAGTTTGCTCAAACTCATGTCCACTGAATTGGGGATGCCATCCAAGCATCTCACTTTCTGTCATCCCCTTCTCTTACTGACCTCAATCTTTCCCAGCATCAGGGGCTTTTCCAGTGAGTCAGCTCTTCACATCAGGTGGCCAAAGTATTGGAGTTTCAGTTTCAGTGTCAGTTCTTCCAATGAATATTCAAGGTTGATTTCCTTTAGTATTGACTGGTTTGATTTCCTTGTAGTCCAAGGGACTCTCAAGAGTCTTCTCCAGCACCACAGGTCAAAAGCATCAATCCTTCAGTGTTCAACCTTTTTTATGATCCAACTCTCACATCTATACAAAATGACTACTGGAAAAATCGTAGCTTTGACTACAAGGACTTTTGTTGGCAAAGTGATGTCTCTGCTTTTTAAAACGCTATCTAGGTTTGTCATAGCTTTTTTCCCAAGGGGCAGGTGTCTTTTAATTTCATGGCTGCACTCACCATCTGCAGTGCTTTTGGAGCCCAAGAAAATAAAGTCTGTTACAGTTTCCATTCCCCCACCCCCATCTATTTGCCATTATTTCCTAAAGGAAATAAGTCCCGAATATTCATGGGAAGGACTGTTGTTGAAGCTGAAACTCCAATACTTTAGCCACCTGATGTGAAGAGCTGACTCATTTGAAAAGACCTTGATGCTGGGAAAGATTGAAGGCAGGAGGAGAAGGGGATGACAGAGGATGAGATGGCTGGATGGCATCACCGACTCAATGGACATGAGTTCGAGTAAACTCTGGGAGTTGGTGATGGACAGGGAGACCTGGCATGCTGTGGTCCCTGGGGTCACAAAGAGACAGACACGACTGAGTGACTGAACTGAACTGAACTATTCCTAAAGGAAATAAGTCCCGAATATTCATGGGAAGGACTGTTGTTGAAGCTGAAACTCCAATACTTTAGCCACCTGATGTGAAGAGCTGACTCATTTGAAAAGACCTTGATGCTGGGAAAGATTGAAGGCAGGAGGAGAAGGGGATGACAGAGGATGAGATGGCTGGATGGCATCACCGACTCAATGGACATGAGTTCGAGTAAACTCTGGGAGTTGGTGATGGACAGGGAGACCTGGCATGCTGTGGTCCCTGGGGTCACAAAGAGACAGACACGACTGAGTGACTGAACTGAACTGAACTAATTTGCTATGAAGTGATGGGACTGGATGCTGTGATCTTAGTTTTTTGATGTTGAGTTTTAAGCCAGCTTTTTTGCTCTTCTCTTTCACCTTCATCATGAGGCTCTTTAATTCCCCTTTGCTTTCTGCAGTTTGGGTAGTATCATCTGCATATCTGAGATGACTGAATTTTTCCTAGAAATCTTGATTCCAGCTTGTGCTTCATTCAGCCTGGCATTTCACATGATGTACTCAGCATATAAACAAATAAGCAGGGTGACAATATACAAACTTGACATACTTCTTTCCCAATTTTGAGACAGTCTATTGTTCCATATCTGGTTCTAACTGTTGCTTCTTGACCTGCACACAGGTTTCTCAGGAGGCAGGTAGTTTGCTAGGGATTGCATTGAATCCATAGATTACTTAGTGTAGGCACTTTTCCAATATTGATTCTTCCAATCCAAGAACATGGTATAGCTCTCCATCTGTTTGTGTCATCTTTGATTTCTTTCATCAGTGTCTTTCATCAGTTTTCTGCATACAGGTCTTTTGCATTTTTAAGTAGGTTTATCCCTAGGTATTTTATTCTTTTTGTTGCAATGGCTAATGGGATTGTTTCCTTAACTTCTCTTTCTGATTTTTTCCCAAACTATGTTGAATAACAGTAGTGAGAGTGGGCACCTCTTGTCTTGTCCCTCATCTTAGAGGAAATGCTTTCGGTTCTTCACCATTGAGAATAATGTTTTCTGTGGGTTTGTTGTATATGGTGTTTATTATGTTGAGGTAGTTTTCTTCTATGCCTACTTTCTGGAGAGTTTTGTCATAAATGGGTGTTTAATTTGTTGAAAACTTTTCCTGCATCAGTAGAGATGATCATATGGTTTATATCTTTCAGTTTGTTGATATGCTGTATCACAATGATTGATTTCCATATATGAATAATCCTTGCATCCCTGGGATAAATCCCACTTATTGATCCTCCTTTCTTAATGCCTCCATTGTTGAGCTTCCCCTCAGTCCTGGAACAGTGAACAACAGCTGCTGGACTAGGTCAGGAAAGACACAGGGGTAGAACCCACTGCCCTCCCAGCAGGGCATGCCCAGTCGTCTCACCCTGTGCACTGTCCCCTGACCGCCCTTGCACCCAGTGTTGTCAACTGATGGGTCCCTCCCATCAGCCTCTGGGCACATCCTCTGGGCACCACAACTAGGCTAGTGAGGAGGAGTCAGAGCCAGAGGGCAGAACAGATAGCATAGATGGATGTATTTAAGGCCAGGTGTGACTGTGACATTCCACTGTATCTGAAATGTCAGTCATGGCCATCATTTTTTTTTCTTCCTAAATTGGTGGCAACTTGGTTATTTTGGTGTAGAAATCTGACTGACTGGAGGGTTCCTGCTCCAGATGGTCAGGGTGCCAAGGATGGTACCTCTCCTGCTGACTGCAGGTGTCTGTCCCAGCCTTCATATTTTGACCAGGCCCTCTTCTGTGGAATTCTCAGGGTGAGCACTAGACATCTTTCAATAGATCAGTTGCACAGGGTTCAGTGGGATGAGACCAGACTGAGGCTTTGGGTTCAGTGGAAGTTCAGCCAGGGGCAGGGGTGCTGGAGAGTGTTTCCAGTGGACATGCTGTGGGCTGGGGTTCTCCAGTCACATGTATGAGAGGTGTAAGCGGGAGGATTTGGGATATGTTTAGAGGAACAGGATGAGGAACATAAGAGAAAGAGAGGGACCTCTGGGTGAGCAGAGCCCTCAGTCACCCTGAGAAAGTGGGCTGAGCAAGAACAGAGTCATGGGGCAGTGATGAGCAGGGATGCAGAAGAGGCTGTGGTGGGAGCCTGAACTCAGGGTAGGTTGGAATGAGAGATAAACATCTTCAGAGTGGCCTGTGTCTAAAGCCCTGAGACTGAGATCTAGGGAGGGAGGGCTCAAGACAAAGGCTGGGAAGAGGGGAAGAGTCAGCAAAGGAGAATGAGAAGAAGAACCAGAGGGCCAGGGAATCACGGGACCAGAAGGAAGGGTGCTTGCATAGTAGGATGCTGAGAACCCCAGAGAGGGACAGAGTTGAGAGTTTACCAGTGACCTTGGCAAGGTTGTTTTTCATCAAACTTGATGAAAAACATAAGCTTGGGTGAAGTGGGTTCAATAAAGGAGAAGTGAATATAGTCTTAAGAAGTATTATACAGAACAGGAGAGGAACTGGGCAGTGGCTGAATGACTCTGGGAAGACAAGAGATTCAATTTTTTTATTTTGAGGCAATTGTATATATACATGCAGTTGTAAGAAATAATAGTGAGATGCCCTGGCCCTTTAAAAGTTTCCTCCAGTGGCAAACCTCACGCAAAACTATAGTACAACATGACTGCCAGGATGTCCAAGATACAGGGCATCCTATCACCAAAGGACCATCATGTTGCCCTTTTATAACACTTACATTCCATCCACCTCACCCCACACTTAACTGGGGGGAAACAGCTAAGCTGTTCCTATTTCTATAATTTTGTCATTTCAATAATGTTTCACACACAGAATCATATGATATGTAACCTTTTGCGAATAGCTTATCTCTGTGAAAGTGCATTCATGCAAATTGTTGCATGTTTCAATAGCTTGTGAGTATAAATATTCCATGATAATATCATTTGTTTAACCACTCACATGCTTTATCTTTCAGTTCTTTTTTCAACTTTGTTAAAATATAATTAACAAATAGACAAATATTACACATATTTAAGGCAGAAAATGATGTTTTGATAACACCAATTTCTTTCCTTTTTTCCCAGCAAATGTCATTTATTGTTATTAATAATGTTTTTCTTTCTTTTATTTATTATAATTGACTTATACTATATTTAGTTCAGGTGTAAAACATAGTGATTCAATATTTTGGTAGATTATACTGATATAAAGTTATTCTAAAATATTGGCTATATCCCCTGTGCTGTAAATTATGTACTTGTATCATAGTTATATTTTTAAATTACAAAATTTATGATTTTGCACATTTACAGGAGACTCGGAAAACACATAACAAAGTTACATATAGTTCCATTATATATTAAAATTATTTTTAAAGCAGATAAATTAAGATTTTTAGTTTGAGTTTCAATGTCAAACATTCAAAAGTTAATAGAATGATTATATAGAGAAGCAGAAGGATATGGTGGACCTGAAAAACACCATGAGCCAATTCAACATAATTAAGATTTATACAGTTTTCACACAACAATAGGATGCAAATTCTACTCAAGTTCCCATAGACTATTAACTAGGAGACACTGGAATAGATCCAGGGACATAAAAAAAGGTGGAAAATTTTCATGCTCTAAAAATATTGAAGCCATACAAGAGTCTGTTCTCTTTTAATTGTGGAATTATGTTAGAAATCAATGTCAAACTATATTTGAAAATAGCTCACATATTTTGAAGTACAATGTGACATTTACCAAGAGAGATCTTTGACTTAGCCATTGAAAGCCTCAATAAAGCTAGAAGGCTGAAAAATCACAGAGAGTGATTGCAGTGAAAAAAGTTAAATTTAAATGAGAAATTAATATACAAGATAACTTTAAAAAACTATGTATTTGGAAATTAAAAGTTCACCTTTAAATGATGGTTATAGCTAAGAAGCCATAACAAGAAAAATTAGAAAATATTTGTGATAGAATAAACATGAAGAGAATTTACCAGAATTTGTTGCATGCAGCTGAAGCTGCTCAGTGCAGTTAAAAAAGGTGTGAAAAGATGCTCAACATCACTCATTATCAGAGAAATGCAAATCAAAACCACAATGAGGTACCATTTCACACCAGTCAGAATGGCTGCGATCCAAAAGTCAACAAGCAATAAATGCTGGAGAGGGTGTGGAGAAAAGGGAACCCTCTTACACTGTTGGTGGGAATGCAAATTAGTACAGCCACTATGGAGAACAGTGTGGAGATTCCTTAAAAAATTGCAAATAGAACTGCCTTATCATCCAGCGATCCCACTGCTGGGCATACACACCGAGGAAACCAGAATTGAAAGAGACACGTGTACCCCAATGTTCATCGCGGCACTGTTTATAATAGCCAGGACATGGAAGCAACCTAGATGTCCATCAGCAGATGAATGGATAAGAAAGCCGTGGTACATATACACAATGGAGTATTACTCAGCCATTAAAAAGAATACATTTGAATCAGTTCTAATGAGGTGGATGACGCTGGAGCCGATTATACAGAGTGAAGTAAGCCAGAAAGAAAAACACCAATACAGTATACTTACACATATATATGGAATTTAGAAAGATGGTAATGATAACCCTCTATGCGAGACAGCAAAAGAGACACAGATGTATAGAACAGCCTTTTGGACTCTGTGAGAGAGGGAGAGGGTGGGATGAGTTGGCAGAGTGGCAGTGTAACATGTATATCATAAGTGAAATTAATCGCCGGTCTAGGTTTGATGCAGGATGCAGAATGCTTGGGACTGATGCACGGGGATAATCCAGAGAGAAGGAGTGGGGAGGGGAGGGGGTGGGGGTCGGGATTGGGAGTTCATGTACACTCGTGGCTGATTCATGTCAATGTATAGCAAAATGAATACAGTATTGTAAAGCAAAACAAACTAAAAAATAAAAATTTAAAAAATAAATAAAATAAAATAAAATATGTATAAACTCCAAAAAAAGGTGTGAAAATAAATAATAGACACTAGAACAAACTTATGAGAAATTTGAATGAAATCTGTACTTTTGTTAATAATATTGTATCACATGTTAATTTCTTATTGTATTTCTTTTTAATAACATGGTATATCTTTATATTCTCAGAATTGAATTAGCATTTTCAAGACTCGTTAAAAAATTTTTTTAATCACTAAAATAATCTTTCTAGAGTTTAACAGTAACACTAGATGTCAGAAGAAATGGAACTATATCAAAGTTTTGACTGAATGTAAATTAGAAAGATAGCTTTCTAGTCAAACAAGTGGAACTAAAATGTCATAAATTTGTTTGGCTAGGCAAAAATTCATAAGTTTTTCAAAATATATATATTTATATTATACTACTATTTATACATGACTTCCCTGGTGGCTCAGGGGTAAAAAGCCTGCCTGCAATGCAGGAGCCTCAGGAGAAGTGGGTTTGATCCCAGGGTCAGAAAGATCCCCTGGAAGAGAAAATGGCAATCCACTCTAGTATTTTGCCTGGAGAATTCTGTGGACAGAGGAGCCTGGTGGGCCACAGTCCATGGCATCACAAAGAGTCGTACATGACTGAGCAACTTTCACTTACTATTTATATATGTATACATAAAACTTTTTCTACTATATTGATAAAGGCTTGAAAAAAACAGCAAAAGAGACATCCTGTGACTGTGTAATTATTAGCTCCCAACCTAAAGAAAAACCAGTTCCAGGGCAAGACACATTGTTGCACAAGGCTTAAGGAAAGCATGAGTGAGAGTGTTCAGTTCAGTTCAGTTCAGTCACTCATTTGAGTCCGACTCTTTGTGACCCCATGAACTGCAGCACGCCAGGCCTCCCTGTCCATCACCAACTCCCAAAGTCCACCCAAACCCATGTCCATGAGTCAGTGATCCCATCTAACCATCTCATCCTCTGTCATCCCCTTCTCCTTCTGCCCCCAATCTTTCCCAGCATCAGGGTCTTTTCCAATGAGTTAGCTCTTCGCATCAGGTGGCCAAAGTATTGGAGTTTCAGCTTCAACATCAGTTCTTCCAGTGAACAACCAGGACTGATTTCCTTTAGGATGGACTGGTTGGATCTCCTTGCAGTCCAAGGGACTCTCAAGAGTCTTCTCCAACTCCACAGTTCAAAAGCATCAATTCTTCACCATTCAGCTTTCTTCACAGTCAAACTCTCACATCCATACATGACTACTGGAAAAACCATAGCCTTGACTAGACAGACCTTAGTCGGCAAAGTAATGTCTCTGCTTTTGAACATGCTGTCTAGGTTGGTCATAACTTTCCTTCCAAGAAGTAAGCATCTTTTACTTTCATGGCTGCAATCACCATCTGCAGTGATTTTGGAACCCCAAAAAACAAAGTCTGACACTGTTTCTACTGTTTCTCCATCTATTTCCCATGCAGTGATGGGGCCAGATGCCATGATCTTCGTTTTCTGAATGTTGAGCTTTAAGCCAACTTTTTCACTCCTCTCTTTCACTTTCATCAAGAGACTCTAGTTCTTCTTCACTTTCTGCCATAAGGGTGGTGTCATCTGCATATCTGAGGTTATTGATATTTCTCCCGGCAATCTTGATTCCAGCTTCTGTTTCCTCCAGCCTAGTGTTTCTCATGATATGCTCTGCATATAGGTTAAATAAGCTAGATGATAATATTACAGCCTTGACATACTTCTTTCCTGATTTGGAACCAGTCTGTTGTTCCATGTCCAGTTCTAACTGTTGCTTCCTGACCTGCATACAGATTTCTCAAGAGGCAGGTCAAGTGGTCTGGTACTCTCATCTCTTTCAGAATTTTCCACAGTTTATTGTGATCCACACAGTCAAAGGCTTTGGCATAGTCAATAAAGCAGAAATAGATGTTTTTCTGGAACTCTCTTGCCTTTTCCACGATCCAGCGGATGTTGGTAGTTTGATCTCTGGTTCCTCTGCCTTTTCAAAACCAGCTTGAACATCTAGAAGTTCACAGTTCATGTATTGCTGAAGCCTGGCTTGGAGAATTTTGAGCATTACTTTACTAGCGTGTGAGATGATTGCAATTGTGTGGTAGTTTGAGCTTTCTTTGGCATTGCCTTTCTTTGGTATTGGAATGAAAACTGACCTTTTCCAGTCCTGTGGCCACTGCTGAGTTTTCCAAATTTGCTGGCATATTGAGTGCAGCACTTTCACAGCATCATCTTTCAGGATTTGAAATAGCTCCACTGGAATTCCATCACCTCCACTAGCTTTGTTCATACTGATGCTTTCTAAGGCCCACTTGACCTCACATTCCAGGATGTCTGGCTATAGGTGAGTGATCACAGTTCTGCCTTTTCAAAACCAGCTTGAACATCTAGAAGTTCACAGTTCATGTATTGCTGAAGCCTGGCTTGGAGAATTTTGAGCATTACTTTACTAGCGTGTGAGATGATTGCAATTGTGTGGTAGTTTGAGCTTTCTTTGGCATTGCCTTTCTTTGGTATTGGAATGAAAACTGACCTTTTCCAGTCCTGTGGCCACTGCTGAGTTTTCCAAATTTGCTGGCATATTGAGTGCAGCACTTTCACAGCATCATCTTTCAGGATTTGAAATAGCTCCACTGGAATTCCATCACCTCCACTAGCTTTGTTCATACTGATGCTTTCTAAGGCCCACTTGACCTCACATTCCAGGATGTCTGGCTATAGGTGAGTGATCACAGCATCATGATTATCTGGGTCATGAAGATCTTTTTTGTACAGTTTTTCTGTGTATTCTTGCCACCTCTTAATATCTTCTGTTTCTGTTAGGTCCCTACCATTTCTGTCCTTTATTGAGCCCATCTTTGCATGAAATGTTCCCTTGGTATCTCTGATATTTTTGAAGAGATCTCTAGTCTTTCCCATTCTATTATTTTCCTCAATTTCTTTGCATTGATCACTGAGGAAGGCTTTCATATCTCTCCTTACTAGTCTTTGGAACTCTGCATTCAAGTGGGTATATCTTTCCTTGTCAGCAAATTTGCTTTTCACTTACCTCTGCTGCTGCTGCTGCTGCGTCGCTTCAGTCGTGTCCGAGTCTGTGCAACCCCATAGACTCTGCCGTCTGTAGGATTCTCCAGGCAAGAACACTGCAGTGGGTTGCCATTTCCTTCTCCAGTGCATGACAATGAAAAGTGAAAGTGAAGTTGCTCAGTCGTGTCCGACTCTTCGCGACCCCATGGACTGCAGCCTACCAGGCTCCTCGTCCATGGGATTTTCCAGGCAAGAGTACTGGAGTGGGCTGCCATTGCCTTCTCCATCACTTACCTTCTATTCACAGCTATTTGTAAAGCCTCTTCAGAAAGCCATTTTGCTTTTTTCATTTCTTTTTCTTGGACATGTTCTTGATTCTTGTCTCTTGTACAGTGTCACAAACCTCCACACTTAGTTCATCAGGCAATCTGTCTGTCAGATCTAGTCCCTTAAATCTATTTCTCACTTCCACTGAATAGTCATAAGGGATTTGATTTAGGTCTTACCTGAATGGTGTAGTGGTTTTCTCCACTTTCTTCTATTTCAGTCTGAATTTGGTAATAAGAAGTTCATGATAGGAGCCACAGTCCGCTCCTGGTCTTGGTTTTGCTGGCTGTATAGAGCTTCTCCATCTTTGGCTGCAAAGAATATAATCAGTCAGTCTGATTTTGGTGTTGACCATCTGGTGATGTCCATGTGTAGATTCTTCTTTTGTGTTGGAAAAGGGTGTTTGCTATGACCAGTGCATTCTCTTGGCAGAACTCTATTAGTATTTGCCCTGCTTCATTCTGTACTCCAATGCCAAATTTGCCTGTTACTCCAGGTGTTTCTTGACTTCCTACTTTTGTATTCCAGTCCCCTCTAATGAAAAGGACATCTGTTTTGGGTGTTAGTTTTATAAGATTTTTTTTCTATATCTTGTAGGTCTTCATAAAACTGTTCTAATTCAGCTTCTCTAGCATTACTGGATGGGGTATAGACTTGAATTACCGTAATTTTGAATGGTTTGCCTTGGAAACGAACAGAGATCATTCTGTCATTTTTGGGTTGCATCCAAGTACTACATTTTGGACTCTTTTGTTGACTATCATGGCTACTCCATTTATTTTAAGGGATTCCTGCCCACAGTAGTAGATGTAATGGTCATCTGAATTAAATTTACCCATTTCAGACCATCTTAGTTCTTTGATTCATAGGCTGATGTTAGGGAGCCTGATACTTCCAGCTTTGTTCATTTCTCTCCAAATTGCTTTTGCTATTCAGGGACTTTTATGATTTCATATACATTTTGTTTTAAGGTTATTTTTTATCATTTTGTGAGAAATGTCATGTGTGTTTTGATAGGGATTGCCTTAAATCTATAGATTGCTAGGGACTGTGTTAAATCTATGGATTGCTTTGGGTAGTATGGACATGTTAACAGTATTAATTCTTTCAATCCATGAACATGGGTTATATTTCCATTTATCTGTATCATCTTCATTTACTTTTGTCAGTGTTTCATAGTTTTCAGTATATAAATCTTTTATTATCTTGGTTAAGTTTATTCCTAGGTATTTTATTCTTTTTGATGAGATTTTAAGTGGTTTTATTTTCTTGATTTATTTTTCTAATAAAATAATAAGTATATCATGCTCAGTCCTGTCTCCTCTTTGCAACCCCTTGGACTATACTGTAGGGTAAGGGAGTGAGAGGAGGCGAGGTTCAGAAAAACAAGACCAGTGCTTTACAGGAACAGATCACCTTTAATGAGGCGAGAAGGGGCAGCAGTCAGGTTAGTGAGCTGCTGCACTAACCAAAGAAAAGAGTGAGTATATATAGGCATATATGTGGAAATCTGCTGTCTTAAGGGGGCCTGTTATTCTCTAAGATTGTTCGGGTTATCTCTTAAATGGCTGGGGCAAAGAATTCTGGAGATTGGCCAGAGGGTGGGACTGGCTGGGAGCTGGGCATAATCAACCTTAATGTCCATTTTTTTTCTTCCAGTGATAGAGTACTTTGTTTTGCATAGTATGGTGGGTAGGACCCAGAGAGGAGTTTTAACTCCAGGCTATTTTGAGCCATGTACTTTACTTCATATACAGTCCATAGAATTCTCCAAGCCAGAATACTGGAATGGGTAGACTTTCCCTTCTCCAAGGAATCTTCTCAATGCAGAGATTGAATCCAGGTCTCCTGCACTGCAGGCGAATTCTTTATCAGCTGAGCTACCAGGGAAGCCCTTAGCTCATTGTATTTCTCATTTTTCTTCCTGTATTTGATTTCTAGTTTCATGCCATTGTATTCTGGAAAAAAATCCTTGATATAATTTCTGTCCTCTTAAATTTGTTCAAACTTGTTTGTGGTCTACCATGTGATCTATTGAGAGTCCCTTGGACTGGAAGGAGATCCAATCAGTCCATTCTAAAGGAGATCAGTCCTGGGTGTTCTTTGGAAGGACTGATGCTAAAGCTGAAACTCCAATACTTTGGCCATCTCATGTGAAGAGTTGACTCATTGGAAAAGAATCTGATGCTAGGAGGGATTGGCAGGCAAGAGGAGAAGGGGACAACAGAGGATGAGATGGCTGGATGGCATCACCGACTCAATGCACATGAGTTTGGGTGAACCCTAGGAGTTGGTGATGGACAGGGAGGCCTGGCGTGCTGCAGTTCATGGGGTTGCAAAGAGTCGGACATGACTGAGCAACTGAACTGAACTGAACTGATGTGATCTATCCTGGAGAATAGTCCATGTGCACTTGAAAAGAATGTGCATTATGCTATTTTTGAGTGGACTGTCTTGTAGAGATCTACTAAATCTACTGGTCTAATGTCTAATTTAGGACCATGGTTGATTTTCTGTCTGCATGATTTGTCCATTGATGCGGGTGAGATGTTAAAGTTTCCTAATATTGTATTATTATCAGTTTATCCATTTACATTTGTTAATATTTACTTTATATATTTAGGTGCTCCTATATTAGGTGGTGCATATGTTAAAGAACATTATATCCTCTTTTTGTATTGATTCCTTTATCATTATCTAATGCCCTTTTTGTCTTTTGTTATAGACTTTTTCTGATATGAGTATTGTTACCCCAGCTTTCTGTCATTTCCATTTTCATGGAATATCTTTTTCCATTATCTCACTTTCAGTCTGTCTGTGTCATTAGCTGTAAAGTGAGTCTCTTTTAGACAGCATGTAGATGGGTCTTTTAAAAAATCTAACCAAACCCCCTGTGTCTTTTGATTGGAGGATTTAGTCCATGGACATTTAAAATGATTAGTATTACTTTTATGCTTATTGCCATTTTGTTACTTGTTTTCTGGTTGTTTTCGTAGTTCTCCCCTATTCTTTTCTTCTTGTTTCTTCCTTGGTGGTTTTTTTCTTTAGTGGCATGTTTGTGTTCTTTACTCTCTAGTTTTTGTGTCTCTATTGTAGGGTTTGGATTTGTGGTTACCATGAGGTTTATACATGTTGACCTGTAACTATATCTTTGTTGTTGTTGCTATTGTTCAGTCACTAAGTCATGTCTGACTTTTTGTGACCCCATGGACTGTAACCTGCCGGGCTCCTCTGTTCATGTGGTCCTCCAAAAGAATATTGGAGTGAGTTGTCATTTCCTTCTCCAGGGGATCTTCTTGGACCAGGGATCGAACCTGTGTCTCCTGCATTGGCAGCAGATTTTTTTTTTCTTTTTGGCAGGCAGATTCTTTAACCAGTGAGCCACCAGGGAAGCCCATATTTGTTTTGAACTGGTAATCTTTGCTTGATAATCTACTTGTTTTAAATTGAAAATCATTTAAGCTAAAATACATTCTAGAAGATCTACATATTTTTACCCATCTTCCCCATGTTTTATGTTTTTGATGTCATATTTTACATCATCAGGTCTATCCCTCAACTGCTTTTTCGTAGTTACACTTGATTTTATATTTTTTTGTCTTTTAATTTTCATACTAGCTTATTTAAGTTGTTGAATCACAGCCTTTATTATAGATTTGCTTTTACTAGTGGGACTTTTCCTTTCCTATAAATTCTTACTTATTATTGTAGCCCTTTTTGTCCTCTTAGAGAAGACCCTTTAGCACTTCATTTAGGGTTGGTTTAGAGTCTGACATGACTGAGCACTTCACTTTCACTTTCATGCTTTGGAGGAAGAAATGGCAGCCCACTCCAGTATTCTTGCCTGGAGAATCCCAGGGATAGAGGAGCCTGGTGGGCTGCCGTCTCTGGGGTCACACAGAGTCAGACACGACTGAAGCGACTTAGCAGCAGCAGCAGCAGTGTTTATGATCTCTTTTAGTTTTTGTTTGTCTGAAAAGCCTTTCTCTCTCTTTCAGTTCTGAGTGACAACATTGGTAGGTAGCAGACCTAATGTAACTTTTTCCCTTTCAGCACTTTAAATATTTCACTTCTTTCTGGCTTGCAAAGTTTCTGCAGAAACATCAGTTGATAGCCTTATGGGGGTTCTCTTGTATGTTACTCTTTGTTTTTCCCTTGCTGCCTTTTAAATTCCCTATTTATCTTTTGTCATTTTAATTATGATATGTTTTCGTGTGTATCTCTTTGGCCTCATCTTGTTTTGTGCTTTCTATACTTGGATATCTGTTTCCTTCCTTAGGTCTGGGAAGTTTTCATCCATGGTTTCATCAAATACATTTTCTATCCCTTTCTTTCTGTTTCTTCTGTGACCCCAATAAAGTAAATGTTCATATAATTTGTGCTGTAAACTATCTTTATATACAAAAATTCCTTTAAAAAATATTCTACTATTCTGCCTTCCAGTTTGCCTATGTGTTCTTGTGTATCACTCAGTCTGCTGTTAATACTTTCTAGTGTATTTTTCATTTCAGATATTCATTTCTGAGTAGTTCTTTTTTATATTTTCTAATTCTTTGTTGAAGCTCTCATTGTGTTCATCTATTTTTCCCCTCAGTTCAGTTAGCATTTTTATTACTATTGCTTTGAACTCTTTATCATATAAATTAATTATCTGTTTCATTAGGGCTTTTCCTGGGGTTTTATCATATTCTTTTGCTTGACACATATCTCTTTGTTCTCACATTTTGTTTAGCTTTATCTGCTGTCTCTGAACTTGAGTGAAACAGCCACCTATACCAATCTTGAGGCGGGGGTCCTTGTGTGGGAGGTCCCTACACAGCCTGCGTGTGTTCAGTGGCTTTGGTAGGAGAACTGGATCTGAAGCACAGGCTACATCTTCCCCTGGAGTGTTCTGTTATCCACTACCTTGGTTGGGATTAAGGCTAGAGTTGGAAAGGCTTGAGCCAGAACTGGATACCATCTGGGGCTTCACCTAGGCTCAGTGGCAGTTGTTGCTCTTTTGAGGATGAGGTTGGGACCTGAGGGGTTGGAGCAGAGCCCCAAGAGAGTTGTACTTCTCGTTGATGTGATGACATTCTCTGCCTTTTTGGGGGGAGGGTTAGGGCCAGAAGGCTGGGGCAGCATCACTGAGATATCTCTGCTCCTTTTCTGGTATCATTAGTCTTGGCCCTGGCTAAGACCTTTATGTCTTAATTGGCTCTATTCCTTTCAGGTATGTGTACTCTTATTGGCTATGGCAACCTCTGCATTAGCAGAAGCAATGTTGGAATAGGAGAGACTGGTACAGGTGCCTGGTGTGGGCTGAGGGGCATGTTGTGGCACTCCTGGCATGCTAGCCAGAGCCTTGGTAAATTTTCAATTTTCTGCTTCTGTGCTGGGACTCAGAGTAAGCGAGTGTGTGTACTCTTTAAGTGTACAGTCTTGATTTCCTACAACCTTCTGGTAAGCCCCACTAGTTTTCAAATCAGCTAAGTGGGATTATCCTCCTAGTGTCAGACCCCAAGGTTATATGGCTGAACCTATCATTGCCTAGTGAAGATCCTTTTAACCTTGCATATTCCCCTTTACTTCTTTTTAATTTTTATTTTAACTTTATTTTACCTTACATTACTGTATTGGTTTTGTCATACATTGACATGAATCTGCCATGGGTGTGCATGAGGTCCCAATCCTGAACCCCCTCCCACCTCCCACCCCACATCATCTCTCTGGATCCTCCCCGTGCACTGCCCCCAAGCATCCTGTATCTTGTATCGAACATAGACTGGTGATTTGTTTCTTACATGATAGTATACATGTTTCAGTGCCATTCTCCCAAATCATCCCACCCTCGCCCTCTCCCTCAGAGTCCAAAAGTCCGTTCTATACATCTGTGTCTCTTCTGCTGTCTAGCACACAGGGTTATCATTACCATCTTTCTAAATTCCANCAGAGTGTTTTTGATCTCATTTATTGCATTATTCATTATATATTGACTCTTATTTCTTCTAGGTCCTTGTTAAACCTTTCTTGCATCTTCTCAATTCTTGTCTCCAGGCTATTTATCTGTGATTTCGTTTTGATTTGAAGATTTTGGATCATTTTCACTGTCATTATTTGGAATTCTTTATTAGGTAGATTTCCTATCTCTTCGTCTTTTGTTTGGTTTATTGGGCATTTATCCTGTTTCTTTACCTGCTGGGTATTCCTCTGTCTCTTCATCTTGTTTATATTGCTGCGTTTCGGGTGGCCTTTCTATATTCTGGCAGTTTGTGGAGTTCTCTTTATTGTGGAGTTTCCTCACTGTGGGTAGGGTTGTACAGGTGGCTTCTCAAGGTTTCTTGGTTAGGCAAGCTTGTGTTTGTGTTCTGTTGGGTGGAGCTGGATTTCTTCTCTTTGGAGTGCAATGAAGTGTCCTGTAATGAGTTATGAGATGTCAATGATTTTGGAGTAACTTTGGGCAGCCTGTATATTGGAGCTCAGGGCTGTGTTCCTGTGTTGCTGGAGAATTTGCATGGTATGTCTTGCTCTGGAACTTGTTGGCCCTTGGTTGGTGCTTGGTTTCAGTGTAGGTATGGAGGCATTTGATGAGCTCCTGTCAATTAATGTTCCCTGAAGTCAGGGGTTCTCTGGTGTTCTCAGGGTTTGGACTTAAGCCTCCTGCTTCTGGTTTTCAGCCTTATTTTTACAGTAGTCTCAAGACTTCTCCTTCTGTACAGCACCTTTGATAAAACATCTAGGTTAAAGATGAAGAGTTTCTCCACATTGAGGGACACCCAGAGAGGTTCACCGAGTTACATGGAGAAAAGAAGAGGGAGGATGGATTTAGAGGTGACCCAAATGAGATGAGGTGGAATCAATAGATGAGAGAGCAAGCTAGCCAGTAATCACTTCCTTATGTGTACTCCACAACTGGACCACTGAGAGATGTTCATGGAGTTATACAAAGAAGAGAAGAGGGAGGAAATAGACGAGGTGGCCAGGAGGATAAAAGGGGAGAATCAAAAGGAGAGAGATCCAGCCAGTAATCAATTCCCTATGTATTCTCCACCGTCTGGAACAGACAGAAATTCACAGAGCTGGGTAGAGAATAGAGGGGATAGGGAGGAGACACAGACAACCTGGTGGAGAAAAAGGAGAGTGCAAAGAGGGAGAGAGCAGTCAAGCCATTAATCTTACTCCCAAGTAAAATGGCTACCGAAGACTGGGTTCTTAAAGGTACAAAATTGATAGCAAATACCAGAAAGCAAAGATAAAAAATCTAGAGTTTGGAATTTCAAAAATACAATATTAAAGAAAAGAAGAAAAAAAAGAGAAGAAAAAGTCACAAAAATTATTTAAAAAATACATGTATACGAAGTTTGCTTTAAAAAATAGCATTTTTTTTTTTGCAAAGTAATGGTTATAAAAGTGAAAATTAAAGGAGTAAGAGAGTACTTAAAAATTAAAAAAAATTAAAAAGAATGATCATAAAAATAGTAAAGATACATCTGGGACTTTCTCTGGTGTTTTTCTGGGTATTGTGGGGTCAGTTCATTTTCAGATAGTTTCTTGGTCCGACTTATATTTCTCAAGATCTATAGGCCCCTTCCTATGTAGTCGGTACTAACGACAGGGTTTTAATCTATTGCACCTGTCACTTCCAAGGCAGTTCCCTCTGTTTAAGCTTCTTCTATTTGCTGGTCTCTTCAGTGTCTGATTTCCACCCTGACACAAAGAGGGCGGTGGTGGACACTTTTTTTAGGTTCACTTGTTCAGTCGCGCTGTGGGGGGGGAGGGACGCTGCAAAGAAATAACACTGGTGTGTGCTCGCAGTGCCTCAGCCACACTAGGCCTGCCCCCACTCACAGCACGTGTACCCTCCCTGCCCACACTGCTCAGGCTCTAGGTTGCTCCACCGGGAACCGTCTGAGGCCAGCTGTGGGCTGCATGCACCTCCTAGGTCTAAGCCGCTCAGGTTCAGGCACTCGGGTAGTCCCCAAAGGTGCAGACTCGGTTGGGCCTGCGTTTTGATAGGTTCACTTGTTCAGTCGCGCTGTGGGGGGGGAGGGACGCTGCAAAGAAATAACACTGGTGTGTGCTCGCAGTGCCTCAGCCACACTAGGCCTGCCCCCACTCACAGCACGTGTACCCTCCCTGCCCACACTGCTCAGGCTCTAGGTTGCTCCACCGGGAACCGTCTGAGGCCAGCTGTGGGCTGCATGCACCTCCTAGGTCTAAGCCGCTCAGGTTCAGGCACTCGGGTAGTCCCCAAAGGTGCAGACTCGGTTGGGCCTGCGTTTTGTGCCCTTCCCAGGTCCAAGCAGCTCAGGTGATGAGGTGTTTCACAAGCACAGTTGCTGTGACTTATTGCCTCCCTCGTCCTTGTTGCTCAGTTTTCTGGATGTACTACCAGCACACCTCCTCAGGAGGATGTTGACCGTCCAGAACCCCAAGAAGTCTTAGTTAGCAAAGAAGCCTGCTTGCGGTTTTGTAGATAATGTCTCTCTGGGGCTGCGATTGCCCCTTTCCGGCTCTGGCTGCCTGTGACTGGAGGGGGATGGTCTGCAGCCGGGTATCTCTGTTCAGTCCTTTGTTCTGTGCATGGGCCTGGCAGTGTCTTAGGTTAGGGCTGGCTTTTTGCATGGTAGTTATCCCACAGTCTGGTTTGCTAGCCCAAGTTAGTTCGCTCAGATTGCACTTGGGGCATTCAGGCCAGATCCTTACTCTAAGCAATGCAGCCCGCGCCTCCCTGCCCAGCCTCTGTTTGCTAGTGGCGGGTGTAGGCGTCTGCGCTGCTTCTCCACTGGGGCAATTACCGTTGGGTTTGTAATCTGTGGGTTTTAATTATTTATTTATTTTTCCTCCCTGTTATGTTGCCCTCTGTGCTTCCAAGGCTCGCCACAGATTTGGCAGTGAGAGTACTTCCTGGTGTTTAGAAACTTCTTTCTTTTTAAGATTCCCTTCCCAGGACGGAGCTCTGTACCTACCTCTTTTGTCTGATTTTTTGTCTTTTATATTTTTCCCTACCTCCTTTTGAAGACAATGAGCTGCTTTTCTGGGTGTCTGATGTCCTCTGCCAGCATTCAGAAGTTGTTTTGTGGAATTTACTCAGTGTTTAAATGTTCTTTTGATGACTTTGTGGGAGAGAAAGTGGTCTCCCCGTCCTATTCCTCTGCCCTCTTAGGACCGCCCCCTCTTATTTTAGTTTTGATGTTCATTTCTTTAATAATGTGCAGGGCTGAGCATGTTATGTTTGTCGGCGATTTGTATGTCTTCTTTGGAGAGATGTCTGTTTAGGTCATTTGCTCTTTTTTTTTTTTTTTCATATTGAGTTGCTTGTGCTGTTTGTATATTTTACAGATTAATCCCTTTGCAATTGCCTCATTTGCAAACAGTTTCTCCCATTCTGAGTGTTGTCTTTTTGTCTCATTTATGGTTTTCTTTGCTGTACAAGAGGTTTTAAGTTTAGTTAGGTCCTATTTATTTATTTCTATTTTTATTTTTATTACTCTAGGAGAGTGAAGTGAAAGTGCTAGTCACTCAGTCATGTCTGACTTTTTGTGGCCCCATGAACTGTAGCCCACCAGGATCCTCTGTCCATGCAGTTCTCCAGGCAAGAATACTGGAATGGATTTCCATTCCTTCTCCAGGGGATCTTCCCAACCCAGGACTGAACCCGTCTCCTGCACTGCAGACAGATTCTTTACCGTCTGAGTCAGAATACTGATGGTGTATTACTCTAGTGGTTAGGTAACAATGATCTTTCTGTGGTTTATGCCAATGAATGTTCTTCCTATGTTTTCCTATAAGAATTTTTAGTGTCTGATCTTACATTTAGGTCTTTATTCTATTTGAATTTATTTTTGTGTCTGGTGTTGTGTAGTGGTCTAATTTCATTCTTTAACATGTAGCTGTCAGTTTTCCCAGCACCGTTTATTGAAGCCACTGTTTTTTCCATTGTATAGACTTGTCCTTTTTTTGACTTGTAATTTTCTTTTTTGTGATATCTTTGTCTAGTTTTGTTAACTTGGTGATGGTGGCCTTGTAACATGAGCTTGATAATATTCCTTCCTCTGTAATTTTTTTGAAGAGTTAGAGAAGGATGAGTGTTAATTCTTCTCTAAATGTTACAGAATTTGCCTGCAAATCCATCATGTCCTGGACTTTCACTTTTTGGAAGATTTTTCATCATATTTTTGATTTCATTACTTGTGGTTAATCTGTTCATATTTTCTGTTTTCTTCGGTTCAGTCTTGGAAGGTTGTTCTTTTCTAAGAATTTGCCCATTTTTTCTAGGTTATCCATCTTATTGGCATATAGTTGCTTGTAGTAGTCTTAAATGATAATTTGTATTTCATTTGATAATGATAATTTGGAGTCAGTTGTAATTTCTCCTTTTTCATTTCTAATTTTATTGATTTGAATGTTCTGCTTTTTTCTTGATGAGTCTGACTAAAGGTTTATCAATATTGTTTTTGTTCCCACAGAACCAGCTTTTTGTTTCATTGATTTTAGTTATTGTTTTCATTTCTATTTCATTTCTTTTTCTCTGATCTTTATATTTCCTTCTACTAACTTTGGATTTTGCTTGTTCTTCTTTCTCTAGTTGCTTCATGTGTAAGGCTAAATTGTTTATTTGAGATTTTCCTTGTTTCTTGAGGTAGGATTACATTGTCACAAACTTCTCTCTTAAGACTGCTTTTGCTGCATCCCAAATGCTGAGCTGGAGGAAGCACAGGCTGGAATTGAGGTTGCCAAGAGACATATCAATAACCTCAGATATGCAGAGGACACCACCATTATGGCAGAGAGTGAAGAGGAACTAAAGGGCCCCTTGATGAAAGTGAAAGAGGAGAGTGGAAAATGTTGATTTAAAGCTCACCATTCAGAAAACTAAGATCATGGCATCTGGTCCCATCACTTCATGGCAAATAGATGGGGAAACAGTGGAAACAGTGGCTAACTTTATTTTTGGGGGGCTCCAAAATCACTGCAGATGGTGATTGCAGCCATGAAATTAAAAGACACTTACTCCTTGGAAGGAAAGTTATGGCCAACCTAGACAGCATATTAAAAAGTAGAGACATCACTTTGTCAACAAAGGTCCATCTAGTCAAGACTATGGTTTTTCCAGTAGTCATGTATGGATGTGAGAGTTGGACTGTAAAGAAAGCTGAACGCCAAAGAATTGATGCTTTTGCACTGTGGTGTTGGAGAAGACTCTTGAGAGTCCCTTGGACTGCAAGGAGATCCAACCAGTCCATCCTAAAGGAGATCAGTCCTGGGTGTTCATTGGAAGGACTAATGTTGAGGCTGAAACTCCAATACTTTGGCTACCTGATGTGAAGAGCTGACTCCTTTGAAAAGACCCTGATGCTGGGAAAGATTGAGGGCAGGAGGAGAAGGGGAGAACAGAAGATGAGATGATTGGATGGCATCACCGACTCAATGGACATGGGTTTAGGTGGACTCAAGGAGTTGGTGATGGACATGGAGGCCTGGTGTGCTGTGGTTCATGAGGCCGCAAAGAGTTGGACATGACTGAATGACGGAACTGGTAGGTTTGGGGCCATCATATTTTTACTATCAGTTTTTCATAGATTTTTAAAATTTCTTGTTTAATTTCTTTAGTGATCTCTTGGTTATTCAATAGCATGTTGTTTTAGTTCAGTTCAGTCGCTCAATTGTGTCCAACTCTTTGCGACCCCATGAATCGCTGCACACCAGGCCTCCCTGTCCATCACCAACTCCCGGAGTTCACTCAGACTCACGTCCATTGAGTCCGTGATGCCATCCAGCCATCTCATCCTCTGTCGTCCCCTTCTCCTCCTGCCCCCAATCCCTCCCAGCATCAGGGCCTTTTCCAATGAGTCAACTCTTCGCATGAGGTGGCCAAAGTACTGGAGCTTCAGTTTTAGCATCATTCCTTCTTAAGAAATCTCAGGGTTGATCTCCTTCAGAATGGACTGGTTGGATCTCCTTGCAGTCCAAGGGACTCTCAAGAGTCTTCTCTTGCACACTAAGCATGTTGTTTAGCTTCCATTAAAAATTTTTTTTCCTTTAATTGATTTCTAATCTCATAGCATTGTTGTTGGAAAAGGTGGTTGATATGATATCAATTTTCTTAAATTTGCCATTGCTTGATTTGTGGCCCAAGCTGTGATCTATCCTGGAGAATGTGCCATGTACTCTTGGGAAGAAAATGTATTTTACTGCTTTCTTGTGGAATGTCCTATCAATGTCAACTAGGTCTATCTGGTCTAGTATGTCATTTAAACTTTATTTCCTTATTTATTTTCTGTCTGGATGATCTATCCATTGGTGTAAATGGGGTATTACAGTCCCTCAGTATTATCATGTTACTGTTAATTTCCCCTTTTATAGCTATAATCATTTGCCTTATGTATTAAGGTGCTCTTATGTTGGGTGCATAAATATTTGTAATTGTTGTATCTTCTTCTTGGATTGATTCCTTGATCATTACTCTCTTTTAATGATTTTCATTTTAAAGTCTCATTTATCTGATATGAGTATTACTACTTCAGCTTTCTTTTGATTTCCACAGAATCTTTTTCTATCCCTTCACTTTCAGTTTGTATATGTCTCTGGGCTTCAAGTGAGTTTCTTGTAGAAAGTGTATATGTGGGCCTTGTTTTTGTGTGCATTAAGCCAGTCTGTTCTTTTGGTTGGAAGATTTAATCCATTTACATTTAAGGTAATTTTGTGTATTTTTCATTTATTTATTGTATTATCACTGTTTACTCTTTAGTTTTTCTAGGTCCTTCTTAAAATTTCTTGTATTTTCTGTACCTGTGCCTCCATTCTATTTCTGATATTTTGGATCATCTATACTATCATTATTCTGAATATTTTTTCAGATAGGTTGCCTACCTTCTCCTCACTTATTTTATTTTGTAGGTGTTTTACCTTGCTCCTTTTTATGTAACATATTTTTTGCTGTCTCATTTTTCTTGATGGGTGAGGCTGTGCTTCTGTCTTGCAGGTTGTTTTGTCTGAAGTGTCCAACACTGGAATTTTCAAGCAGATGGGTGGAGTCAGGTCTTGGTGTCTACATGAGGATCTCCAGGAGACCTCACACTGATAAATATTCACTGGCACATGAAGTTCTCTGTTAGTCCAACAGCTTGTACTTGGTCATCACTCCATAGAACTGCAGGCCTGACCCCTGGCATGGTTACCAAGAGAAATATTCCCAGAAGTTTAATTTTGAGTGGGAATTTGTTTTCATCCAGATTTACTGGGGAATGGCCTCCTGTTGTCTATTCCTTGTGTAGACATTCTATATGGCCAGAAAAGGAACTTTAGAATGGAATACATATCAAGAACATCTATGTGCTGCTCTAAACTCTTATCTATTTCCATTTTATGTGATATTTTCCCCTTCTGAGTTAGTACTCTATTTCCTGTGCCAGTATATTTACCAAGACACCAGGAGCAAAAACATGTGAGTTCGACTTTAGTAGCTTTGAACTTCTGGTCCTGCTTTTTTTTTTTTTTTGCAAGCCCCTCCAATATTAGGAGGTGAGGTGATATCCACAAACTCTAGACTTTTACTACACAGCAATTTGGCTTCTTAATGGCAGGAAATTGTGATTCCCCGTCTCTTTTGCTTCCTCTTCCCTTCTAACTACTTCTGCTTCTGTGACTCCTTTGTTCTTATTTCATTGAGTCTTTCCCAGGCACTGGAACTTAATCCGTAGGTCATTTCTAATTTATGGACTTTGTTTTCCCTCTTTCTAGTCCCCTCCTTCCCTACCACATATTTTCTGTTTATTAAGTGTTTTTTTCCTGAGAATCTAGGTCATACTCTATATCCTGTGCTTCCTCACTGGCTTCAGGTATCTTGCTCTATCAATAGCAATGATAGTAGCTCCCTTCTCTGGCTTTGCCCTGTGTACTGTCCTTCTGCCAAGACAATTTGTGTTAGGCCAGATAAAGGATAGGTGGGGTGCCTACCTTCTTCTCAAAACAGTTTCAGTTTTACAAGTTGTGTGACAGCTTTATATACAGTATGTTTTAGGATAACAAATGTACTTCTCTTTTTTTTATTTAGGATTTTAACAAAATAGGGTTTGATTCTGATGAGCAAGTTTGTGTGTGTGTGTGAGCATTTATGTGTATGTATACCTATACAAATCTACATTATATATAAAAATTTTATACTACCATTTAAAATAAAAAGATGTTTCTTAATAAAATGTCAAACTCTTGCCATTAAAAAAAATTTCCTGGTACCTCCTCTTGTCAGTGTCCTTGACCCTGTGGTGAGCTGCAGTCTACCCACACCTTCCCAGTAGTAGAACTACTCTAAGTAGTTTCTGGGCCTACTGTATGAGACCAACCTCTTGTGTATTCGTCTCACCAGTGTCTGCTCCTGGAGCTGGTCCAGATCACACGTGTCCATGGAGACCAGCAGGGCATAAGCCTTCATAAATATATGCACAGAGGCTTGTGAAGGTGGAGGAAGCCTTGGAGGGGGATGGCCCTCAGCCCAGCTGGACTCTTGGCCAGAGGAGCCCCTTCTGGAGTGGCACTTGGGCTGCCAGGACCCACGAGGCCAGAGGAGTCTTTACAGGACCCACATGGCTGGAAGAAGCCTTGTGAGCCTTTATTTCTTCAAATACTTTTTCAGCTACATAATATTTCTCATTTCCTTCTGGAATTTTGATTACATGAAGATTATATCTTTTGTTATAGACCCACAGGCCTGAGGATCTGTTAATTTTTTTCTCTGTTGTTTGTATTAGATAATTTCTATTGTTCTAACTCCCAGTTCAGTGGTTCTTTTCTCTTTCCTCCACTTTGCTCTTGAACCCATCTACTGAATTTTTAAATTTTGCTATTGTGCTTTTTAGTTCCATTTGGCTTTTCTTTGTTGAAGTTTTCTATTTCTTTGCTGAGATTTTCTATTTTTTCATTTGTTCCAATTGTGTCTGTTATTACCTTTTGAAACATTTTCATTTTGCATTTTGGTTGTCTTAAAAATCATTGTCAGATAATTTCAACATCCCTATCATCTTGGTTCAGTTCAGTTCAGTTGCTTAGTCATGTCTGACTCTTTAGGAACCTATGGACTGTAGCACACCAGGTGTCCCTGTTCATCATCTTGGTATTATCATCTATTTTCTTTCAAGTTGATATTTTCTTGGTTGTCACTGTGACAGGTGATTTTGACAGAAATTTTGCTCATTTTGAGTATTATGAAGCTCTAGTTCCTATTTAAACCTCCTGTTTAGCTGGTTTCCTCTCATATCACTTCAGCATAAAGGCTGGTACTGCCTCATTCCTGCCAGGTAAGATTAGAAATCCAAGTTCCCCAGTTGCCTACCTTGATATCAAGGTAGGGAAGGATTCCCTGCTATTTCTGGATGGTGGTTTGGGAGCTCCCTACTGAGCCCCTGCTGATACCTTCTTATCTGGGAGGGATTAGGCGACCTCATTATTGCTCCGCATGTGGCCTCCAGGGACACAGTTGTGAGGTGGCCTCATTATTTCAGTGGTGAAAGTTCTGACTCTCCACTTGGCCTCCTCTGACACCTCAATAACAAGGGCAGAGAGTTTCCCTTATTGCAAGGTGGGACTGAAGTTCAGGTTCCCCATTCATGGCCTCCACCTACATGAGGGGGCATGTATACATAAGAGGCTGGACTTCCTAGTACCCAGGACAGATGAATGTGCCATCTCCCTATGTGCTTTCTTAGACACCACTCCAGTGGGGATGGGAGACTGGTCTGCTTGTTACAGCCTGGTGAGGGTGGGAGTTTAGGTTTACCACTTGGCCTTTGCTGTCTCATTGAATGTTGGTTTGCAATGTTTGACTGCAGTAGTTATTGTCTAAAAGCTTTCTAACTTATTAGGCTGCTGCATTCATGTTTCTTTGGCTAGAGAGGACAGGCTTTTCTTAGGGGTTTTTTTGATCTACATCTGTTGGTGTTTCTAGGTTGCTGACTTCTTCAGCACCTTGCTTGGGATGTATGAGACATGATAAAAATCCAAGGACACAGTCTCATTGCTGTGTCATTTCCTGGGTCCCTAACTAACCTGTTTGCATTCATGTTTCTTT
Source organism: Aepyceros melampus (assembly GCA_006408695.1). NCBI lineage: Eukaryota > Metazoa > Chordata > Mammalia > Artiodactyla > Bovidae > Aepyceros > Aepyceros melampus. Next base: position 303,402 of record SJXQ01009352.1, read on the forward strand.
GGCTAGAGAGGACAGGCTTTTCTTAGGGCTTTTTTTGATCTACATCTGTTGGTGTTTCTAGGTTGCTAACTTTTTCAGCACCTTGCCTGGGATATATGAGACATGACAAAAATCCAAGGACACAGTCTCACTGCTGTGTCATTTCCTGGGTCCCTAACTAACCTGTTTGCCTTCTTCTGCCCACCTTTCAGAGTTTTCTTACTGAAATAAGAACAACTTCTTAGAAAATTGTTTTATATAAAATGTCAGATTTTTATTTGTACTTCATAGGAAGAAGAGGGAGTATAGTTCTACTCTGTGTTCCTGGAAGCACAAATCCTCAGATGTAATTTTTTAGTGTAGACAATATGTTTGCATGCTGGCCTGAATGATTCAGGAGACAAGGAATAGAATTGTAACAAAGCAATTGAATCAGGTGAGAGTGGGAGGTCTCCAGTGTACCTGGTAGGGCTGCAGGCAGGCATGTCCTTGGAAGACTGGGTACTTTATTCTAATTGCTTTATTTTGTCAGTGTGGAACTTTTTTATCTTGGAAACATTCCTTGCCCTTGCTGTGTTCTTTTCTGAATCTCAGTGTCTGGCTCAGGCTCAGGCTCTGTGGTCAGCAACTTTTTGCTGAATTTGGCCAATAGGAGAGTCTACTGGGGGACTGGGGAAAGGAAGAAAGGAGAGGCCAGTACTTTGCTTTGTGCCACCCTGCTTTAGGAGGCATCTCTTCTGGGGCTCCAGCTCCTACCAGAAAGCCTTCCCTCCATGGTTCCTGCATTCATCTTCTCCCTCTGTCTCTCAGCCATGGTGGTGGAGATCTCCTGCTGGTGCTAATCTCTGGCCTCTGGTTAGCTTTTTAGCATGTCCACCTCCTATGTAACCAGCTTCTGTGTTTATGTTTACAGAACAGGTTTCCTTACTGGATCCTGGCTGACTCCCTCAGTGAGGAAAGGATGAGGCAAAGTCAGTGTCTGAGACTGGAAAGACAGGAAGATATATATGGGTTTAAGGAAGGAGATAGAGGAGAACAGGAGTGAAAATTGCCTTGGGAGATGCATTAAGATTGCTGGGAAGTGCTGAGCCCATTGAGAATCCTGCATGTGGAGGTCAGATGAGACCAACAGCAGGACCCAAGGTTCTCTATGGCCACATTCAGCCATTTAACTGGTGGCTCAGGGTGGGTGAGCCAGGTTTGAGGTCTTGCCATGGGTGGCAGATAGACTCTGGGATGACCTCCATGATTCCCCACTGCGTGGTGTTCACACTCTTGTGTGATGGCCCCTTGCCCTTGACCTGTAACTGGATTCCAAGCAGTGAATATGGCAGACGTGATGGATGGGCTGTTACTCCATGGCTTTAGGAAGCCTGTGGGAAGTAAGTGTGGCCTCCAGTTGATAGCCAGCAAGAAGCTAGGTCCTCAGTCTTATAGCTACCAGGAAGTGAATTCTGCCAACACTGAGTGATCTTGGAAGCTGATTCCCAACTGAATGATTCTTGAGTTCCAAAGCAGAAGATTGAACTAAGCCTTGTCCCTGACTCGCTGAGATGCTGAGATTATAAATGTGTGTTGCTTTGAGCTACTATTGTTGTGGTAATTTATTAGGCAGTAATAGAAAACTAATATAACAGGTGAGCTTGACAGAATACAAGAGAAAGCAAGTAAAAGGAGGGTGTTTGCTGGACCATAAAATCTCAGTTGGGAAAGGGGAGTGAGAATGTGATGGTGTTGGCTGATGTGGGAGCAGGTAAGTTTCCTGCTGGTGAGGCACTTAAGTAGCTGACAGTCCAGGAGGTGGATGGTTAAGCCAAAAAATAGCAGCAAGTGTAGTCATGAAGGGAAGGTGGTGGAAGAGAGAGTGAGAGAGAGTGATCACAGCTAGGTCTCAGATCTTCGAAAAATGAAGGGACATGCCAAGAAGACAGTAGCCATGAGGTAAGGGTGGATGCTGTATTGCAATGGCACCTGGAGTATTTTAGGGAGGAAAGAAAAAGGCAGTGTAGAGCTAAGAGGATAATTCTCTGAAGGGGAGCGAATGAGACCCAGTGTGTAATGAAATGTGGGCCCTTTGTTCAAAAAATGGGAAAAGATGCCATTAATAGTATTGAAATATAAAGATTTTCTTTTCTTCCATAGTCTGTCAATTTTTCATGGTGTTTTAAATTGCTATTTGGTATTATGATTCTAAAGAAAAATTAAACATGTAAATTTTTAGCATAAATTTTATTGTTCATCTTTATATGGTACAGCATCAGTTTAAAATACAAATGTGAGAGTATTTAACTTGTATAGGGAATCACAGAAGTTGCATAATTTGTGTTTCCTGACTTAAATGTGCATTGGAGTTTGTTTTTACCAGACAAGGAAACATTGTGTTAAACTAACTCTAATATTTTTATTTTGCCTTTTGCTACAAGTACATTCTATCAACACTCTGCCTTCTGCTTACTGATGAGTAAGTCATCTTTTCAATGTAAGTAGTGGGTGAAAGCAGGAAAATCATAGCAATAAGAAGATACCAAAAATTCCATGGTCATTTGGGTTTCTTCAAAAGTTGTTGCCTTTCTGTACTTGTAAATTTTTTTTCCACCAGAATGTATGGACTCTTGGGCTGTCAACACTCCACTTACTCAGTTTTAGACAAAACACACTTACGTTATACTTGCTTGGAACTCCCACACATCCTGGGTCCTCCAGAATTTGTGATCATAGGGCATTGCAAGCCTCTGTGAATTGCGTGACAAGGAGTGGTGGACCCATGAATTGCTCTCATTCCACCTACAGGTGTGTACATTGCTTCCCAGTGCTGCAAATCCCACTCAACAATAGCTCACAGTGATTTTGGCTTCAAAGTGTCAATTAAAAATATGCATAATTTGAGAGCTCCAAGTTAAGTTTTATTTGGAGCAGAAAGAGAACTACAGCCTGGGAGACAGCAACTCAGAGAGCTCTGAGAGACTGCTCCAAAGAGGCAGTCAGTTCAGTTCAGTTCAGTCGCACAGTCGTATCTGACTCTTTGCGATCCCATGAATCGCAGCACGCCAGGCCTCCCTGTCCATCACCAACTCCCGGAGTTCACTCAGACTCACGTCCATTGAGTCCATGATGCCATCCAGCCATCTCATCCTCCGTCGTCCCCTTCTCCTCCTGTCCCCAGTCCCTCCCAGCATCAGGGTCTTTTCCAAGGAGTCAACTCTTCGCATAAGGTGGCCAAAGTACTGGAGCTTCAGTTTTAGCATCATTCCTTCCAAAGAAATCCCAGGGTTGATCTCCCTCACAATGGACTGGTTGGATCTCCTTGCAGTCCAAGGGACTCTCAAGAGTCTTCTCCAACACCACAGTTCAAAAGCATCAATTCTTCTCACTCAGCCTTCTTCACAGTCCAACTCTCACATCCATATGTGACCACAGGAAAAACCATAGCCTTGACTAGACGGACCTTAGTCGGCAAAGTAATGTCTCTGCTTTTGAATATACTATCTAGGTTGGTCATAACTTTTCTTCCAAGGAGTAAGCGCCTTTTAATTTCATGGCTGCAGTCACCATCTGCAGTGATTTTGGAGCCCAAAAAAACAAATTCTGACACTGTTTCTACTGTTTCCCCATCTATTTGCCATGAAGTGATGGGGCCAGATGCCATGATCTTCGTTTTCTGAATGTTGAGCTTTAAGGGAAGGTCAATATATAAGATTTTGGTGAAGAGAGAATTCACTTTCTCATGGAGAGCATGTGCGCCAGTGTTTTCTGGCCCTCTGTCAGACTAGGGAGGTGGGCACTCTGCTCCTTCCTCTCAGGGAACCCTGCAGGCCTCCAGGAGTGTTCCTGGTCATTGTTCACAGTGAACTTAATCTGTGTAGAAAAATTCTTGGGTACCAAGCCTTGTGTTGAGAACTTTAGGAGTCTTTGTCTCTCTTGAGCCCCTTTATGGCCCAGTGAGGTCAATGCCAGTAACCTCCATTTGTTAGAGAAGGAAATGGCGATCCACTCCAGTATTCTTGCCTGGAGAATCCCATGGACAGAGGAGCCTGGCAGGCTACTCATGGGGTTGCAAGAGTTGGACATGACTTAGTGAATAAACCACCACCACCACCACCAAGTACTTACTTTACAAAAGGTTTCTGTTTGTACTGAGTATAAGATGAGTGCACAGGAAAGACAGCAAGCGAGCTGGGAAGTCAGGCAAGAAAAGGGAAGTTTATTAGAGGGAAAAGAGTGAGTGACTGGCCCTTGAGAACCAGCATTCTCCCTTTTTATTTATTTATTTTTAATTTTAATTTTTACTTTATTTTACTTTACAATACTGTATTGGTTTTGCCATACATTGACATGAATCTGCCACGGATGTACATGAGTTCCCAATCCTAAACCCCCCTCCCACCTCCCTCCCATATCATCTCTCTGGATCATGATGGAGTCCTTCTTATACCCCACCAATGAAAAATTCTCTGAAGGGATGGTCACGTAGCTTGAGGTTTGGAATCTGGTGGTGTCGCAGCTTTGAGAAGATAGGAGCCAGTGAGATAACAGCATGCCATTTGGGCAATTTGGTCAGTCTCACAGATCACTGTGATTTATTCTTTGTTTGCGAGGTCTACATAACAAGCCATCTTATCAATGAGATCCCATGTGGTCATGTGGGCATGTGGTCCCTATCAACAAGGAGCTGATGTTCCCGGTGAAGGGATTTAGTGATTTTCTAGCTATGAAGAGATACAAGGATTGGGATCATGAAATCAGTTCCTGAAAATAACTAATTGTCTAAATACCTGTTCTACCAGATCCCCTGGAACACAGAGTGCCTCACTCCACCCTGAACTCTCTCAGGGGTTGTTGAAGGATTCTCTGAAGGGATGGTCACGTAGCTTGAGGTTTGGAATCTGGTGGTGTCGCAGCTTTGAGAAGATAGGAGCCAGTGAGATAACAGCATGCCATTTGGGCAATTTGGTCAGTCTCACAGATCACTGTGATTTATTCTTTGTTTGCGAGGTCTACATAACAAGCCATCTTATCAATGAGATCCCATGTGGTCATGTGGGCATGTGGTCCCTATCAACAAGGAGCTGATGTTCCCGGTGAAGGGATTTAGTGATTTTCTAGCTATGAAGAGATACAAGGATTGGGATCATGAAATCAGTTCCTGAAAATAACTAATTGTCTAAATACCTGTTCTACCAGATCCCCTGGAACACAGAGTGCCTCACTCCACCCTGAACTCTCTCAGGGGTTGTTGAAGGCCAACAGCTACAGAAGCACAGGGTTCAATCTCTGCAGAGACAGGTGACAAATGCCTTGTTCAGTCGCTGGCAAATGTTCTCTGCAAGTGCCAATTTGTAGTTCACAGGCAAATGCCAAGTTGTAGTTGACAAGAGCAACCTTTGATAGCAAACCATTCTGCTGCCAACCACAGGTAATTGTGGGGTTGAGCGATGCTGCCAACTATTATATAAACAAGTAGAATGATAAAAGGTTAAACATAATCCCCAAAGTAAGACACCATAACCTTGCAAGTATAGTGATTTTTCTCATTTTTATATTAGGTATTATTGATTCCAGATGTGTGTAGCAGTAAGCAGTGGCTTGCAGCAAGAAGCAGCAAGTAGTAGCTGGAAGCAGGGTATTAGTTTCCTAGTCTGGGAGTCCTTACCACTGGACCACAGGAACCAGCAGTTAGGGCTAAGGTCCCTAGTCTTGCCTGCCCAGTCAAGAACTAATTCAGGTGAGGAGGCAGAAGATAAAGAGTAAAGTAAAAAGTTTATTGAAAAGAAAAGTACATGAGGAAATTGCATGGGCAAACTCAAGAAAGTCACACCTTTGGGAAATTTGAATCCTTTATAAACAGGCAGTTCTCTGGGTCTTTGTCTTCACTCAAGCCAATCACCTTGCTTTGTTCCCCTTGGTTAATTTGTCGAAGGACTCTCCCCTGGGGTGCGCATGCACACCCTAGCCAAGATGGGTCTCGAAGTGAAGGCTTCTGGGAGGAGCAAGACTCATTATGGCCTGGAATTAATCCTCTGACTTTTGACTCCAAGGAGCCTTTTACATGTGTAGTGTCTCCCTTATCAGACAGGGTTGTTTCCTTTCTTTGTCCTTGCCATGATTATTCCCTTGAGGTAAGACTGGCTATTACCCTGTTTCTTCTGCTGGCTCTAACTTCTGCAACTGGAGACCATCTATCTCTTATCTCAAGAAATGCAAAGAGGAGGCTGGCTAATTGTAAATTCCTCAGCTGAAGTCCACCTATCTCTTATCGCAAGAATGGAAGCAGAAGGGTCTCTATAAATTTCTAAACTGGAGACCTTCTATCTCCTACTTCATTATTGTTTTCTTACTGTAAGAGTATTAATTTGCTAGATGCAAAAACTGTTAAAGTCACATCCTAGATAAAGACAAAGAAGAAAGCCCTAATCATCTGTATCTCTATCACACAGAAGTAGCTATAATTTGGAGGCTATGACCTTCTAGTCTTCTGTTCTATGTTTTACCAAGTCCAAGTTCCCTCTGCTTGCTGCATGATGGGCCAATAAATACAAGCAAGATGTTAAGACAAGGAAGACACATTATTCAGGGAGCCAGCTGACTGGGAAGATGGCAGGCTTGTGCCTCAAAATAACCAACTTGTCGGGGCTGGGTGCCAGGTTCTTTTGTAGAGTCAGAGAGAAAGAAGCAATGAGGAAATAAAGTTGAAAGCAGAATAAAGAGGGAAAGACAGTGGGGAAGTAAAGTGAAAGGGTATTCAATCTTACAAAACATCTCTAAAGGAGAGGAGTTCAGTTCAGTTCAGTCACTCAGTCGTGTCTGACTATTGTGACTCCG
>SJXQ01009352.1:315043-405872 GCA_006408695.1 Aepyceros melampus
GTATTGCATAGGAACCTGGAATGTCAGGTCCATGAATCAAGGCAAATTGGAAGTGGTCAAACAAGAGATGGCAAGAGTGAACATTGACATTCTAGGAATCAGGGAACTAAAATGGACTGGAATGGGTGAATTTAACTCAGATGACTATTATATCTACTACTGTGGGCAGGAATCCCTCAGAAGAAATGGAGTAGCCATCATGGTCAACAAAAGAGTCCGAAATGCAGTACTTGGATGCAATCTCAAAAATGACAGAATGATCTCTGTTCGTCTCCAAGGCAAACCATTCAATATCACAATGTCTGGCTCTAGGTGAGTGATCACACCATCGTGATTATCTGGGTTGTGAAGATCTTTTTTGCACAGTTCTTCCATGTATTCTTACCACCTTTTCTTAGTATTTTCTGCTTCAGTTAGGTCCATACCATTTCTGTCCTTTATCGAGCCCGTCTTTACATGAAATGTTCCCTTGGTATCTCTAATTTTCTTGAAGAGATCTCTAGTCTTTCCCATTCTGTTCTTTCCCTCTATTTCTTTGCATTGATTGCTGAAGAAGGCTTTCTTATCTCTTCTTGTTATTCTTTGGAACTCTGCCTTAGAGTTGGAACTCAGATGCTTATATCTTTCCTTTTCTCCTTTGTTTTTCACCTCTCTTCTTTTCACAGCTATTTGTAAGGCCTCCCCAGACAGCCATTTTGCCTTTTTTGCATTTCTCTTCCATGGGGATGGTCTTGATCCTTGTCTCCTGTACAATATCACGAACCTCATTACATAGTTCATAAGGCACTCTATCTATCAGATCCAGGCCCTTAAATCTATTTCTCACTTCCACTGTATAATCATAGTTCAGTTCAGTTCAGTTTAGTTAAGTTGCTCAGTCATGTCTGACTCTTTGCGACTCCATGAATCGCAGCACACCAGGCCTCCCTGTCCATCACCAACTCCTGGAGTTCACTCAGACTCGCGTCCATGGAGGTATAAGCATAAGGGATTTGATTTAGGTCATACCTGAATGGTCTAGTGGTTTTCCCTTCTTTCTTCAATTTAAGTCTGAATTTGGTAATAAGGAGTTCATAATCTGAGCCATAGTCAGCTCCTGGTCTTGTTTTTGTTGACTGTATAGAGCTTCTCCATCTTTGGCTGCAAAGAATATAATCAATCTGACTTCGGTGTTGACCATCTGGTGATTTCCATGTGTAGAGTCTTCTCTTATGTTGTTGGAGAAGGCGTTTGCTATGACCAGTGCATTTTCTTGGCAAAACTCTATTAGTCTTTGCCCTGCTTCATTCCACATTCCAAGGCCAAATTTGCCTGTTACTGTAGGTGTTTCTTGACTTCCTACTTTTCTTTCCAGTCCCCTATAATGAAAAGGACATCTTTTTTGGGTGTTAGTTCTGAAAGGTCTTGTAGGTCTTCATAGAACCATTCAACTTCAGCTTCTTCAGCATTACTTGTTGAGGCATAGACTTGGATTACTGTGATATTGAATGGTTTCCCTTGGAAACCAACAGAGATCATTATGTTGTTTTTGAGATTGCATCCAAGTACTGTATTTTAGACTCTTTTGTTGATCATGTTGGCTACTTTATTTCTTCTGAGGGATTCCTGCCTGCAGTAGTAGATATAATGGTCATCTGATTTAAATTCACCCATTCCAGTCCATTTTAGTTTGCTGATTCCTAGAATGTTGACGTTTACTCTTGCCATCTCTTGTTTGACCACTTCCAATTTGCCTTGATTCATGGACCTGACATTCCAGGTTCCTATGCAATATTGCTCTTTACAGCATCAGATCTTGCACCTATCACCAGTCACATCCACAGTTCGGTATTGTTTTTGCTTTGGCTGCATCCCTTCATTCTTTCTGGAGTTATTTCTCCATTGATCTCCAGTAGCATATTGGGCATCTACTGACCTGGAGAGTTCCTCTTTCAGTATCCTATCATTTTGCGTTTTCATACTGTTCATGGTGTTCTCAAGGCAAGAATACTGAAGTGGTCTGCCATTCCCTTCTTCAGTGGACCACATTCTGTCAGACCTCTCCACCATGACACCCCCCCCCCCCAAGTCTTGGGTTGACTGGTTTAGTTTCATTGAGTTAGACAAGGCTGTGGTCCTAGTGTGATTAGATTGACTAGTTTTCTGTAAGTATGGTTTCAGTGTGTCTGCCCTCTGAATCCCTCTTGCAACACCTACCATCTTACTTGGGTTTCTCTTACCTCGGGTGTGGGTTATCTCTTCACGCTGCTCCAGCAAAGTGCAGCTGCTGCTCCTTACCCTGATCGAAATGTTATCTCCTCACTGCTGCCCTTCTTGACCTTCAACATAGGATAGCTCCTCTAGGCCCTCCTGGCCCAAGCAGTCACCACTTCTTGGACATGGGATTGCTCCTCCCAGCTGCTGCCTCTGACCTTGGACGTGGTGTGGCTCCTTCCAGCTGCCCCTGGCCTCAGACATGGGGTAGCTCCTCTCGGCCACCACCCCTGGCCTCAGACATGGGGTAGCTTCTCTTGGCCCTTCCTGCACTGTCGCAGTCTGGCACTCTCAGCCACTGCCCCTGACCTCAGACTTGGGCTAACTCCTCTTGGCCACCGCCCTTTCGGCATGTGGTCCTCCCAGCTTCTGCCCCTGACCTTGGACGTGAGGTAACTCCTCTTGGCCGCCACCCTTTGGGCATGGGGTCCTCCTGGCTTCTGCCTCTGACCTCGGACTTGGGGTAGCTCCTTTCAGCCATGCTGAGTGCACTGTTCGCAGCCGCTCACACTTAGGGGAGAGGAAAGGGTGTGTTAATCTCCTATTCACAGGTGGGCAGGAACAGATTGTCTCTCATGAGCTGAACAAAGGCACTTTGGTTTACAGTCAGGCAGGGTTCTTTGAAGCAAACCATTATGTATGATTACAATAACAAAAGAATTGAAAAGCAAGTCAAAGATAATTTCCAATGTGGAATCAGAATTGGCTTCCTCTCTGCAACATATTTATTGCAAGAGATATATCCCATTGTACCAGTGGTATTTACCACATTTTAGACATTTCCCATTATCAATATCTTTAGAGGATGTTTATTTTTGAATAGTATTTTATACTGTGAAAGTATCACAATTAACCCTAATTAATACTCTGTTGTTGAATAGTTAGGTCACTGCTAGTGTGAAATATGCTAAAATACTCATCCTTGGTGATGAGCATACATTGGAATATAATATTAGATATTAGAATGCTGAAACATGATAAAGTCCTTGTTATAAGAGGTCTTTTTACTATACATTCAGTAGTATAAATTCCTCAAGGTGAAAATGATATTCCCAGTTTGCTTTTTATCAGCAGCAGTTTCTTTCTGTTTGACCCCAGTGAGAAGAGTGGCAACAGAAACATGCACCTAGAGAACAAAGATGGCAGGCTGACCTCTGGCATGCTGGAGATGGAGCTACACCAGACCTCTGCCCCCACGAATGCTGGCCTGGGAAGGTCAGAGTTGGTGGAACTCAACACCAGCAACCACAGGCCACAGCAAGGAGTTGGCAAGGCAGAATCCCTGAGCTCCTACCACAATGGGGCTGCTGGGCAGAGCTGCTGGGCTCCTGTGGACCAGAATTTTGGCTCATTCCTCAAGGAACGGAGGTGAGTTTAAAACAGTTTTACCTTATAAATGTGGAATTCACAAATACTGGATTTCCATGAACATAGTTCCCTTATATTTTTTTGTGGCAAAAATTTCCAGATATTCTGCAAGACTCTTTCCAGCACTAGATCACTTTCCTGGCCTGTTTTGAATGAATGCTCTTTCTAAAATGTGGCTAATGTAAATCCAAAAGGTAATAAAGATAGAAATCAGATTGACCTCATCAACTGTGTACAAACTGGTTAGTTTTTCTTAGAGCTATTAAAATTAGGATATAGATACACAGGAAAGAAGAGTGTGTTAGTTGTCTAGTGTCAGATAACGTGTTAGTCACTCAGTCATGTCTGACTCTTTGAAACCCCATGAACTATAGCCCACTAGGCTCCTCTGCCCATGGAATTCTCCAGGCAAGAATACTGGAGTGGACTGCCATTCCCTTCTCCTGGGGATGTCCCCGACCCAGGGGTCGAACCTGGGTCTACACATTCCAAAATTCAGCATCTTAAAATGACATATGTTTGTTTCCTTACAGTTTTGTGAGTCAGAAATCTGAGCATTGCTTAGCTGGATCCTCCACCTAAGGATCTTTCACAGGCTGAGAACAAGTTGTCAGCAGAGGCTGACTGTCATTCAAGTGGGTAGGGTCTGCTTCCAAACTCATCATTGTGGCTGTACTTAGTTCTTCCTGGGCAGATGCTCTAAGATTCTCAGTCCCTTGCCAGGTGGCCTGCTCCATCAAGGCTAGCATGAGAGACAGTCCTTTGTAACCTAATCATAGAAGTAACTCCCCATCACTCTTGCTGTGTTCTATTTGTTAGGATGAGTCACTAGGTTGTGCCCACAATGTAGGGGATGGGATCACACACGGACGTGAACACCTGGAGTAGATCATTGAGGGCATGGCAGATAAAGGCTGCCTGTCACAAAAGTGGATGAATCTGCTTGCCAACACAGAAGACACAAGAGACATGAGTTTGATCCCTGGGTCAAGAAGATCCCCTCAGACAGGAAATGACAACCCATTCCAGTAGTCTTTTCTGGAAAATTCCATGGACAGAGGAGCCTGGTGAGCTACAGTCCATTGGACTGCAGACAGTTGGACACAACTGAGCACACACACGCACACACACACATTTTTAGTTTAGTTTGATAAAGCAAATTCCATACTGTTTTTCATAATGGCTCCATCATTTTACATTCCCACCAACAGTGTATGAGGGTTCCCTTTTCTGCACATCCTTACCAACAATTGATAGTTGTAGACTTGATGACATTCTGACAAGCCTGAGATGCTATCTCATTTTGTAGTTTTGACTTGCATTTCTCTGATGATGAGTGATGTTGAGCATCTTTTCACATGTCAGTTTGGCATCTGTATGTCTTCTATGGAAAATTATGTATTCAGGTACTCTGCTCATTTTTTAATCAGATTGTTTGTTTTTTTGATGTTGAGCTGTGTGAATTCTTTTTATATTTTGGATATTAACTCCTTTTTGGATGTATCATTTGCAAATATCTTCTCCTTTTAAGTAGGTGGCCTTTTTGTTTTGTTGATAGATTCTTTCACTGTGCAAAAGCTTTGATGTGTACATTTATTTTTACTTTTGTTTCCCTTGTCTGAGAAGACATATGCCCCCAAATGTTGCCAAGACAGATGTCAATGAGCATACTGCCTATGTTTTCTTCTAAATTTTATGATTTCAGGCCCTGCATTTAGTCTTTAATTCATTTTAAGTTTTTTGTTTGTTTGTTTTTGTACTAGGTGTGAGGAAGTAGTCTAGTTTGATTTTTCTTTTTTTTTTTGGCTTGTAGAGGTACAGTTTCCCCACTACTATTTATTGAAGAGGTTATCTTTCCCCCATTGTATACTCTTGCCTCTTTTATAATAGATTAATTGCCCATTTGAATGTGGGTTCATTTCTGAGCTTTTCATTTCCTCTGTTTGATTGAGCTATGTATCTTTTGTGTGTGTGTGTGTGCGCTAGTACCATGCTGTTTTGATTTTTGTCGTTTTGTAGTATAGTTTGAAGCCAAGACGTGTTATACACCAGTTTTGCTCTTTTTAAAGTTTGTTTTGGCTATTGAGGGGTTTTTATGTTTCCATCCAAATTTTAGATGGGATTCTATGGGAAATACTATTGGCATTTTGATAGGTCTTATATTGAATCTGTAGATTGCCTTGGGTAATATTAACATTAATACTTGGGTCATTTTAGCAATATTAATTCTTCCAATCCATAAGCACAATATATCTTTCCATTTGTGTCATATTGAATATCTTTCATTAATAAGTGTGGGTCTTTTACCTTCTTGGCTAGAGTCATTCCTAGATGTTTTATTCTTTTTGATGCAATTGTAAATGGTATTTTTTTTGTTTTCTCTTTCTGATAATTTGTTGTTGGTCATTGTTCAGTCGCTAAGTTGTGTCTGACTCTTTGTGACCCCATGCATTACAGCACACCAGGCTTCCCTGTCCTTCACTATTTCCCTGAATTTGCTCAAACTCTTATCCATTGAGTTGATGATCAATGGCCATCCAACCATCTCATCTTATTCCACCCTCTTCTCCTTTTGCCTTCAGTCTTTCCCAGCATAAGGATCTTTTCCAATGAGCAGGCTCTTCACATTAGGTAGCCAAAGTATTGGAGCTTCAGCTTCAGCATCAGTCCTTCCAAGGAATATTCAGGGTTGATTTCCTTTAGGATTGACTATTTGATCTCCTTGCCGTCCAAGGGACTCTCAAGAGTTTCTCTAGCACCACAGTTCAGAAGCATAAATTCTTCAGCACTCTACCTTCTTTATAGTTTGCTGTTAGTATATAGAAATGAACAGATTCCTATATATTAATTTTATATCTTGCCACTTTATCAAATTCATTGATAAGTTCCAGTAGTTTTTTGATATCATATTTAGGACTTTCTATTTACAGTAGCATGTCTTCTGCAGTGACAGTTTTCTTTCTATATTTTCCATTTGCATTAAAAATTTTTTTCTTGTCTGGTTGCTGTAGCTATGAATTTCAACATTGTATTGAATAATAGAGGTTCAAGAGGGCATCCTTGTCTTGTTTCTGAAGTTAGAAGTAATGCTCTCAGCTTTTACCATTGAGAAATATGTTAGCTGTGGACTTTTCATATATGGCCTTTTCTATGTTTATGTATGTTTCCTCCATACTCACTTTGTTCAGAGTTTTTATCATGAATAGATGTTGAATTTTGTCAAAAGATTTTTCCTGCATCTATCGATGTGGTCATATAATTTTTATTCTTCAGTTTGTTTTTTGTGATGTATAATCTTGATTGATTTTTCCATCCTTGCATTCCTGGGATATTCACTTGATTATCATGCATGATCTTGTTAATGTATTTTTGAATTTGGTTTGTTAATATTTTTTTGAGGATTTTGTATCTCTGTTCACTAGTGATATTGGCTTGTAATTTTCTTATTTTAATTTTAAAAGCTATCATTGCCTAGTTTTGGTACCACAGTGATGTTGGCCTTGTAGAAAGAGTCCAGAAGTTTTCTTCTTCTGCAGTTTTAAAGAATAGTTTGAGAGGATAGGTATTAATTCTTCCTTAAATGTTTGGTAGAATTGGCCTGTGAAGCCATCTGGTCATGGGCTTTTGTTTTTTGGGAGTTTTAAAAAATTACTAATTCAGTTTCATTACTGATAATTTATCTGTTCATATTTCTTATTCATTCAGTCTTTGGAGATTGTACACTTATAGGAATTGTCCATTTCTTCTAGGTTGTTCATTTCATTGTTTGTAGTAATCTCTTATGATCTTCTGTATTTCTATCACTTCTCCTTTTCTCATTTCTGATTTTATTGACTTTGGCCCTCTCTTTGTTTTCTTGATAAGTTTGGCTAAAAGTTTGTCAATTTTGTTTATCTTTTCAAAGAACCAGTTCTTAATTTCATTGATTTTTATTGGCTTATTTTGGTTTTATTTCATTTATTTCTGCATTGATCTTTATTATTTCCTTTATTTTACTAACATGGGTTTCATTCATATTTTTCTAGTTCCATTAAGCATAAGCTTATATTGTTTATTTGGGGCTTTTCTGCTATACTGAAGTAGGCATCTCTCTTTATAAACTTCACTCTTAGAATGGCTTTTGCTGCATCTCATGGATATTGGCTTATTGTGTTTCTGTTTTCATTTGTCTCCAGGTATTTTTTATTTGCTCTTTGATTTTTTCAGTGATCCATTGCTTATTTAGTAACATATTGGTTAGTTTCTATGTGTTTGTATTTCTTGCAGGTTTTTTGTTCTTTTTCTCCTTGTAGTTGATTTCTAGTCTCATAGAGTTGTGGTTGGCAAAGATGATTTCAGTCTTCTTACATTTATTGAAATTGTTTTGTGACCTAACATCTGAGCTATCCTGGAGAATGTCCCATGTGCACTTGAAAAGAATGTATATTCTGGTGCTTTGGGATGGAATGTCCTATGGATATCTATTAAGTCCATTTGGTTTAATATGTTGTTAAAGGCCAGCATTTCCTTATTGATAATCTGTCTGGATGGTCTGTCCATTGATCTAAGTGAGGTGTTAATGTTCTCTAGTATTATTGTGTTACTGTCAGTATCTCCCTTTATATCTGTTAATATTTGATGTATATATTTAGGCAACCTTATGTTGAATGCATATATATTTACAATTGCTACATTTCCTTCTTGGGTTAATTCCTTGATCATTATGTAACATCATTCTTTGTCTTTTATGACAGCTGTTTGTTTTAAAGTTTATTTGTTTAAGTTTTCCTACCTTGGTTTTCTTTTTGTTTCCATTTGCATAAGATACTTTTTTCCTGTTCCCTTTCAGTTTGTGTTTCTTTAGAAATGAGTCTCTGGTAGGCAGAATATATATGGGTCTTGTTTTAATATACATTCAGGCTCTTTACATTCTTAGATTAGAACATTTAATGCATTTATCTTTTAAGTAGTTATTGATAGGTATGTACTTATTACACTTTTATGATATTAATTGTTTTGGGGTCATTTTTGTGGTTCTTTTTGTTCTTTTCTTTTTTAAAACTCTCTTTACTTTTGATCTGATAACTATCTTTGGTGTTCATGTTTTTTCTTTTTTGTGTATCTATTGTAGATTTTTGGTTACCTTGAGTTTTATATGGAGCAATCTATCTATATATACGTGGTTACTTTAAGTTATTAATCTCTTAAGCTTGAATGTTTTTAACAACACCGCAGTTTTACTCCCCCCCCAAACTTTTACATTTTGATATCATATTTTATATCCTTTAGCTTTGTGTATCCTTTAACTAATTGTGGACATTGATGATTTTACTACTTTTTCTTTTAAACTATTATTATCTTGATAAGTAGTTGATCTCTTACACTGTGTGTATTTGCCTTTGCCAATGAGATTTATCCTTCAGTAATTTTCATATTTCTAGTTGTGGCCTTTCCTTTTTTGTTTAGAGAAGTCCCTTAAGTAGTTCTTGTAAAGCTGGATTGATGGTGCTGAACTCTTCTAGATTTTGCTTGTCTGTAAATTTTTTGATCTCTCCATCAGATCTGAATTAAAGCCTTGCCAGGTAGAGTATTCTTGGTTGTGGTTTTTCACTTTCATCACTTTGAATATATCAAGTCATTCTCTTTTGGACCACATAGCTTCTGCTAAAAAATCAGCTGATGGCCTTGTGTGAGTTTCCTCATATATTACTAGTTGTTTTTCCCTTGCTATTTTTTTTAAAATATAAATTTATTTATTTTAATTGGAGGTTAATTACTTTACAGTACTGTATTGGTTTGCCATACATCAACATGAATCCGCCACAGGTACACACGTGTTCCCCATCCTGAACTCCCCTCCCTTCTGAACCCTTCCCATACCATCCCTCTGAGTCGTCTTAGTGCAGCAGCCCCAAGCATCCAGTATCATGCATCTAACCTGGACTGGGGATTCATTTCATATATGATATTATACATGATTTAATAATGTCATACTCCCCAATCATCCCACCCTCTGCCTCTCCCACAGAGTCGAAAAGACTGTTCTATACATCTGTATCTCTTTCGCTGTCTCGCATACAGGGTTATCGTTACCATCTTTCTAAATTCCATATATATGTGTTAGTATACGGTATTGGTGTTTTTCTTTCTGGCTTACTTCACTCTGTATAATCGGCTCCAGCGTCATCCACCTCATTAGAACTGATTCAAATGTATTCTTTTTAATAGCTGAGTAATACTCCATTGTATATATGTACCACAGCTTTCTTATCCATTCATCTGCTGATGGACATCTAGGTTGCTTCCATGTCCTGCTATTATAAACAATGCTGCAATGAACATTGGGGTACACGTGTCTCTCTCACTTCTGGTTTCCTCAGTGTGTATCCCAGCAGTGGGATTGCTGGGTCATATGGCAGTTCTATTTCCAGTTTTTTAAGGAATCTCCATAGTGGCTATACTAGTTTGCATTCCCACAAACAGTGTAAGAGAGTTCCCTTTTCTCCACACCCACTCCAGCCTTTATTGCTTGTAGATTTTGGATCACAGCCATTCTGACTGGTGTGAAATGGTACCTCATTGTGGTCTTGATTTGCATTTCTCTGATAATGAGTGATGTTGAGCATCTTTTCCTGTGTTTGTTAGCCATCTGTATGTCTTCTTTGGAGAAATGTCTGTTTAGTTAATTGGCCCATTTTTTGATTGAAGTATTTAGTTTTCTGAAGTTGAGCTGCAGGAGTTGTTTGTATATTTTTGAGATTAGTTGTTTGTCAGTTGCTTCATTTGCTATTATTTTCTTCCATTCTGAAGGCTGTCTTTTACATTGCTTATAGTTTCCTTTGTTGTGGAGAAGCTTTTAATTTTAATTAGATCCTATATGTTTATTTTTGCTTTTATTTCCAATATACTGGGAGTTGGGTCATAGAGGATCCTGCTGTGATTTATGTCGGAGAGTGTTTTGCCTATGTTCTCCTCTAGGACTTTTATAGTTTCTGTTCTTACATTTAGATCTTTAACCATTTTGAGTTTATTTTTGTGTGTGGTGTTAGAAAGTGATCTAGTTTCATTCTTTTACAAGTGGTTGACCAGTTTCCCCAGCACCACTTGTTAAAGAGATTGTCTTTTCTCTATTTTATAGTCTTGCCTCCTTTGTCGAAGATAAGATGTCTATAGTTGCATGGATTTATCTCTGGACTTTCTATTTTGTTCCATTGATCTATATTTCTGTCTTTGTGCCAGTACCATACTGCCTTGATGACTGTGGCTTTGTAGTAAAGCCTGAAGTCAGGCAGGTTGATTCCTCTAGTTCCTTTCATATTTTCCAAGATTGCTTTGACTATTTGAGGTTTTTTTGTATTTCCATACAAATTGTGAAATTATTTGTTCTAGCTCTGTGAAAAATACCGCTGGTAGCTTGATAGGGATTGCATTGAATCTGTAGATTGCTTTGGGTAGTATACTCATTTTCACTATATTGATTCTTTTGATCCATGAACATGGTATATTTTTTCATCTATTAGTGTCCTCTTTGATTTCCTTCACCAGTGTTTTATAGTTTTCTATATATAGGTCTTTAATTTCTTTAGGTAGATATATTCCTAAATATTTCATTCTTTTCATTGCAATGGTGAATGGAATTGCTTCCTTAATTATTTTTTCTACTTTCTCATTGTTAGTGTATAGGAATGCAAGGGATTTCTGTGTATTGATTTTATATCCTGCAACTTTACTATATTCATTGATTAGCTCTAGTAACTTTCTGGTGGAGTCTTTAGAGTATTCATGTCATCTCTAAACAGAGTTTTACTTCTTCTTTTCCAATTTGGATTCATTTTATTTATTTTCTGCTCTGATTGCTATGGCTGAAACTTCCAGAACTATGTTGAATAGTAGTAGTGAGAGTGGACACCCTTGTCTTGTTCCTGACTTTAGGGGAAATGCTTCCAGTGTTTCACCATTGAGGACAATGTTTGCTGTGGGTTTGTCATATATAGCTTTTATTATGTTGAGGTGTGTTCCTTCTATTCCTGCTTTCTGGAGAGTTTTTCTCATAAATGGATGTTGAATTTTGTCAAAGGCTTTCTCTGCATCTATGGAGATGATCATATGGCTTTTATTTTTCAATTTGTTAATGTGAAAAATTACATTGATTGATTTGTGGATATTGAAGAATCCTTGCATCCCTGGGATAAAGCCCACTTGGTCATGGTGTATACCTTTTTAATGTGTTGTTGGATTCTGATTGCTAGAATTTTGTTGAGGATTTTTGCATCTATGTTCATCAGTGATATTGGCCTGTAGTTTCCTTTTTTTGTGGTATCTTTGTCAGGTGTTGGTATTAGGGTGATGGTGGCCTCATAGGAGTTTGGAAGTTTAGCTTCCTCTGCAATTTTCTGGAAGAGCTTGAGTAGGATAGGTGTTAGCTCTTCTCGAAATTTTTGGTAGAATTCAGCTGTGAAGCTGTCTGGACCTGGGCTTTTGTTTGCTGGAAGATTTCTGATTAGAGTTTCAATTTCCGTCCTTGTGATGGGTCTGTTAAGATTTTCTATGTCTTCCTGGTTCAGTTTTGGAAAGTTGTACTTTTCTAAGAATTTGTCCATTTCGTCCATGTTGTCCATTTTATTGGCATATAATTGCTGATAGTAGTCGCTTATGATCCTTTGTATTTCTGTGTTATCTGTTGTGATCTCTCCATTTTCATTTCTAATTGTATTGATTAGAATTTTCTCCCTTTGTTTCTTGATGAGTCTGGCTAGTGGTTTGTCAATTTTATTGATCCTTTCAAAGAACCAGCTTTTGGTTTTGTTGATTTTTGCTATGGTCTCCTTTGTTTCTTTTACATTTATTTCTGCCCTAATTTTCAAATTTCTTTCCTTCTACTAACCCTGGGGTTCTCCATTTCTTCCTCTTCTAGTTGCTTTAGGTGTAGAGTTAGGTTGTTTATTTGACTATTTTCTTGTTTCTTGAGGTATGCCTGTATTGCTATGAAGTTTCCCCTTAGCACTGCTTTTACAGTGTCCCACAGGTTTTGGGTTGTTGTGTTTTCATTTTCATTCATTTCTATGCATGTTTTGATTTCCTCTATGATTTGTTGGTTATTCAACAGCATGTTGTTCAGCCTCCACGTGTTGGAATTTTTAGTAGTTTTTCTTCTGTAATTGAGATCTAATCTTACCACACTCTGGTCAGAAAAGATGCTTGGAATGATTTCAGGTTTTTTTGAATTTACCAAGGCAAGATTTATGGCCCAGGATGTGATCTATCCTGGAGAAGGTTCTGTATGCACTTGAGAAAAAGGTGAAATTCATTGTTTTGGGGTGAAATGTCCTATAGATATCAATTAGGTGTATTGTATTATTTAAAGTTTGTGTTTCCTTGTTAATTTTCTATCCATACATGTGAGTGGGGGTATTAAAGTCTCCCAATATTATTGTGTTATTGTTAATTTCCCCTTTCATACTTTTTAGCATTTGTCTTACAAATTGTGGTGCTCCTATGTTGGGTGC
This sequence comes from Aepyceros melampus, assembly GCA_006408695.1. NCBI lineage: Eukaryota > Metazoa > Chordata > Mammalia > Artiodactyla > Bovidae > Aepyceros > Aepyceros melampus. Next base: position 328,150 of record SJXQ01009352.1, read on the forward strand.
ATATATATTTATAATTGTTATATCTTCTTCTTGGATTGGTCCTTTGATCATTATGTAGTGTCCTTTGTCTCTTTTCACAGCCTTTGTTTTAAAGTCTATTTTATCGGATATGAGTATTGCTACTCCTGCTTTCTTTTGGTCTCTATCTGCATGGAAAATCTTTTTCCAGCCCCTCACTTTCAGTCTGTATGTGTCCTCTTTTTTGAGATGGGTCTCTTGTGGACAATATATATATATAGGGGTCTTAGTTTTGTATCCATTCAGCCAGTCTTTGTGTTTTGGTTGGAGCATTCAACCCATTTATGTTTATGGTAATTATTGATAAGTATGATCCCATTGCAATTTACTTTATTTTTTTGGGTTTGAGTTTATACACCCTTTTTTGTTTCCTATCTAGAGGATATCTTTGAGCATTTGTTGGAGAGCTGGTTTGGTGGTGCTGAATTCTCTCAGCTTTTGCTTGTCTGTAAAGCTTTTAATTTCTCCTTCATATCTGAATGAGATCCTTGCTGGGTAGAGTAATCTGGGCTGTAGGTTATTTTCTTTCATCACTTTAAGTATGTCTTGCCATTCCCTCCTGGCTTGAAGAGTTTCTATTGAACAATCAGCTGTTATTGTTATGGGAATCTCCTTGCGTGTTGTTGTTTTTCCCTTGCTGCTTTTAATATTTGTTTTTCGTGTGTGTGTGTTTGATCTTTGTTAATTTGATTAATATGTGTCTTGGGGTGTTTAACCTTGAGTTTATCCTGTTTGGGACTCTCTGAGTTTATTGGACTTGGGTGATTATTTCCTTCCCCATTTTAGAGATATTTTCAACTATTATCTCCTCAAGTATTTTCTCATGGTCTTTCTTTTTGTCTTCTTCTTCTGGGACTCCTATGATTCGAATGTTTGACACTGTCCTGGAGGTCTCTGAGAATGTCCTCATTTATTTAAATTCATTTTTCTTTTCTCTCTGATTCATTTATTTCTACCATTCTATCTCCTAATCCACTAATCCTGTCTTCTGCCTCTGTTATTCTACTATTTGTTGCCTCCAGAGTGTTTTTGATCTCAATTTATTGCATTATTCATTATATATTGACTCTTTTTTTTTCTTCTAGGTCCTTGTTAAACCTTTCTTGCATCTTCTCAATTCTTGTCTCCAGGCTATTTATCTGTGATTCCATTTTGGTTTCAATATTTTGGATCATTTTCACTATTATTATTTGGAATTCTTTATCAGGTAGATTTCCTATCTCTTCATTTTTGTTTGGTTTGGTGTGCATTTATCCTGTTTCTTTACCTGCTGAGTATTCCTCTGTCTCTTCATCTTGGTTATATTGCTGCGTTTGGGGTGGCCTTTCTGTATTCTGGCAGTTTGTGGAGTTCTCTTTATTGTGGAATTTCCTCATGGTGGGTGGGTTATACAGGTGGCTTCTCAAGGTTTCTTGGTTAGGCAAGCTTGTGTCTGTGTTCTGTTGGGTGGAGATGGATTTCTTCTCTTTGGAGTGCAATGAAATGTCCAGTAATGAGTTATGAGATGTCAATGGTTTTGGAGCAACTTTGGGCAGCCTGTATATTGGAGTGCAGAGCTGTGCTCCTGTGTTGTTGGAGAATTTGCATGGTATACCTTGCTCTGGCACTTGTTGGCCCTTGGTGGTAATTGGTTTCAGTGTAGGTATGGAGGCATTTGATGAGCTCCTATCAATTAATGTTCCCTGGAGATAGGAGTTCTCTGGTGTCCTCAGAGTTTGGACTTAAGCCTCTTGCTTCTGGTTTTCACTCTTATTTTTACAGTAGTCTCAAGACTTCTCCTTCTATACAGCACCATTGATAATACATCTAAGTTAAAGATGAAGAGTTTCTCCACAATGAGGGACACCCAGAGAGGTTCACAGAGTTACATGGAGAAGAGAAGAGAGAGGAGGGAGTTAGAGGTGACCCAAATGAGATTAGGTGAAATCAATAGAAGAGAGAGCAAGCTAGCCAGTAATCACTTCCTTATGTGCACTCCACAACTGGACCACTGAGAGATGTTCATGGAGTTATACAAAGAAGAGAAAAGGGATGAAGGAGACAGAGGTGGCCAGGAAGATAAAAGGGGGGAATCAAAAGGAGAGAGATCCAGCCAGCAATCAGTTCCCTAAGTGTTCTCCACCATCTGGAACACACAGAAATTCACAGAGTTGGGTAGAGAAGAGAGAGAGTAGGGAGGAGACACAGGCGACCTGGTGGAGTAAAAGAGTGAAAAGGTGAAGAGAGCAGTCAAGCCAGTAATCTCACTCCCAGGTAAAAATGGGTATTGAAGATTGGGTTCTTAAAGGTACAAAATTGGTAACAAATACCAAAAAGCAAAGATTAAAAATCTAGAGTAGGTTTTGGAATTTCAAAAATACAGTATTAAAGAAAAGAAGAAATAAAGAGAAAAAAGGCACAAAAATTATATATATATATATATATATATATATATATATATATATATAAAGTTTGCTTTAAAAAAGGGTCTCTATTTTTTTTGCAAAGTAATAGTAGGTCATAAAAATGAAAATTGAAGGAGTAATAGAGGACTTAAATTTTTTTAATAAAAAAATAAAGAATGATAGTAAAAATAGTAAAAATATATCTAGGACNTATATATATATATATATAAAGTTTGCTTTTAAAAAATTGGGTCTTTTTTTTTTTTTGCAAAGTAATAGTAGGTTATAAAAGTGAAAATTAAAGGAATAATAGAGTTTAAAAAAATTAAAAAAAGAATGATCGTAAAAATAGTAACAATACATCTAGGACTTTCTCTGGTGTTTTTGTCGATATTATGGAGTCAGTTCATTTTTGGATAGTTTCTTGGTCCGACTTATATTTCTCAAGATCTATAGGCCCCTTCCTATGTAGTTGGTACTAACAACAGGGTTTTAATCTATCGCACCTGTCATTTCCAAGGCAGTTTTCCTTCTGTTTAAGCTTCTTCTATTTGCTGGTCTCTTCAGTGTCTGATTTCCGCCCTGATACAAAGTGGGCAGTGGTGGACAACTTTTTTAGGCTCACTCGTTCAGTCGTGCTGTGGGGAGGGAGGGACGCTGCAAAGAAATAACACTGATGTGTGCTCGCAGTGCCTCAGCCACATTGGGCCTGCCCCTGCTCATGGCACGTGTACCCTCCCTGCCCACACTGCTCAGGCTCTAGGTTGCTCCATTGGGAACTGTCCGAGGCCGGCCCTGGGCTGCATGCATCTCCCAGGTCTAAGCCGCTCAGATTCAGGCACTCGGGTAGTCCCCAAAGGTGCAGACTCGTTTGGGCCTGCGTTTTGTGCCCTTCCCAGGTCCGAATAGCTCAGGTGATGAGGTATTTGGTGAGCACGGGAGCTGCAACTTATCGCTTCCCTTGGTCCTTTCACTTGGTTTTCTGTGTACAACCAGCACACCTCCTCAGGAGGATGTTGACCATCCAGAACCCCAAGAAGTCTTAGTTAGTAAAGAAGCCTGCTTGCAGCTTTGTAGATAATGTCTCTCTGGGACTGTGATTGCCCCCTTCAGGCTCTGGCTGCCTGTCACCAGAGGGGGATGGTCTGCAGCTGGGTATCTCCGTTCAGTCCTTTGTTCTGTGCGTGGGCCTGGTGGTGTCTTAGGTTAGGGCTGGCTTTTTGCGTGGTAGTTATCACACAGTCTGGTTTGCTAGCCCAAGTTAGTTTGCTTAGATTGTGCTCGGGGCATTCAGGCCAGATCCTTACTCTAAGCAATGCAGCCCACGTCTTCCTGCCCAGCCTCTGCTTGCTAGTGCTGGGTGCAGGCATCGGCGCTGCTTCTCCACTGGGGGAGTTACTGTTGGGCTTGTTTCAGGAGGATGTTGACCATCCAGAACCCCAAGAAGTCTTAGTTAGTAAAGAAGCCTGCTTGCAGCTTTGTAGATAATGTCTCTCTGGGACTGTGATTGCCCCCTTCAGGCTCTGGCTGCCTGTCACCAGAGGGGGATGGTCTGCAGCTGGGTATCTCCGTTCAGTCCTTTGTTCTGTGCGTGGGCCTGGTGGTGTCTTAGGTTAGGGCTGGCTTTTTGCGTGGTAGTTATCACACAGTCTGGTTTGCTAGCCCAAGTTAGTTTGCTTAGATTGTGCTCGGGGCATTCAGGCCAGATCCTTACTCTAAGCAATGCAGCCCACGTCTTCCTGCCCAGCCTCTGCTTGCTAGTGCTGGGTGCAGGCATCGGCGCTGCTTCTCCACTGGGGGAGTTACTGTTGGGCTTGTAATCTGTGGGTTTTAATTATTTATTTATTTTTCCTTCTTTTAAGAAGAAGTTTAAACAGAGGGAAAACTGCCTTGGAAGTGACAGGTGCGATAGATTAAAACCCTGTTGTTAGTACCAATACATAGGAAGGGGCCTATAGATCTTGAGAAATATAAGTCGGACCAAGAAACTATCCAAAAATCCCTGTTATGTTGTCCTCTGTGCTTCCAAGGCTTGCCACAGACTCAGCAGTGAGAGTGTTTCTTGATGTTTGGAAACTTCTCTCTTTTTAAGACTCCCTTCCCAGGATGGAGCTCCATACCTACCTCTTTTGTCTCTCTCTCTCTTTTTTTTTTGTCTTTTATATTTTTTTGTACCTCCTTTTGAAAACAATGGTTCACTTTTCTGGGGGCCTAATGTCCTCTGCCGGCATTCAGAAGTTGTTTTGTGGAATTTACTCAGTGTTTAAATGTTCTTTTGATGACTTTGTGGAGGAGAAAGTGGTCTCCCCATCCTATTCCTCCACCATCCTAGGACCGCCTCTCCTTTGCTATTTTTAATATTCTCTACTCATCTTTAATTTTTGTCATTTTAATTAAATGTGTCTTTTTGTGGATCTCTTTGAGTTGATCCTATTTGGAAATTTCTGTGCTTCTTGGACTTGAATGTCTGTTTCCTTTTCCAGTTTAGAAATGTTTTCAATTACTATATCTTCAAATAATTTCTCTGCCACTTTCTCTCTCCTTCTTCTTGGAATCCTTTAATGTGAAATTTAGTATGTTGATGCTGTCCCAGAAGTCTCTCCATTTTAAAAATTCTTTTTTGTTTTTTTTCTATTCATTTGCATGATTCTCACTACTCTTTCAGTTCAGTGATCTGCCTCTCTGTATCACCTAATATATTGCAAAATTTCTTTTGGTATATTTTTGTTTATGTTATCTTTCAATTCTGTTTGATTTTAAAAAAAATTTCTGTTTTTCTTAAACTTCTCGCTGTGTTCATCCATTATTCTAAATTTGTTGAGCATGTTTATGGTCGTTTTCATGGAAACTCTATTAGGTAGATTGGTTGCCTCCACTTTGCTTTGTTCTTCTGGTGTTTTATCTTGTTCCATCATTTTTGAATATGTTCCTCTGTATTTTATTTTTCTTAATTCTATATTTTATTTCAAAGCATTTAAGTAGAATGCTTACACTTTTGTGTCTTAGAGAAGTAGCTTTATATAGGAGATATGCTTATGTGTCCCAGAAGTCTACTCTTTCTGGTCTCCAGAGCCAAATACACTAGGGATGCTCTCGGTGTAGGCTGTGTGGGTCCTTCTGTTGTGATGAGATGAGTGCCATGGTTGGTCTGGTAGGTGTGGTTGGCCTCTGGTCTGCTGATTGCCAGGCCCTGCCCTGGCAGTTGATGGGTGTGGCTGGGTCACAAGGTAGATGACTGAAGAGCTCCAAAGTGTCACAGGGCTAATGCTGCAACCACTGCTGCTTCTTCTGCTGCCAAAGCCACAAAGTTGAACCAAAGAAAGAGTTGGAGTATTTGGATGAAGATATGGGATTTAGTCTCTTTAACTAATCATCAAAAAGGAATCAATTTAGCCAGTTTATTTGTGAAACAAGAAATTAAAGACTAACTTCTCTTTTTTAAAAAGATCAAAGATCCTGGATCTAGTGTTGGCCTATTGATGGCTGGTCTGGGTTGGTGGGGCTAGTGGAGCTAGTGTTATTTTGCTGGTGGGTGGCACTTTTATCTGAGGAGTCCCAGGGCTAGTGCTGGACTGCTAGTGGGTAGACCAGGGTGCTGGAATATTTGGTTCTAGGACCCTGGGGATCCCAGAGTTGGTGTCAGTCCACTGGTGGGCCAAGCTGAATCCTGCGGTCTCTGGCTACAGAGTCTAGAGTTTTTCAGAGCTGGTGCTAGCTCTCTGTTACGTACATGTGAAGTGTGTGCATGCTCAGTTATGTCCAACTCTTTGTGACCCTGTGGACTATAACCCACCAGGCTCCTCTGTCCTTGAAATTTTCCAGGCAAGAATACTGGAGTAGGTTGCCATTCCTACTCTAAGGAATCTTGTTGACTCAGAGATTGAGCTCATGTATATGTTTACCACACACAACCTGTGACCAAGCGAGTACCTCGTGATGTGAGGTACATAAACTATCTCAGCTGTTACATAGTTCACGTTATTGCTCAGTGGTGTCTGACTCTTTGTGACCCCATGAACTGCAGCATGCCATGCCTCCCTGTCCATCACCAGCTTCTGGAGTACACCCAAACCCATGTCCATCGAGTCAGTGATGCCATCCAACCATCTCATCCTCTGTCATCCCCTTCTCCTCCTGCCCTCAATCTTTCCCAGCATCAGGGTCTTTTCCAATGAGTCAGCATAGTCACTATTTACAGAACATGGGATGAAAGCCTGAGCAAGCCATCTTGGCCAATTTGCTTTTGCCTCACATTCTATGTGCAGTCCATCTTCTGTGATGTCTCCTTGGCAAGTAACACTGACCCTTGGATTTACATCTTGCTACCATAGTAACTACAGCAATGATCAGTTACACAAAACAAAACACAGTTTTACAAAACAAAACACAGTGCCAGGTATCACCTGGAACTTATGTTCAAGTCCTTGCTCTCATGGGGCTAGAAAAGCCAGTCACCACATGTGGAGCACCTTTATTTTACATGGCCAGGTCCAGTCCACCATCTTTCCTTGTGAAATTGCAGGAAAGCCTCTACAGGGGCAACTCCACTCCTGCACAATTTTATTAAGGACCCATAAAACCCCCTACAGGTGCCATGCCAACCGCTTCAAGGAGGAGATTTTTGTGGCATTCACAGCCCACCCAAAGGTTCCAAATACTTTCACACTGTTATAAATCTGCAAGAGAATCGGAAGGTAGTAGCACATCACAGCACACAGCCTTTACAGTACACAGTCCTACTAAACCTATATCACAGGACCCATGATTGACAGCACACTGTTCTAATAAACCTACATCATAGGACACAACTTGTCCAGCACAGTGTTCTACTAAACCTACATCACAGCACACAGCCTGTACAGTACACTGTTCTCCTTAAACTTACATCACAGGACACAGCCTTTACAGCACACTGTTCTACTAAACCTACATCATAAGACATAGCCTGTACAGCATAGGGTTTCTACTAAACCTACAGCACACAGCCTTTACAATACACTGTTTGCTAAACTTAATTCACAGGACATAGCGGTTAAAGCACTGTGTTCTACTAAACCTACTTCACATCACACAGCCTTTACAGCACACTGTTCTACCCACCTACATCACAGGATACAGCCTGTACAGTACGCTGTTTTACTGAATGTCTACTAAACCTACATCACAGCACAGAGCCTTTATTGCACACTGTTCTCCTAACCCTGCATGACAGGACATAGCCTTTATAGTATGCTGTTGCACTAAACCTACATCACAGGACACAGCCTTGACCGTACACTCTTCTACATAAGACACAGCCTTTACAGTATACCTCTGTACTTTTGCATCCTCATAAACTGGATGGGACTCCTGCCAGCTTGGGCCTCCTTTGGGAGTCTTTTGACTTTCAAAATGGCATCTTGCATGCCATCCCTCTACTTCTCTCAATAAGGACCCACAAAACCCCCACAGATGCTGGGGCCATCCCTGTGTCCCAAAGTCATAAAAGCCATGTTGTCAAGTGTTCCCGATGCATTTGCCAAAACTGTTTACTCATATCGACCAACTCTGCCTGAGTATATGGTTGAACTCCCATTTGCCGAACAAGGCAGCATGGAGCTCATGGGTATGCACACTGCTGTGGTCCAGGGGCGCATCCTCAAGGGCCCCCCAGTGTGACTGATTCATGACATATTGACCATATACTCTGGCAGTTGGTCAACTTGGGTAAGCAGTTTTGGCAAATGCGCTGGGAACCCTTGGCAACATAGTTTTTGTGAGGAAAAACTGCACAGAATGGCAAACATGACTGGACTCTATTATAATACTAAACTGAGCCTAAAAGTATTGCCCCACAGCATCTAGTCTGTGTGAATTTCTGTTTGTATTTCTAGTGTGGTTTAGCCTGGGGTGAAAAATTGTCTCTAATTATCTTAAACTCCAACTCTTAACAATTCAGATATAACATGTGGAGTTTACCACTGATTCTCGGGGCACATTCTTGGATCTAGCTGTAACCACCAGTGAATACATCCTTCAGTTTTTGTAATGATCCCATCCTTCACTGTGTCTTTCAGGTCTCACCCTCCTTTCTCCCAAGTCTTTAGTTCCAGGTCTAAAGACCCCTGCTTTACAGAAAACACTCCTTTGCTGAGGAATTTCTCACAAGAAAAAGGGTGAGTTTTTTCTTTCTTTCTTTCTTATAAAATAAAGAAATCTCTGAGCATTACCCGTATGCTCATTACACTAATGCTGGAGAATAAGATGAGCTTTTACCTGACATGTTTGGTCTCTGCTAGATCCTTGTCAATTCAGTGTGCGTTCATGATTCTAGTAGTTGTATTCTGCGGCTTATAAATTTTCAAATAACCTTGAGCATAACCCTGCCATGAGTGCACAGCATATGTGCACACTCATCCATGCACATAGTTCTGACAGGCTGTCTTGAGAGGTCAGGGCTTCTCAACTGGGGCTAAGGTTGGCGCTGTCAGGAGACATTTCTGTTATCACAAATGGGGAAGCAGTAGTACTAGCATTTGTAGTAGAGGGCAGGACTGCTGCAAGACACTGTAATGCACAGAACACCTCCCGACAATAAAGAATTATCTAACTCAAATGTCAATAATTATTAAGTTGAAAATGTATGATTTGAAAGAAAACTCTACTTCTTATAAGTTCCCTTTGAGGATAAACCTGCCTGGTTCTGAAACCAATAAGCAGAGCTGCTCTGTAGGATGAGTTACAAACTGTCTTCCTTAGGGTGAAGAACCCTAACTCAGTCCTCCAATTCATCTCCTATCCCTTCTACAGGCAAACTTCCAGAAACCTGAGTCACCTCGTTGGTGTTCTCTGATTGCTCATACATTACAATCTTGGGACATTGTCCTGGACCTTCTTTTCCTGCCCACTGACCCTTGCACTCAGCCTCCCTCCCACAGCCTCTGAGGAACTTCCCACCTTCTTCCTAGCTCTGTCTGTAACTGTTTGGGGGCCTTCACCATTTAGGGTGCATCAGAATCTGAGGGTGCTCATATGCCATGTGGGTTCTTGGTCTCACTGTCCAAAGACCAAGTTCATGGGAACTTGATAGGGTGTAGGAATCTTGATTGTCACTTTCCAATGCAGAGCCAATCTGGCTTCTTCCAGGAAACTCTTGATGACAAGTTGTGTTTCCCTGAAAAAGTTCCCACTGAGTCCATTTTATGAGAGGGAACTCCTCTCCTCCTTGGTTCTCCAGGTCAGGCCCACTCAAGTTTAAGGGGGCTCAAATGTCACCTCCTTTGTAAAACTTTGGTTCCTCCACAGCTCATTCAAGAGTCAATGTTCCTTCTCCTTTGCTCTCAAACACCAAAATCATGTCCTGACTTTGGAACTTGTCCTTGTGTTATCCGTGATTATGCATGCCAGCCTGAGTCCTCTTCATCCTATCCTAGCACCTAGCAAGGCCTCTGTCACCGGGGAGATAACAACTCTCATCTCTCCTAATGAGTAACTTTGAAAACGAACACTTCACCCATCTATTCCCTTTAATGATTTCCTTTGAATTACCTGGTAAACTGTTAAGGCCTGAGACATTTTCAACTCATGATTCTCTAGAAAACCAAGAACTCAAGAACATGAAAGCTTTTATCCCAGGCTTGGAACACAGAGGCCTTGGGATGCTGAGCTCTGTCTCACATCACAGTTCAGAAGCAGAAAATGGATATTACATATGGGTTTCACATAGCCTAGTTTGCGTCTTTGAGCTTCTCCTTATGAATAAAACTTTTGTTGTTGTTGTTGTTGTGAACAAGTCCTAAAGCAGTGATAAGTGTTCAGGAGAATCACAATGCCCAATTGAGCTAACTGGGTTTGAGAGGCATAACATAACAGATTGTGTCTATTGTGTCAATATTGCCATCCCACAAGTATTCCATGAAATACAGGGAATTCTGAGCTTTGGAGCAGCCTTACTAGAGACAAGTGCTGACTGAGAATCTGTACTGAAGGAGTTGTTCAGAAACTCAAGGATTCAATAAAAGTAAACAATGCATCCACATGTAATTTTGATAAAAATTTATGATCCCTCTTGATCCATACTTCTAGATAGAGTCTTGTTCTTGGGTCCATCTAATCCAGCACTGATGTTCCTCATTCCTGCTCGTGTAGATGTTGGGCAGGAAACCAACGCAGACAATCTTCTCTACAGCTCCATTACAGAAAGATGCCCAGTACAGAGGAGGGAAGGCTTATATCACTCATTGTGCTTCAGGATGAGTATAACAGAACCAGGTGTTGAGAAGTCCAGCACAGTCAAAGAGAAAGCAAAAACTGAAATGTACTAGAGGTAGTCTGAGCCAGAAAAAGGTTTACTGAAAAATTCCAAAATCAGAACAAGCTGATGTTTCTTGAAGGGCCACAGTTTATTTTGAAGATTGTGTGACCCCAGAAGATTTCCTTGAAGTCAAGGGTCTGTGATGTCAAGAAAGATCTATTCCCACCAGTTTGACAGTATTGCAGTGTTTACGGCCCTTTTAAAAACCAGGGTTGATTTCACATTTTATGCTCACCTTTGAGATAAACTGTTTTGAAGATGCTACTGTTGCTGTGAAAATAACCACAAAGCCTCAATTTCCAGGTCATGGTGCACGCCTGTTTGCCACCCAGAATGTATTACTGGTGAAGGATCTTGGGAGGACAGCTCAACTGAGTGGGAGGGAAGATCCCTGCTAAGCAGAGAATTGGCAGGTTCCTCTGAATCCACCTCCTTAGAGAAGGGGGAGCTTCTGGACAGTGCTCACATCAGGTTCCGTCTTGCCAAGCTGAGGTAGGATGACTTGGAGCACCACTACTGGCAAGGGGTGGTGGTCACACAGTGCATACCCTGGGACTGGGCTGGGACAGGGAAGTGGGTCTTGCCCTCAGGATATCCTTCCCAAGGACAGGGTGGAGGTGAGGAAGAAGGGTAGGTGGTACTTTCTTGGAAAGTAGTCTGCTTTTCCTTCAGGCCTTGGAAGACAGATAAGGGCACATTTGAACCAGCATGGAGCTTTTAAGGATGCAGAAAAACCTAATTATGGACCTTAATGACTAACATCCCATACTCCTTTCTGTTGTGTGGCTGGGGTCTCCAGTCCATGAGGGTTTGCAGATGAGAATAGTCCCTATGGTGTTCTAGAAGCTGATATTATCATTTATAATCATTGACTAAGGTTTCTGCACATGTAGCAGAGTGTTTTTAGGGGTGTCTCCCTGATCCTGTTTGTGACACCAATTGTCTTGCTGAATCTCACTGTGTGTACTGTTCACTGAACCCATAGTAGGCAAGGCACGAGCTAAGAGGCTGGAAGAAAATGTGAAGAGCTGTAGGAAAGGCGTCTCCTGGCTGGCACAGCAGCCATAGCAGCAGCCATAACATAACTGCACACAACCATTCAGGGCTTTTCCAGATAAAGCTTATATATATTTCCAGAACAATAGTAGCCTGTTGCCAAGCGAGTACCTCGTGAGGCATATGTGCACTGCTCTAAGTGATATCAGCTGTTACAATACCCATGCAAAACCACTGTTTACAGAGCATGGGGTGAGAGGGTGTGAGAGCATGGGACGAGAGACTGGTGCCATATTGTTAATTTCCTCACAAGGGGCAAGGAATTGGGTGGGTCTGAGAGAGGCCAAAGCCTCATGCATATGTAGGAGGGTACAGCACACACATGCATGGAGGATGTGAGGGCATTTCGCAGCACCACCCAGAGGGGTCAGAGGAGGGGTGCTCTCCCTGCTTTGTGTGCTGGGGCTTCTGCATGAGCATTCACTTGAAAGAAGTGTTCTATTGAAGACCATGTATTTGAAAGTGGCATTTTTAGAGACAGAATAAGGCTTGTGGACCAGGACCACCAAGGTCCCCATTCTGTATCTGCTCAGAGGTAGCTGAGGAACCAGCAGGGGCCAGGCATGTCCGTGCAACTATCTCCTTGTTGCCTGGCATTACCTTTGCTCCACAGCCTTCTGTGGCTTCCACTGAGATGATCTATGCAAAAACCCAGGGATAGGTGAGAGGACACCATGAAGCTGTCAAATATTAGTGTTATTATTTCTCTACATAAGGGGGCCCATCTTTTCTGAAGCTATTTGAAGGGCTGATTAGAAGTGTACTGCTTGCATCCCAAAGTGTATCTGTCTTTAGCCAGAGAGGCCCACTCGCAGTTGTCCTGTTGATGTTACAGGCAATCCTGAGAGGTAGATAAAGGAAGGTACCTCGGAGAGAGTAAGGATTTTGCCTGAGGTCATGCATGGGCTTCCCTTGTGGCTCAGTTGGTAAAGAATCCACCCGCAGTGTGGGAGACCTGGGTTTGATCCCTGGGTTGGGAAGATACCCTGGAGAAGGGAAGGGCTACCCACTCCAGTATTCTTGCCTGGAGAATTCAATGGACTATGTCCATGGGGTCACAAAGAGTCAAACACGACTGAGTGTCTTTCACTTTCACTTTCATGCAGATTTTTGAGAGAAGCAGAGGGGTAGGGGCAGGAATGTGACCCCAGGTCCCCACCAATGCTTGACCATAGACATGTCTTTTTGACCATGCCTCCTGATAGGGATAGAGTGAAGGGACAATATAGGTAATTAAATCCCACTTGGGGAATGTAGTGGAAAAAACATGAGAGACTCTTGTACTTTAATGATTAGTCAAGAAAGCATGTTTGCTTAACCACAAAACCAAAACCTAGTAGACATTTTTAGCAAAAAACCATGCAACAGAAGCCCAAGACATGCCTCAAAACAATAAAACAATGGTGGCATGAGACACTGTCCTGCCTAGTGAGTTCAATAATATGCTCTCTGCACACATAAAAAAATAATAATTTGTGAACTTAGCTTGATCATATAGGGACAAGAAAAACTCCCCTGCTCAACCTGGAGGAGGATGGTGGAAGCTTGACATTTACTCAAGAAAGACAAAGATGTCTTCTCCCATTCCCCACTTTACCTTTGATTATAAAACTGTGGCCCACTGAGTTCTCAGGGTGTGACACTGCCTCACCCACTCACTTATAAGCCTCACAAATGTCCTATTCCAATAAATCACTTCTCTCTGTTACTTTATCTCTTGCTGAATTCTTTCTGCACTGAGACATAAAGGACCAGGAGCTCTTTGGAGCAGCCTGAAAAGACACCTATGGTTTCACTTCTAGCCCTGTGTAGTTTCTTTACCATGACTGGTCTTATCTATAGATGTGGTAAATATTCAGCCAGTTTAATCTGCTTTAAAATCATTTGAATTATGTGAAAGCATGTGGACAGGTTCCTGGTCCCTGTCGTTCACCATGATGGTAAGCCCTGATGCTGTTTACACCCTTCTCCAGCATGCTGGCTCAAACTCCAGAGAATGCGAGGTTCTTCAAATATCCTGTGGCATGGAAAATAAGATCAGTACATTTAAGCCTTTACAGTCAGTAGTTGTTTTATATTCTATGATTCATAGAGTAGTTGCCTCAAACTTTCCACTTAACTAAAGATTTAGTGACATTCTTTTTAACATGTCTAGAAAGTACTACACATTTTTGTTGAAACTTGTAAAAGCTATTTTGGATGGTCAGCTCTGCTGTATGTGTCAGTTATGTAGAAAGACATTTGTGTTTAGGATAGTTCAATTAATGCTTCATGCTTTAAAAATAAATATTTTTTATTCCCATTTGAATAGAAACTATTGATCATAATTTGGAAGTATGATATGATTATTCATCAGATTCATTAAATCTAAAAGAATGCAGGACAAGGTTTTGCCATTTTGAAGGGATCAGAAAGATTTTGAAAAAGATGTCCCAATATAGACTTTCTTCTTTCACTCTGCAAACATATGTCAAGCACAGGCTGTATACCAGCACCCCATCTTTGGCAAGGGCTGAGCACAAATACCCCAGTGCCTGCCCTGGGGAAGCAGCCAAGGGAAAGCACCCTCCAGCAACTGGGCAGTGATAATATCTTCAGGAGATGGGGTCTGGTGGGCCCTGAGGAGGTGAAAGGAGCAGAGATAAGCCTGGAGTGGCTGCCAGGACCATATTTGCCCAAAGGCCTGAGGGTCACAATTATGAAGTGTGTAATGATGACCATCAGGGATCCACAGAGGGCTGGATTGCCCGTTAAATTATCTCTTAAGGAATTCTTAAAGGATTCGGCTGGTACAACCAGTTACAACACGCAAATTCTTTCTTGAATTGCTTGGTTATGTCTCAGTCAATGTTTATTCAATGATCAAATCCATATTCTTACCTTCCAGAAAACTTAAGGGAAAATAATTGATAAATATGAATCTGAGAGCCAAGATAAAGCTTGTTTTCCAGAAAACCAGAGCCTTTAAAAAGCTAGTGAAGAGGCCCAAATCTTGAACTTCAGCATCTCTGACAAGAAGGTGTTCAGACATTCAGGTTTAACTTTGTTTCCTCCTGTAACCTCCTCTGAACTGCTTCTCATGAAGCTGTATGTTTACAACAGGTCAGTGATGTTGTTTCTCAGCAGTATCCTCCTTCATATCATGTTATAGAAAGAATTCTCAAAGAACTCTATGTGGAATTCTTTTAGATGGACAATACCACAAGCTTCAGCAGACATCTGAGGTTTGACCTTTGTGGGTGCATGCAAATAGGACTGTCATCAGCGTTATCTGGGACCTGTCTTTTCTCTTGCAGGTGCTGTGTACGGTGGCTAAAAGTCGCAGGCTTATTTGTCTTTGTGGTGCTGTGCTCTGTGAGTACCATGGCATGCTGAGCTTTGCTGTCTGTTTAGTAGAGTCCCTGGTTGCTTCGGGCTGGGTAGCAGGGTGCCTGAGGTGTGGGACACACACACATTTCTTAGGAGGAGATGCTGAGGGAATGTGAGATGGCGGTCGAGGGGGCTTGGGAGTCCTGCCCCTAGCAATGTTCCTCTACTTTTGTCCCATTTTGTACAGTGGAAACCATGAGAATCTGGCTGTGGTCTGTAAAAGGCAGCTTGCCCCGGGGTATTAATCCCTACCTTAAGTGGCTTGCCGAATTCTCTTTTCAACCACATGCAATAAGCACTCTTTATTTGTGTTGGGACATGTCCAACAATCATTGTTGCCCCTAGGAATGTCTCAGTGTCCAATTGGAGTGGCATCCAGCTGTTTGGGAGAGAGTGAAGTTCTGTGTCTGCCTCTTCCCTGGAGACTGCTCTGATTTTACTTGCCCTACATCCCTGGGGATGTTGCAGAGCTAGAACCCTGGAGGCAACCCGAGTGCTCCTCTCACTTGAGGTGTCATGAGTGTCATAGCCAGCATTTGTGTGGTATGTGCCCTGATGTGGCCCTAGCCAAGATCACATTATAGGCACTTAAAATACATTTGCTGAATGAGCAACTGTGAGCCTCTCCTGACCCAATCTGTGTGTTTACATGTGGATGTAAGAATCCATGTCTGCCTGTGTGTTTGTGTGTGTGCAGTCCTCTGTGGGACAAGTAGGTCTTTTGTGTTCTGTGACCATTTTGAGCTTGTGTGTGTGCTTAGGGAGTTATTTTTGCAGTTAATAATTATTATCTAATTTTAGCATTGGCATAGGATACTTTGTGTGGGCCATTTTTGAGAGACCCCAAGATGTGACAGGGTATGAGATTGTGAGCAAGGAAGGGGTGGGTGAGTAGTGTTTCCATACCTGTGCCCTGTGGACTCCAGGACTGTTGTGGTTATGGCTCTTAGCAGGCAGCCTGTGGTGACAGCTGTGCTGGGTGCCCTTTGTGAAGGAAGCTGTGTGTGTGTGACCATGTGTAGCTGTAAATACATGGTCTTCATTATCTGTGTGTGGGCATGAGGACTGGGGTTCTATGCATGTGCAGAATATTGCATGACAAGACTCTTCTCAGTGTGATGTGTAGAGAACAATGTTACATCTCAGACAGCAAGCATGCAGAAAGTCAGTATTGGTTGAATTGAATTGAATACAGGCAACTCTTTAACAACCCACAATGGGGGAGAGGAGGGGTCCACAGAAAGGAAATCTAGGCTAAAGACAATCACAATGAACTGATAACTTCATGAGTTTACTTTTTTGGTTACCAATTTGCCCCTCTACTTCCTATTCAAACAATTGTGTGTTTCTGAAGACCCAGTTGCTTAACTCAGCCTGGTGAGTGGGTGTACTGGGATTTTCAAGGGTGTACTGGGAGGTTTGGTTGGACCAAGTCTCCCCTGACCCCTGTGAGCTCACCTGAGCTCTGTGTCTGGTCTTCACTTTCTGGTAATTGAAATTTTGGTGTTTTGTGGACACAACCAAAACAGAATTTGAGGAATTTGTTTTGAACCTCTGTAATCTGTTATCTCATCATCACTATAATTTAGTTTCTGAGGGTGTATAAGGTGCTCTGAAAATTCTAAAGCGTGAGCTCTCACCATCATATGGGTTGTATTCCCTACTTTCCTGTACAGGAAAACCACGTTTATCCTCCTCTGACAATTTAATTTTAGGGCTGGGTAGTCAATCCTTAAAACTGTCAAATATCAATAATCAAGGCCTATTGTAGCAAAAAAAAATAGTTTAATGGATCAGAATTTTATCTTTTAATATCTCAGAAAAGCTATTCAGAGTAAGCAGGTAAATTTTGGATACATCAAGCAGCACAATTATCATAACCCTATTTTCAGCTCTTATCAAAGTTACTTAAATCCTATTGCTGTCACACCACAAATCTATCATTAAATGTTTCTGATTGTTGCAGATTTTATTTAGCCTGTATCCAGATCAAGGAAAGCTCTGGCAATTGCTGGCTGTGTCACCGCTGGAAAGCTACTGTATCTGAACCTTTTGTGAGATGGACAGTCACCCATGGTTGAGTCACAAAGTGGAAAGACCTGAGAACTATTATGATGGTTGCCAAGGTCACAACATAAGCAATCATGATTACTCCCCATGTGTGTTTTGTTCCTCCAGGATATTTGAAAGATAAGGCTTCAGAACATAAAGGGAGGGGGCTTTAGTGAGACTGCAGTGGGTGGGTGGGGGGGAGATTCCCCATGGAGAGGTGACAGCAAACAGTGTATTTTAGTTAAGGCCCAGCTTTCTGTGGCTGTTGGATGCTTTTTCTGTCCCCACAACCCCACCCCCAGCCCCTGCCCTCTTATGTTTTAGCTTAAATCATTCCTGTTTACCTAGTTTTAAGTTCATTGGTTCTTTCCTTGGCAGTGTCATCTGAGTTTGATGATTGCTTGGTTTCTTATGCTCTGGAATCTCTTGCCATTTTGTAGGTCTCAGCTGCTAAACAGAATACCACAACCTGGATGACTTAAGCAACAGACATTTATTTCTCACAGGTCTAGAGGCTGGACATCCACGGTCAGGATGGGCTGATTTGGTTTCTAGAGTGAGCACTCTCTTTCTGGCTTTCAGATGGCCACCTTCTTGCTATGTCTCCTGTGTTTGTGTGTATATGTGTGTGTGTGTGTGTGTGAAGAGTGAGAGCTCTCTGGTGTCTCTTCTTACAAGAACACTGATACTGTCGATTCTGGGCCTCAACCTATGACCTCATTTACTTTCAGTTATTTCCTTAGAGACCCAGGCTTCCTAGGTGCCTCAGTAGTAAAGAATCTGCCTGCTGATGCAGGAGACACAGAAGACATGGATTCCATTCCTGGGTCAGGAAGATCCCTTGGAGGAGGACATGAACATTCAGTCCATAACAGAGATGAAGTTTTAAGCCTGAAGGTGAACACACCTTAAACTCTATGGGCCAGGGAGAGTTATGTAAATCCAGTTAAATGTTGGCTGTGTTGTGGTCTATGGTTGCCATGGTAACCATCAGTGCCCCAGACACCTGGAATTTCTCAGCTTTCTTTCATTTCTTTCTTTCAGGCCCTGCACTCTTCCTACCCATCCTTCAGGGGTAGAGCTGCTTTCTCATCTTACCTGCACCCAGCTCTTAGGGTTCTGTTGTACTCTTGGGCTCCAGATTTGATGTGCTTCCTTATTAAATTCAAGCTTTCTTAGAGATCTCCCCATTCCACTCATTGTCCCTGTGAGAACTTGATGGAGTTCATGGAAGAAGAAGAGCCTAGAAGATGTTAGCATCCCTATTTGGTGGCTTGCAGGCCAAGGTCAAGGCCTAGTTGAGAAGAGGGCTTAGAGGATCCTGACTCAAGTTTGGTCAAGGAGGAGGTTCTGGCCAGGGTTTCTGAGCTCAGCATTAGATAAGCTCTGAAGCAAACTGAAGGAGGAGCCTGAGAGACTCCACAGTTTAGGTGAAACTCACATATTTGTTCCGTGCACTGCAGCAGCACATTGCCGCAGTTCAGAAGTACTTTGCTCTTGTGTCTTTCTTTCCATCATGCATGGGCCTTTAGGACATAGTTCTCTGTTCTGAGAACACCAGAGCAGAGTAGATGGTCATGCTTGTTAGAAGAACAGTATGGAAACTGTGAGCCGGGAACTCCCAGGAGAGTGGCCCTGGTGCTCACAGTGGGGTTGGGTCAAGTCAAGCTCAAAAGACAGCTTAAATTTGAGTCATGGATTTGAGTAATGGGAAAAGCAAGAGGACCATGGTTGGATACAACAGAGGAAGAAGATGATTTCTTTGTCTTCTCTCTTCCATGACCTGGTCTGGCTGGGACTCTGGTATAGGTTCAAAGGACTTGAAGGATGATACTGAAACAAATAATTATTAGTTAGACCAAGATGTTTTGGGGACATAAAATGTGGTGAGAATCATGTTGGTCTCCAGAGAAGTAGAGAAATTAATAGCATGTAGTTTCTTCACTTGAGGAGCTAGACCAGGGGGGAGAAAAATTTAAAACAGACAATAGTATGTTGTGAGTGAGCACTTTAAAAGAATAAGCCTGATATACAGAGGACACAGGAAGGAGTGAGGATCCTCTCAAGCTGTGGATGACAAGAAAGGGTTTAAGGAGAGGAGAGCTTGAGCAAGATCATAAAAGATAGGGGGGTTCTCTAGGTTTGGGGGAGGCCTCTGAGGCAAAGGCAAGATATGACCTTTGTAGAGAAGACCTTTCAGAATGGCTGGAAGGCAAGGATCAAAGCTGTCTGCAGGGTGGGCTTGACCACAGGTCCAAGTTGCTGGGATCCATAAGTCACTGCTGACACCAGAACATTGCAGTGGGCTTTGACTCCCAGGCACAATGTGGGCATCTGGAAAGGCAGAGGAAAAGGAAGGCAGAGGTACATGTGGTCCAGTGTCCCTTGGATTTTGTGTGCACTCCATTTGAATGGTGGTTAATCATAGTGTGTTTTAATCTCCTTGCTAGGGTGTGATACCCCAACAAGGACAAAGGCCTTGTTCCAGTCTCCTTGCCTTTGTTTGCAATGTGCTGTGCTCTGATTAGTCACTCAGTCTGACTCTTTGCAACCCCGAAGATTGTACCCCACCAGGCATCTCTGTTCATGGGGATTCTACAGGCAAGGATATTGGAGTAGGTTGCCATGCCCTCCTCCAGGGGATCTTCTCCACCCAGGAACTGAACTGAGGTCTCCTGCATTTCAGGCAGATCCTTTACCAGCTGAGCTACCAGGGAAGCCTCATAAACATTCATTACATTATTAGAAGAAGAAGCCTCTCCTTTTCTGATATTAGCTTTCAAGTGTGCTGATTCATCTCCTGGGTTTCTGCAAGGTCTCTAAAGTTTCTTCTGTGCTGAAATATCTTTCCCCACTCCATACATATCATGTGTCTGCCTTGGGGAGAGACCAAGACAGGAATAATTTCAGTGTGGCAGAATCATCAGTGTCTCTGGGCTTTTCCCTACTATATCCTGCCTCATGTGTGACTTCTGTTTGCCTTTTGTCCTTTTTGGAAGCCATGTAGCAGCATAGCTATGGGTAGATGCTTTCTAGCCAAGAGCTGTCTGCCCATTCTCAGCTCTAATATAGGAAACAGTGCTGATAAAGATACTTACTTTAAAAAAAATAAAAATTAATTATTTTAAAAATTAATTTTAATTAAAAATTAATTTATTTTAATTGGAGGTGGATTACTTTTGTAGTGTAGTGGTTTTTGTCATACATTGACATGAATCAGCTATGGGTGTCCATGTGTCCCCCATTCTGAACCCCCCTTCTACCTCCTTCCCCATCCCATCCCTCAGGGTCATCCCAGTACACCAGCCCTGAGCTCTCTGTCTGATGCATTGAACCTGGACTGGCGGTCTATCTCACATATGGTAATATACATGTTTCAGTGCTATTCTCTCAAATCATCCCTTCCTCGCCTTCTCTCACAGAGTCCAAAAGTCTCTTCTTTACATCTGTGTCTCTTTTGCTGTCTTGCATAGAGGGTTATCATTACCATCTTTCTAAATTCCATATACATGCATTGCTTTCCTGCTGCTGCTGCTGCTAAGTCGCATCAGTTGTGTCCAACTCTGTGCCGACCCCATAGATGGCAGCCCACCAGGCTCTGCCGTCCCTGGGATTCTCCAGGCAAGAACACTGGAGTGGGTTGCCATTTTCTTCTCCAATGCATGAAAGTGAAAAGTAAAAGTGAAGTCGCTCAATCATGTCTCACTCTTTGTGACACCATGGACTGAAGCCTACCAGGATCCTCCGTCCATGGGGTTTTAGTACACTGTATTGGTATTTTTCTTTCTGGCTTACTTCACTCTGTATAATAGGCTCCAGTGTCATCCACCTCATTAGAACTGATTCAAATGTATTCTTTTTAATGGCTGAGTAATATTCCATTGTGTATATGTACCACAGCTTTCTTATCCATTCATCTGCTGATGGACATCTAGGTTGCTTCCACGTCCTAGCTATTGTAAACAGTGCTGCGATGAACATTGGGGTACACGTTTCTCTTTCACTTCTGGTTTCCTCAGTGTGTATGCCTAGCAGTGGGATTGCTGGGTCATATGGCAGTTCTATTTCCAGTTTTTCAAGGAATCTCCACACTGTTCTCCATAGTAGCTGTACTAGTTTTCATTCCTACCAACAGAGTAAGAGGGTTCTCTTTTCTCCATACCCTCTCCAGCATTTTTGTAGACTTTTTGATAGCAGCCATTCTGACCAGCGTGAGATGGTACCTCATTGTGGTTCTGACTTGCATTTCTCTGATAATGAGTGATGATGAGCATCTTTTCATGTGTTTGTTAGCCATCTGTATGTATTCTTTGGAGAAGTGTCTGTTTAGTTCTTTGTCCCATTTTTTGATCGGGTCATTTATTTTTCTGCAATTGAGCTGCATGAGCTGCTTATATATTTTTGAGATTAATTCTTTGTCAGTTGCTTTGTTTGCTATTATTTTCTCCCATTTTGAAGGCTGATTTTTCACCTTGCTTATAGTTTCCTTTGTTGTGCAGAAGCTTTTAAGTTTAATTAGGTCCTATTTGTTTATTTTTGCTTTATTTCCATTACTCTGGGAGGTGGGTCATAGAGGGTCCTGCTGTGATTTATGTCAGAGAGTGAAAAACACTTATTTATTAGAATATTTTTGTACTTAAAAAACAAACAAACAAACCCAGTGCATCTTGCTGGGGGAATTTTAAAAAGGGTTAACTATTCACTAGCACTCCCCAACAGTCTGTTTAAATCCTGTAAACACCCTGGCAACAGTGAAGTTCTGCCTTCTCCTTAGTCAGCTCCATAAACCACCTGTTTCTTTAAGGGTTTTAAGGAAGAGTAAAGGAATTGACCACTGAATCATCCTGCAGTCAGTGAGCTGTTGCTAAGACTTTTGAGACCTTACACAAAACATAGATCATTTTGAGAATCATTTTTTTTTGCACCTACAGCAGCTTTCTCTCTTGGAGCAAGATAGCTGGGCTAGATGCTGTTTAGAATCCCTGGCGTGGGCCCAAGACCTTGCAGCAGAGGTGAGAGTCAGCTGGCACAGAGAGAGGGAGCCTGAGAGCACAGACCCTTTCATGTGTGAAGCACACCAGTGCGTGGCGTAGAAGTGAAGGGGCCAGTTGTGGTGGGGATGCAAGGGCATGAGGGTTACATGTTGAGAGGAAGGAGTATCTTTTCCCTATATCTTCCCTGATTCACTCCTTCACAAGCTTTGAAGGATTTCCCTCCTCTCACTGCAATGGACTTCACTGGTTTAGCCAATTTCAGATTTCTTGTTCAGTTCTCCCTGTGATTTCTCACCAGCCACCTTAGGATTTGGGCTTGGCTGTGGATTAGTTCATCTGTTCATTCAGGAGGCCATCCTGTCTGCTGCTCACCATGAGTCCAGGAACTGGGACAGGTGTTTTATTCTGGCTGCCAAGAGTGGTAGCAGAGATGATCGTAGGATGTGAGACACCAGCTAGATGTTAAGGCAGATGATTCAAAACACAATTAAAGGATTTTTGCATCTATGTTCATCAGTGATATTGGCCTGTAGTTTTCTTTTTTTGTGGTGTCTTTGTCAGGTTTTGGTATTAGGGTGATGGTGGCCTCATAGAATGAGTTTGGAAGTTGACCTTCCTCTGCAATTTTCTGAAAGAGTTTGAGTAGGATAGGTGTTAGCTCTTCTCGAANGATAGTTCAACACCATGGTTCCCTTGAGTTTGTGGACTCTTAGCTAAGACTGTGTCTGCTTTCCCCGAGCTTCTTCTGTACCAATAAGACCTTGTGCTTAGCATCTAAGGCAAGGAGTTTAGTTCACATCCTGCAAAGATTAGGAGAGCCAGCAGTCCCAGCCACCATGTCCCAGAGCCCAGACAAGGCCTACTCTCTCTCTCCTCCCCTAAATCCTGGCCTCAGGGACTCCCCTGGATTTCCATGATGACTTCCATATGAAATCATATCCCTAGTTCACAGATTTTCCCTGTTATAACTAATAGAAGGAAACGCTGTTGGTATACGAGGCTGTGTCATCCAAAATGGAGTATAACTGCAGTAATGGTGGTTACAGCACCCGTCACATTTTTCTGCCATACAGAGCAGTGTCCCCAGAGCCAGAGTCTCATTATGAAGAAGGCTGCGGTTTCATGGACAATGGCTGATGCAGCACTGATGTTCTAAACTGGTTGCTCTGGCCATGGTCTTAGGATATAAACTTGGCTTCCCTGAATGCATTGCATAGTTTGCTGGCAAGGGTTCCTCAGTAAAGATGAGATAGGCACACTTAATCTGCTGATGGTTCCCTCTGTGACCTTGTGTCGAGGAGGGCGTGACCTTTTGTAGCCTGCTGACACATCAATAGTTGCCTACCCTTGGGTCTGTATTGAGCTTCCTGGCTCCAGAAACATAACACAGGAGATTTTTACTGAAGGTTTTTTTTTTTTTTTTCTGATACACTCTTTCCAAACATGAAAGTTTTAAGAGAAGTTGTGTTCTCTCATTCAGGCTTTGACCAATTTCAGACTTCCTGTTTTGATTTTCTTTATGATTTGTGGGTGGCAAGATTTCTGTCCTCCTGCTGAAATTTCCCCAGCAGCCACAGCCAGGCCTCCCACCTTTGCCCCACCAGCACCTCCATCTCTGCACACATCTGGCCCCTTTCATCTGGCTTTTCCACTCCCCTGCCCTTGACAAGGGCGCCTTGGCCTGTGAAACTGAAGCTCATCCTCAGGCCCTCCTCCCACAGGTTTCTGGGACCTGCGTATGGAGAGCTTCCTGCCTCCAGTTTGCAAACAGAAAGCAGTCTTTCTGGTCAGTTGCCTCAGTGAGTTCAGAAGACTGTCTCCAGTAGCGTGCAGTGATTTTCTTTTCTCTTAATAGGTTATATTTACTTCTGTATTTTTATGTCTTTGTACATGAATTCTGTATTTGTATTTCTGTATTCTTTTTCTTAAACACAGCCCTCCAAATTATGGATGTTTCCAGCTGCACATCACCTGGCACTCTCTAACATCTCTATTTGAAAAGGACTTTTGCTCTTTTCTTTCTTCTTATTCTAGACGAGCACCTGCCTTGAACACTGCTGGACCCCAGCTGATGGCCCAGATTTAAAGCCTTACCAGGATTTCATGCTTTGACTTTTGCAGGTCACTCATAACTGGACGATATTTTTAAATCCAAGCAGAAGTGAGCACGTGGTGGTGAGCAGGACCTTTGAGGTTCTTAGCAGGTAGGTCTTGGTGACTGAAGTCTCAGGGAAGCTCTTCTGGGACATGTTCCCTAGAGAAGTGTGACCCTTGGGACTCCAGTTATGAACAGCTAGGCAAGTTATGGGCTTGGAGTTGCTCCTTTTGTGTAGCCAGTGAGCATGAGTCTGTGGCAGGTGTCAAAACCACAGGTGTCAGGAAGTAAGATTGCAGAACCCATTTTGAAGCAAACTATGTTTTACAGCTGATACTTTAAATTCATTAACATCATGAAGCTACACAATGGGGAATTCTAGTATATCTTAGAATTCTTTTTTCTGTAACGCCACTCCATTGTTAAGTCTGTACTTTCGGTTACTATATAAGTTTGCTAGGCCTGCTTATATAAATACCACAGACAGGTGGCTTAAACAGTAGACATCTATTTCCTCAAGCTGTCAGCAGGGTATGTCCTTCCTGAGGCCCCTCTCCTTGGTGTGTGGATGTTGTCTTCTGCCCGTGACCTCACGTGGTCATCCCTCTACATCTCTGTGACCAAATTCCTTTTCTTACAAGGACACCAGTCATGCTGGTGTCACTGTTTTTCACTTAATCACCTTTGTGAAGACCTTATCTCCAAATACAGTCACATCCCAAAGTATGGAGAACTAGGATGTCCAGATATGAATTTTGAGGGGACACAATTCATCTTAGAGCAGTTACTGAAATTTTAGAGTCTTTTTCACCAGGCCACATACTATTGATCTGCATGCTTCTTGTTTCTGGTGTTTTCCCACCATTAGTGACAACCTGACTACCTGTTCTCAGGTTGCACATGACCCTTTTCCAAATTTCTCACATGTGAGAATCGTTGAATTTGCTATTTGTTAGCATGGGCTTCTCAGGTGGTACTAATGGTAAAGAACCCACCTGCCAATACCAGAGTTATAAGAGACACAGGTTCAACCCCTGGGTCGGGAAGATCCCCTGGAGGAAGGCATGGCAACCCACTCCAGTATTCTTGCCTGGAGAATCCCATGGACATAGAAGCCTGGCTGGCTATAGCCCATAGGGTTGCGACATGACTGAAGTGACTTAGCATGTGCACAAAGCAATCAGATGTGTGGTGAGGAGGAAGATGGAAAATTAAGTGGTTTGAACCACTGTGAACATCCTTGCTCCTGTTCATTGCTGTACTGGTGGCACTGTGGTGAGGCAGGCAATGCCTGATGGAGGCTGAGGAGCTATGCCAGAGGGGCCTGGCTATGGGGAGGCTGTGTATATATTCATGTGGCTTGCCTGTGCTCAGGGCTCCTCATCTGGCAGGTAAGGCACTCTGAGATTGGTTCAGGCTCTGGTTATAGCCATGGGCGACTGGTGTTGGGAAGAAAGCTGAGGAAACAAGTGCTGATAGTTGGTGTCAGTGATTTCCTTTATCAGTGGTAAGATATTTGCTTCATTCTTCAGAGAGCCTGTTTCCATCAGCGTCCACGCCTCCCTCCAGCAGACCCAGATTGTTCCTCTTCTGATGACTCATCAGTACCTCCGAGCAAGTGTTGAAGCACAAGTGACCATTCTGCGGTTATCCTCGCTGGGGTCTACGTGCTAATTATATTTGAGGTAACTTGCATGCCTGCTCTCCTGGGTTTATCTGTGTCCACAGGTAAGTGTATTTTAACATGTTGGGTGCTAGGGATGGGCTCAGTCTTGCATTTTAATAGGATTGAAATGGTGTCTTTCCTAAAAAAATATTTCCCTCATTCTAGGTCGAAAATTGCTCTGTACTGGAATATTTGCTGAATCTTGGCCAGTTGCCATATGCAAGATGAGTTTTGCCAGGCACTAGAAAAATTTTATTGAGAAAACTGAATGTACACATGATTTTCTCACCCTCGATTTGCTGCTCACACAGAATGCCCCTGAAGGGACAAGTGTTGAAACTTTCTGAGAATCAGGGTCTTCGTCTGAAAATTGGCGTGTTAAAATACCCGCTATCTGCTTCATAGGATTGTGTGCACGATGAGGACCTTGGAGACCTTGCCTATGTGTGGGAGAGGATTATTATCTGTTACGTTTATCAACTCAGCTAATGAGCCCAGTGATTTCATGTCCCATCAATTCAGTGTTTCTGGGAAATTTTAAGTGTGGCTATACCTTCAATAGCATGAAACAAAGTACAGACACTGCCTGACTGGGCAAGCCCATTGTTGTTTTAGTTGTGAAACCAGATTTACAGCAACACACAGATGGGACTTTTGGCTCCACTGGGCTGAGCCTGGAGGAGCAGGAGGCGAAGGTGAAGGTAAAGGGGTGTGTTTTCTCAAAATATGAAAAGCCTCCTGGAGCTTCAAGGAGGTGATCTGAGGAGGGGAATGGCCAGGAAAATTCTCGAAATTCCCTGAGGCTGTCTGGTTTGTCTGTGAGGAATGTTGGCTTCAGCAGGTTGAGCCCCTAATTGTCCAACAAGGTCCATCCATGGATTTAGTTGCTCTGTCTCATTTATTCTGGGGCAGCTCTACCCCCATCAATATTATTATTGTTTCAGGGTTCCTATGATCACACACATACTCTGTGATCAGGCAGAGTCTGGAGGAATCCGGAGCAAGTTTCTGAGCAGTTTCCTCCTCAAGGAACCACAGATAACATATGACTTCCTCCGGTGGCATTGTTTAAGGGCAGGCTGCTTGAGAAGTAGAGTGCAAGGTTTTTGTTGAGGTGATTTTATAATCACAAATTAATGCACAGAAATCTCTGTATTCCAATACACTAACAATGAAAAATCAAAAAGAGACATTAAAGAAAAAAACCCCATTCACCATCACAGCAAATAGTATAAAATACCTAAGAATAAGTTCAGTTCAGTCGCTCAGTCATGTCTGACTCTTTGCGACCCCATGAATTGCAGCACGCCAGGCCTTCCTGTCCATCACCAACTCCCAGAGTTCACTCAAACTCACAAATAAACCTACTTAAAGAGATGAAAGATCTGCATGCCAAAAGCTATAAGACACTGATAAAAGAAATCAAAGAACATGGACAGATGAAGAGATACACCATGTTCTTGCATTGGAAGAATCTGTATTGTGAAAATTACCATACTACCCAAAACAATCTAAAGATTCAATGCAATCCCTACAAAATTACCAATGGCATTTTTCACAGAACTGGAACAAAAAAGTTTACAATTTGTATGGAAAAACAAAAGACCTCAAATAGCCAAAGCAACCTTGAGAAAGAAAAATGGAGATGGAAACCAGCTTTCCTGATTTCAGACTATACTACAAAGCTACAGTCATCAAGACAGTATGGTACAGGCACAAAAACAAAAATATAGACCAATGGAACAAGATAGAAAGCCCAGAGATAAACCCATGTACCTATGGGAATCTTACCTTTGGCAATGGAGGCAAGAATATGGAATGGAAGAAAGACTGTCTCTTCAATAAGTAGCATGCAAAAACTGGACAACTACATGTAAAAGCATGAAACTAGAACACTTCCTAACACAGAACACAAAAATAAACTCAAAATTGATTAAAGACTAAAATATAAGGCCAGAAACTATAAAGTTCTTAGAGGAAAACATAGGCGGTACACTCTGACATAAATCACAGCAATGTCTCCAACACCCACCACCTAGAGTAGTCAAAATAAAAACAAATGGAACCTAATTAAATGTAAAAGCTTTTGCACAGCCAAGGAAACTGTTCAGTTCAATTGTTCAGTCATGTCCAACTCTTTGTGACCCCTTGAACCACAGCACGCCAGGCCTCCCTGTCCATCACCAACTCCTGGAATCCACCCAAACCCATGTCCATCCACATGATTGTCCATCCAATCATCTCATCCTCTTTTGTCCCCTTCTCCTCCTGTCCTCAATCTTTCCCAGCATCAGGGTCTTTTCCAATGAGTCAGCTCTTCACATCAGGTGGCCAGGGTATTGGAGTTTCAGCTTCAACATCAGTCCTTGCAATGAACACCCAGGACTGACCTCCTTTAGGATGGACTGGTTGGGTTATTTACAGGAAACTGTAAACAATATGAAAAGACAGCTCTCATAATGGGAGACAATAATTTCAAATGAAGCAACTGGCCAAGGATTAATCTCCAAAATACATAAGCAGCTCATATAGCTCAATATCAGAAAAACAAGCAACTCAATCAAAAAATTAGCAGAAGGCCTAAACAGATATTTCTTCAAAGAAGACATAGAGATGGCAAATAAACACAGGAAAAAATGCTCAACATCACTCATTATTAGAGAAATGCAAATCAAAACTACAACGAAGTATCACCTCATACCAATCAGAATGGCTATCATCAAAAAACCTATGAACAATAAATGCTGCACAGGGTGGGAAGAAAAGGGAATTCTCCTGCACTGTTGGTGGGAATGTAAACTGATACAGCCATTATGGAGAACAGCATGGAGATTCCTTAAAGAGTAGGAATAAATTTACCACATGACCCAGCAATCCCACTACCAGGCATATACCCTGAGAAAACCACAATTCAAAAAGACACATCTACCCCAATGCTCATTGCAGCACTATTTCCATTAGCCAGGTCATGGAAGCAAACTTGTTGTCCATTAACAGAGAAATGGATAAAGAAGATATGGTATATTACTCAGCCGAATATAAGGAACGAATGTGAATCTGTTGTAGTAAGTCAGAAAGAGAAAGACAAATATCATATATTAATGTATATAAATGGGATCTAGAAAAATGATACTGATGAATCTATTTGTAAAGAAGGAATGGAATTGCAGATATAGAGAATGGACTTGTGGACAGAACAGGGGAATGAGTGGGTGGGATGCATTGAGGAAGTAGCATTGACGCATACACACTATAATGTGTCAAATAGATAGCTAGTGGGAAGCTGCTATATATCACAGTGAGCCCAGCCTCTGTAATGACCTAAAATGGTGTGATGGGGGAGAGAAGGGAAGCTCAAGAGGCAGAGGATATATATAAAATGACTAATTTGTGTTATTGTACAGCAGAAGCCAACACAACATTGTAAAGCAATTTTCCTCCAATTAAAAAAGAAAAGAAAAAAAATAAGAAAATATCACATTAGGCATGACTGTTTCTCCTAACTCTCAAAGAATCCAGATGTGCACAGGTGGTCCCAGCTGTTCCTACCCTCCCCCTCCTGCTACCTTGCCTTTGCAGGTGGTGCTTGTGGTAAAGAACATGCCTGCCAATACAAGAAACATAAGAGATGTGGTTTCAATCCCTGGGTCAAGAAGATCCCCTGAAGGAGGGCATGGCAACCCACTCCAGTATTCTTGCCTGGAGAATCCTATGGACAGAGGAGCCTGGCAGGCTACAGTCCATGGGGTCACACAGAGTTGGACATGACTGAGTGACTTAGCACACACAGAGGACAGACAGCACTGTGAGTTAGTCTGGGATCAGAAACACCAACACAGCCTAGCTTGGGTGCCATCCCCAAACCTTTCCCTCACAGACACATGAATGCACTCATGCTGAGGCGGTGTTTTTGGTAACATACAGACCCTGCCAAACCATCACAGGTGGGAACACAAGAGATGAGTTTGAGAAGAAAGTGGGTATGCTGGCTCTTATGTGAAGTGCCTTTGACACTCAGACCTCAAAGGCAGTGATGAGACTACTCCCAGTGAGGTGGCAGCTGCCCACCTCTCAGGCATGGCCCCTGCCTCTCCTACACACAGAAGACCCTGGGCAAGAGGAAGAGTCACAAGAGCAGTAGAGATTGGGGGAGAAAAAGCAGAAACCCTTGTTGCCAGGCCCTCCCAAACCACTGGCTAGCAGGTGAACCCTCTTTCACTCCTTACGAAGCTTCTTAGGCAAACTGGACCCCTTGATGAAAGGAGATGGTTCATGGCAACATTCTCAAAGGAGACTCCAGAATAGCAATGGGTGCCAGAAGTTCCCTCCAGTGGCAGTGCAGTGAGAAGTGCAGCAGTCGGTGCTCCCCCAAGGTAGGTCCCCAGCTCAGCAAGAGTCATGAGATTCTCTCCAGCTATGTGAGAACCAGGCTCAGTGGGCTCTGGCACCGGAAGGAGAAGGCACCAGCCTTCCCTGTAAGGATATGGCCGTCTCCTGCTTCCAGCCAGCCTCTCAGCATCTGCACATGTGGTCAACAGGCCTCTGCTCACTGTAATCTATAAGAGACCCAGGCTGCTTCTCACCTGGGCACCACTGAGGCAAGAAGAAGGGGCAGTCTCTCTTCTCATATCCCAACAAGCAGCACATAGTTCACAACCAAATCTGACTTCAGAGGAAAGGGTGGGCAAGAATGCATTCACATGGAAGAACAAGCAGGCAAGGTTCACCACTTTCAAAGAGGCCAAAGCACCCTTTTCCTAGGAGATAAGGGAGGGTAGAAAGAGGACCCACCTAGAATGTAGTGCAGCAAGCAGAGCACTGTTACTACCTCATAGGCAGAAGAGACCCAGCCCAGGAAAATAGGAGCTGGCCTAGGTCTTACACTAGGGCACAGAGAGGTAGGGTGTCACCTCAAGGGACAGCCAGTTCATGCCCTACAAACCAAAAAGTTCTCTAAGTTTTGCAGATGAAGGAAGTGAAATGTGGAGAATTTACTTAGCATCAAAAAGCCCATAATCATCCTATTACATCATGGCAGTAAGAAACAATTGAAAAACACGGCCTTCAATTGGGCGCACATTGTAATGCTAAAATGCCTATGAAAGGCAGTGGTAATGAATTCAAGGCCCAGACCTGTACCACTTGTACACTGTCCTGGGAATTTTTAGAAACACAGGATTCAGAACTGAGGAATGTCTAGGAAACCCACCACCAGTGTTTCCCCTGTCATTATGGATCAGTTGGCTCCTGCCATTGCCCTCACGTACTGTGAGGGAAGGGGCTCAAGAAGGCACAGGTACCTCCCTCCATGAGCAGCCCCTCCCTAAACAGAGGTGCTCCTGCTGCCCAATGCTCCCCAGTCCAGGAGAATTTATATGAGATGACACAAAGCAAAGGCTCCCAGAGCTCATGTGGGGTCCCTAGAGAGCAAGGCACACATGCAGTGGAATACAGCTGCTTGGGGACAGTGTACAGCAGCCAGCACACCACATGGGCAGAAATGGCAGCCATGGGAGTTCCACATATCTGCAGATATTTAGGTATCTCATTCTTCTGATGAGTCTACCTGCATTTTATTTACCCTTACATTACCAAAGCAGCCCAAGGAAGAAGATTAGTCAACCATCTCATGTTCTGAACATTTAAATGTAAACTGGGAGATGATGTCAGCATCATGGCAGCATGAGATATCTCTCCTTTTTGTTCCCCTTTTCTGATAGCTAACTAGGCATCTATCACAAAGAAAAAGTACCTCTGTAGGAGCAGTGAGATTCAAAGGACCTAGGAGGAGCCTCTCCTGCCTGTTCATGCAGTAATAAGCAGACATACCCTAGCCTAAGCTGTGAAACCAGCAGGAGCCAGCAATGACAACCTAATCTCTCTTGGCTACTATCAGGAAAAATTTATACAGTGCTGACCTGAGCAGATACCCATGAACAGGAGAGAGTTTGTAGAAGTCCAGCCTTTCTACATAAGCCTTTGATAAGTCCAGCATATCACTGAAGGAAAACAATACAAGTTAGAACACACTGGAGAGGGTAATACGACCATGGTCAACACTGCCCCTCTCCTAAGGCCACACTCCATCGGGTTGAACTAGCTGACAGGAGTAAGTGCTTGACATCCCCAGCTGTGCAGGATGCAGGAAGAGAATCAACTTCTCTCTGCCAGAACCAGAATACTCAGGCAGGGCATCCATGCCTGCAGGGAGGGAGGTCAGGAGAGTCAAGTGAAACTATCAAAGGGCATTAAAGGAACACATTTCCTGCTGACTGCACTCAGCACTTCAGCAGGAAATCTGATTTTTGACCTGGAGAAGCTCATCCTAGGATCCCCCCCAAGGCCTGCAACCATCCCTAATGCCAACATCTCCCCGTCTGCCCCCACTGCCTTTGTAGTGGCTCCTAGTACATGCTCTTTGTGTGGTGGTGAGAGCACAGTTGGTCAACAGTAAATGGAATGCTGCCAGAAAACAGACTGGCTGTGGGCAAAGGAGAACTGGAGGTATAGCACCGCCTACTGCCAATAAAAGGGGCTTTTCCAGCAGCTAGCCTGGTGAGCTGCAGAGCTGGAGAACACATAAAAGCATACAAATTCTGTCACAAGAAGGAGCAAGAAGAGGGCAGCAGGTATGTCCACAGGAGATCAGAGAAAGTATCAAGTGTAACAGAACAAACAAACAGTATACCTCATCTGAATACAACTAATAAAGATTTGAGGAGATGTCTGCTACTTTGCCGACAAAGGTCCATGTAGTTAAAGCTATAGTTTTTCCAGTAGTCATGTACGAATGTGAGAACTGGACCATAAAGAAGGCCGAATGCCGAAGAATTGATGCTTTTGAACTGTAGTGTCAGAGAAGACTCTTGAGAATCCCTTAGACTGCAAGGAGATCTAACCAATCCATCCTAAAGGAAATAAGTCCTGAATATTCATTGGAAGGACAGATGCTAAAGCTGAAACTCCAATACTTTGGTCACCTGATGCAAAGAACTGACTCATTGGAAAAGACCCTGATGCTGGGAAAGATTGAAGGCAAGAGGAGAAAAGGACAGCAAAGGATGAGATGGTTAGATGACATCACTGACTTGATGGACATGAGTTTGAGCAAGCTCCGGGAGTTGGTGATGACAGGGAAGCCTAGCATGCTGCATTCCATGGGGTCGCAAAGAGTTGGACATGACTGAGTGACTGAACTGACTGCTACTTCAAATGAGAAAGCATCAATGTAAAGCTACAGGGAATATGAAAATCAAGGAAATATATCATCACCAAAGATAACAACATTCAATAAGTTAACTCAAAGGCACAGAATTTTGCTATCTAACTGATAAAGCATCAAAAGTAGCTATACTGATGCAGAGAACAAAGTCCTGGTTACCTGCAGGGAGGGAGGGGGGAGGCAAAATATAAGGGTGAGAGAGTGGGAGGTACAAACTATTGGGTGTTAAGATAAGCTACAAGAATGTATTGTACAATATGAGGACTATTGCAAACATTTTGCAATAACTGTAAATGGAGTATAACTTCTATTTATTTATTTATTTACATGTTTCAATACCATTGTCCCAAATCATCCCACCCTCTCCGTCTCCCACAGAGTCCAAAATTCTGTTCTATATATCTGTGTCTCTTTTGCTGTCTCACATACAAGGTTATCATTACCATCTTTCTAAATTTCATATATATGTGTTAGTATACTGTATTGGTGTTTTTCTTTCTGGCTTACTTCACTCTGTATAATTGGATCCAGTTTCATCCACTTCATTAGAACTGACTCAAATGTATTCTTTTTAATGGCTGAGTAATACTCCATTGTGTATATGTACCACAGCTTTCTTATCCATTCATCTGCCGATGGACATCTAGGTTGCTTCCATGTCCTGGCTATTATAAACAATGCTGTGATGAACATTGGGGTACACATATCTCTTTCAATTCTGGTTTCCTCGGTTTGTATGCCCAGCAGTGGGATTGCTGGGTCATAAGGCAGTTCTATCTCCAGTTTTTTAAAGAATCTTCAAACTGTTCTCCATAGTGGCCATACTAGTGAGAGAGTCATTTCCTAAGCAGGTTGATAAGAAGTCTAGGGGTCCCCAAGGAGAGAGGGGTCTGGAATTCTCAAGGAGGAAAAAAGGACAAACATTTTTTCTACTCTACATTCCTTAAGATTATATAACAATGTATTATGCCTGAGGACAGTCTCTGGATTAAACTTTCTGGCTAATTCTGTTATCTTAAAATGTAAATTATGGGAGTAGGTCTGGTGAGGTCTTTACAACCTCCAGACATTCTTTGGATTTACTGGAGAGTATATAACTTCAATTGCTAACACTAACAAGTGGGTACTCTTTCTACCCCCTTCTGATGCCTATGTTAGAAGCTTTCTCTATCTCCTTTATACTTTAATAAAACTTTATTACACAAAAGCTCTGAGCGATCAGGCCTCGTCTCTGGCCCCAGATTGAATTCTTTTCCTCTGGAGGCCAAGAATCCCGGTGTCGTGATTCAACAACAACCTTTCACTAGTTTTCATTCCCACCAACAGTGTAGGAGGGTTCCTTTTCTCCACNGCTAACACTGACAAGGGGGTACTCTTTCTACCCCCTTCTGATGCCTATGTCAGAAGCTTTCTCTATCTCCTTTATACTTTAATAAACTTTATTACACAAAAGCTCTAAGCGATCAAGCCTTGTCTCTGGCCCCAGATTGAATTCTTCTCCTCCGGAGGCCAAGAATCCCGGCATCGTAACTCAACAAAAACCTTTCACTGGTCTTGGTCCTTTGTAATCCCATGTGGAGTTTAAAATATCTTGTCAACGTCTACCCCCAAAAATCCCTTCTGCCCTTCTGGAATTTTCAGTGAGCTTGTGTTGATTCTATAGGTCGATTTGGGAAGAACTGACATGGTAACTTTATTGCACCTTCTGACAAATGAGCATGGAATATCTCTCTGTGTATTTAAGTCTTTGATTTCTCTCAACAGTAGTTTCAGGATATGTAGCTTGAAAGTACTAAGTACTTCATATTTTCTGATGTGGTTTTAAATTTATTTTAATTTCTTACTGCCTGGTATGAGTATATAAAGATACAATTGAGTTTCCTCTACTGATACTGTATCATATATCCTGCCACCTGGCAAAACTGACTTGTGAGTCCAGTACCTTTTTCTGTGCATTTAAGATTTTCTGTATATAAGACCATGACATCTTCATAGAGAGATTGTCTTACCTATTCATTTCCTACCTGGGTGCCTTTTATTCCTCTTTTCATCTTTTTGCCCTGGATAGACCCTCCATAAATGTGGTGAGTGTGGACATCAGTGCCTTGATCTCAGCACGTTGGGGAGGAGGAAATCATTCAGTGTTTCACCATTTAGCATGGTCTTATGTGAACAGTGAAACCTTTAGCCTCTTAGTCGTGTCCAACTCTTCGAGGCCTATGGACTTTAGCCTGCCAGGTTCCTCTGTCATGGAATTCTCCAGGCAAGAATACCGATGCGGGTAGCCATTCCCTGCTTGAGGGGATCTTCCTGACCCAGGGATTGAGCCAGGGTCTCCTGCATCATAGATTTATTCTTTACCATCTGAGCCACTAGGGAAGTCCCGAGCATGGTCTTCAGTTCAGTTCAGTTGAGTTTTTCAGTCATGTCTGACTCTTTGCAATCCCATGGACTGCAGCACCCCAGGCTTCCCTGTCCATCACCAACTCCCAGAGCTTGTTCAAAATCATGTCTGTCAAGTTGGTGATGCTATCCAACCATCTCATCCTCTGTCATCCCCTTCTCCTCTTGCCTTCTGTCTTTCCCAGCATCAGGATTTTTTCCAAAGTGTCGTTCATATCTGGTGCCCAAAGTACTGGAGTTTCAGCTTCAGCATCAGTCCTTCCAATGAATATTCAGGAGTCATTTCATTTAGGATGAACTGGTTGGATCTCCTTGCAGCCCAAGAGACTCTCAAGAGTCTTCTCCAACACCACAGTTCAAAAGCACTCAGCTTTCCTTATAGTCCAACTTCTTCGGTGCTCAGCTTTCTTTATGATTCAAATCTCACATCCATACATGACTGATGGAAAAAACATAGCTTTGACTAGATGGACCATTGTTGACGAAGTAATGTCTCTGCTTTTTTACTATGATGTCTAGATTTGTCATTGGTTTTCTTCCAAGGAGCAAGTGTCTTTTAATTTCATGGCTGCAGTCACCATCCACAGAGATTTTTGAGCCGAAGGAAATAAATTATGTCACTGTTTCCATTGTTTCCCCATCTATTTGCCATGAAATGATGGAACCAGATACCATGATCTTGGTTTTTTGAATGTTGAGTTTTAGGCCAGCTTTTTCACTCTCTTTCACACTCCTCTTCATCAAGAGGTTCTTTAGGTCTTCTTCACTTTCTGCCAGTAGGGTGATGTCATCTGCATGTCTGAGGTTATTTGTATTTCTTCTGGTAACCTTGATTCCAGCTTGTGCTTCATCAAGACCAGCCTTTTGCATGATATACTCTGCATAGAAGTTAAATAAGCAAAATGACAATATACAGCCTTAACATAGTCTTTTCCTAATTTGGAAGCAGTCTGTTGTTCCATGTCCAGTTCTAACTGTTGCTTCTTTACCTGTATACAGGTTTCTCAGGAAACAGGTAAGGTGATCTGGTATTTCCATTGCTTTAACAATTTTCCACAATTTGTTGTGATCTAGAAAGTCAAAGGCTTTAGCATAGTCAATGAAGCAGAAATTGATGCTTTTTTGGGAATTCCTTTGCTTTTTCTATCATCCAAGAGATGTTGGCAATTTCATCTCTGGTTTCTCTGTCTTTTCTAAATCCAGCTTGTACATGTGAAAGTTCTCAGTACAGATAGATATACCACACTTATTTATGGTGCCATTTACCTACCATAGGACATTTTGGTTGTTCCCAACTTGGGCTATTACAAATAAAATTACTATAAATAAATGTGTTCCAATTTTTGCATGAACATAAACTTCCATTTATCTAGGATAAATGCCCAGGAGTGCATTTGCTGGGTCATATGGTATCAACATCTCTTTTAAAGAAGCTGCTGAAATATTTCCAAGAATAACTGCTACACTTTACATTCCCACCATCAGTGTATGACTAATTCAGCTTCTCTGCATCTTTGTTAGCATTTGTTTTCATCACTATTTTTTTAAATTTTAGCCATTCAGAAAACTGTGTAGTAATATTGTGGATTTAAGTTTCATTTCCCTTAATAGCTAATGAAGTTGAACAGCTTGTCATTTGTTTGTCATTCCTGTATCTTTTTCAGTGAAATGTCTGTTCATGTCTTTTGTCCATTGTAAAAAAATATTTATTTATTTAGCTACGCAGTGTCTTAGTTGAGGCATGCAGGATCTTTAGTTGCAGCATGTGGGATAAAGTTCCCTGACCGGGATCCAACCCAAGCCCCCTGCATTGGGAGCATGGAGTCTTAGCCACTGGACTACGAGGAAATTCCCTGACCCTTTTCTAATTGGAGGGTTTACTTTTCCTGTTGATTTTGTGACTTAAAAAAATATGTATTCTAGACACATATTTTGTATCATACATATACATGACAGATATATGCTTTGCAAATCTTTTCTCTTAGCATGTAGCTTTTTATTATCTTCATAACAGAGTGCTTATAAGAGTTAGTTTTCAATTTTGATTTTCAGTGTTAAACCAGTCTTCTATTCTGAGCTAACCTTCACTTGCCCAGGATGGATTATCCTCTTTTATGTAACACTAGATTAAAATCAATAGTATTTTATTAAGGTATTTGGATTTATGCTAATGATTAATATTGATCTGTAGTTTTCTTTTTAATGTCTTTGTGAATTTTAGTAGCAAGGTAATGCTGGCCTCATTAAATGAGTAAGATGTGTTCCCTCCTTCTGCTCAATGATAAGTGGCATCCTGGATGGGTGGGGTGTTTGGGGGAGAATGGATACATGTATACTTATGACTGAGTACTTTGCTGTCTGCCTGAAACTAGAATAACATTGTTAATCAGCTATACTCCAATATAAGATAAAAAGTTATAAAAAAAAAAAGATGTGTTCCCTCCTTTATTTTCTTATAAAGTTTGTGTATTTTTTGTATTTTTGCTATGAATTGGTTGAATTCACCAACGAAATTGTGCAAAATATTGAGGACTGCCTAAGAATTTTTAATGACGAGAGTTCATCGTTTACATCAGATCTTTCAATGGGTTTCTTCTGTGTTCTCCAAATTGTCAAGAACTACCACGCATTTACAGATTTATAAGTGGATGATTGTGGCATGTGTTTTTGGATTGTTAATTTTATCTAGTAAGTAATATATGTGTTCACTCTGAAATATGTATTTTGAAAATTCCTAAAACAAATTCTCTGGAGGTCCCCTCAAGGTGTGTGGGAGTTAAGTTCAGTCATTCTCCGTTTTCTTTACTCTTTCTTGGAAAACACTATGTTTCAATTTCTATCAAGGGCAGCTGAAGAAGGGGAAAATCATCCTAATGTGGGAAAGAACACCCTGAGGTTGGGGGTGGTGTGCTATGTTGATGAGGTTATCTTTAAGGTATGTACTTAGTTGCTCTGCTGCTGCTAAGTCGCTTCAGTCGTGTCCGACTCTGTGCGACCCCACAGACGGCAGCCCACTAGGCTCCTCTGTCTCTGGGATTCTCCAGGCAAGAATACTGGAGTGGGTTGCCATTTTCTTCTCCAACGCATGAAAGTGAAAAGCGAAAGTGAAGTAGCTCAGTCGTGCCCAACTCTTAGTGACTCCATGGACTGCAGCTTACTAGGCTCCTCCGTCCATGGGGTTGGCTACAGTCCATGGGGTTGCAAATGTTGGACATCACCTTCAATGCAGGAGATCTGGCTGGCTACAGTCCATGGAGTTGCAAACAAAACTGTAGCAGCCAGGTCTCCTGCATTGAAGGTGGATTCTTTACTATCTGTGCCATCA
This sequence comes from Aepyceros melampus, assembly GCA_006408695.1. Lineage (NCBI taxonomy): Eukaryota > Metazoa > Chordata > Mammalia > Artiodactyla > Bovidae > Aepyceros > Aepyceros melampus. The sequence continues at coordinate 367,027 of SJXQ01009352.1, forward strand.
GGGAAGCCCAAGAATACTGGAGAGGGTAGACTATCCCTTCTACAGGGGAATATCCTGACCCAGGGATTGAACCTGGGTCTCCTGCATTGCAGGTGGATTATTTACCAGCTGAACTACCAGGGAAGCCCAACCTAGCATATACTTGTATCCAAAATAATTGGTAATAGAAAGAAAATTTTCATAGTTGTGATGAAATACATAGGACCATAGGATGGTTAATTTAATGTGTCAACTTGGTTAGGCCATGGTATCTAAATATTTGAACAGTATTCTAGATGTTTCTCTGAAGGTATATTTTAGAGAGATTAACGTTTAAATCAGTAGACTTTGAGTAAAGTAGAGTACCTTCCATAGTGTGTGCCTCATGCAGTCAGCTGAAGGCTTTAATACAAAAAAGACTGACCTTCCTAAGGAAGATAGAATTCTGCCAGAAGACTGCCTTTGAACTCAAATTGCAACTCTTCCTCAGGTCTCCAACCTGCCAGCCTACCCTGCAAATTGTGGACTTGCCTGGCCTCATAACTGCATAAGTCAGTTCCTTAAAATCAATGTCAATGTAAATATAGAAAGATAGTGATATTGATTATATATAGAATATCAGTTCAGTTCAGTCACTCAGTCATGTCTGACTCTTTGTGAACCCATGAATCACAGCACGCCAGGTCTCCCTGTCCATCACCAACTCCCGGAGTTCACTCAGACTCACGTCCATTGAGTCCGTGATGCCATCCAGCCATCTCATCCTCGGTCGTCCCCTTCTCCTCCTGCCCCCAATCCCTCCCAGCATCAGACTCTTTTCCAATGAGTCAACTCTTCGCATGAGGTGGCCAAAGTACTGGAGCTTCAGCTTTAGCATCATTCCTTCCAAAGAAATCCCAGGGTTGATCGCCTTCAGAATGGACTGGTTGGATCTCCTTGCAGTCCAAGGGACTCTCAAGNAAACTTCCAGAACTATGTTGAATAGTAGTAGTTAGAGTGGACACCCTTGTCTTGTTCCTGACTTTAGGGGAAATGCTTTCAATTTTTCACCATTGAGGACAATGTTTGCTGTGGGTTTGTCATATATAGCTTTTTATTATGTTGAGGTGTGTTCCTTCTATTCCTGCTTTCTGGAGAGTTTTTTTATTATAAATGGATGTTGAATTTTGTCAAAGGCTTTCTCTGCATCTATTGATCATATGGCTTTTATTTTTCAATTTGTTAATGTAGTGAATTACATTGATTGATTTGCGGATATTGAAGAATTCTTGCATCCCTGGGATAAAGCCCACTTGGTCATGGTGTATATCTTTTTAATGTGTTGTTGGATTGTGATTGCTAGAATTTTGTTGAGGATATTTGCATCTATGTTCATCAGTGATATTGGCCTGTAGTTTTCTTTTTTTGTGGTATCTTTGTCAGGTGTTGGTATTAGGGTGATGGTGGCCTCATAGAATGAGTTTGGAAATTTAGCTTCCTCTGCAATTTTCTGGAAGAGCTTGAGTAGGATAGGTGTTAGCTCTTCTCTAAATTTTTGGTAGAATTCAGCTGTGAAGCCGTCTGGACCTGGGCTTTTGTTTGCTGGAAGATTTCTGATTAGAGTTTCAATTTCCATGCTTGTGATGGGTCTGTTAAGATTTTCTATGTCTTCCTGGTTCAGTTTTGGAAAGTTGTACTTTTCTAAGAATTTGTCCATTTCGTCCATGTTGTCCATTTTATTGGCATATAATTGCTGATAGTAGTCGCTTATGATCCTTTGTATTTCTGTGTTGTCTGTTGTGATATCTCTTTTCATTTCCACTTTTACTGATTAGATTTTTCTCCCTTTGTTTCTTGATGAGTCTGGCTAATGGTTTGTCATATTATTGATCCTTTCAAAGAACCAGCTTTTGGATTTGTTGATTTTTGCTGTGGTCTCCTTTGTTTCTTTTGCATTTTTTTGTGCCCTAATTTTTAAGATTTCTTTCCTTCTACTAACCCTGGAGCAGCAAGCTTCCAGTTGACATGAACACTAGTGATCTGGACTAGCTCTTTGAGATCACTGATTTAGCTCATTCCCTTAAGTTTTGCTGCCTAGCATCTTGGTTTCCTTCTGAGTCTGGATTCCAGTGCTATCTTCAGAGTCCATAGAACTTACTGAGATCACACTAGCCCTGTGCTTTGTGAACCTCTCTGGGTGTCCCTCAATGTAGAGAAACTTTTCATCCTTAAACTAGATGTTTTATCATTGTTGCTGTATAGATGGAGAAGTCTTGAGGCTACTGTAAAAATAAAACAAAACCAGAAGCAGGAGGCTTAAGTCCAAATCCTGAGAACATTGGAGAACTCCTGACTCCAGGGAACATTAATCTATAGCAGCTCATCAAACACCTCCATACCTACACTGAAACCAAGCACCACCCAAGGGCCAACAAGTTTCAGAGCAAGACATACCATGTAAATTCTCCAGCAACACAGGAACACACCCCTGAGCTTCAATATACAGGCAGCTCAAAGTTACTCCAAAACCATTGATGTCTCATAACTCATTACTGGGCACTTCATTGCACTCCAGAGAGAAGAAATCCAGCTCCAGCCAACAGAACTCTGACACAAGCTTCCCTAACCAAGAAATCTTGACAAGCCACTGATACAACCCTATCACAGTGAGGAAACTCCATAATAAAGAGAACTCCACAAACTGCCAGAATAGAGAAAGGCCACCCCAAATGCAGCAATATAATCAAGATGAAGAGACAGAGGAATACCCAGCAGGTAAAGGAGCAGGATAAATGCCCACCAAACCAAACCAAAGAGGAAGACATAGGGAATATACCTGATATAGAATTCTGAATAATGATAGTGAAAATCATCCAAAATCTTGAAATCAAAATGGAATCACAGACAAATAGCCTAGAGACAAGGATTGAGAAGATGCAGGAAAGGTTTAGCAAAGACCTAGAAGAAATAAAAAAGAGTCATTATATAATGAATAATGCAATAAATGAGATCAGAAACACTCTGGAGGCCACAAATACTAGAATAACAGAGGTAGAAGATAGGATTAGTGGATTAGGAGAAGAATGGTAGAAATAGATGAATCAGAGAGGAGAAAAGAAAAACGAATTAATAGAAATGAGGACAATCTCAGAGACCTCCAGGACAATATGAGATGCTCCAACATTCGATTTATAGGAGTCCCAGAAGAAGAAGACAAAAAGAAAAACCATGAGAAAATACTTGAGGAGATAATAGTTGAAAACTTCCCCAAAATGGGGAAGGAAATAATCACCCAAATTCAAGAAACTCAGAGAGTCCTAAACAGGAAAACCCCAAAGCAAAACACCCCAAGACACATATTAATCAGATTAACAAAGATCAAACATAAATAACAAATATTGAAAGCAGCAAGGGAAAAACAACAAATAACACGCAAGGAGATTCCCATAACAATAACAGCTGATTGTTCAATAGAAACTCTTCAAGCCAGCAGGGAATGGCAAGACATACTTAAAGTGATGAAAGAAAATAACCTACAGCCCAGATTACTCTACCCAGCAAAGATCTCATTCAAATATGAAGGAGAAATTAAAAGCTTTACAGACAAGCAAAAGCTGAGAGAATTCAGCGCCACCAAACCAGCTCTCCAACAAATGCTCAAAGATATTCTCTAGACAGGAAACAAAATAAGGGTGTATAAACTCAAACCCCCCAAAATAAAGTAAATGCAATGGGATCATACTTATCAATAATTACCTTAAACGTAAATGGGTTGATGCTCCAACCAAAAGACAAAGACTGGCTGAATGGATAGGAAAACAAGACCCCTATATATATTGTCCACAAGGACCCATCTCAAAAAAGGGGACAGACACAGACTGAAGGTGAGGGGCTGGAAAAAGATTTTCCATGCAGATAGAGACCAAAAAAAAAAAGCAAGAGTAGCAATACTCATATCAGATAAAATAGACTTTAAAACAAAGACTGTGGAAAGAGACAAAGAAGGACACTACATAATGATCAAAGGACCAATCCAAGAAGAAGATGTAACAATTATAAATATATATGCACCCAATATAGGAGCACCGCAATATGTAAGACAATGCTAACAAGTATGAAAGGGGAAATTAACAATAACACAATAATAGTGGGAGACCTTAATACCCCACTCACGCCTATGGACAGATCAATGAAACAAAAAATTAACAAAGAAATGCAAACTTTAAATGATACAATAGACCAGTTAGACCTAATTGATATCTATAGGACATTTCATCCCAAAACAATGAATTTCACCTTTTTCTCAAGTGCTCATGGAACCTTCTCCAGGATAGATCACATCCTGGGCCATAAATCTAACCTTGATAAATTAAAAAAAAATTGAAATCATTCCAAGCATCTTTTCTGACCATCATTCATTAAGATTAGATCTCAATTACAGGAGAAAAACTATTAAAAATGTCAACATATGGAGGCTGAACAACACGCTTCTGAATAACCAACAAATCACAGGAGAAATCAAAAAAGAAATCAAAATATGCATAGAAACAAATGAAAACGAAAACACAACAACCCCAAACCTGTGGGACACTATAAAAGCAGTGCTAAGGGGAAAGTTCATAGCAATACAGGCATACCTCAAGAAACAAGAAAAAAGTCAAATAAATAACCTAACTCTGAACCTAAAGCAACTGGAAAAGGAGTGTAACTTTTAAAATTGTAAAGTAATTAGCCTTCAATTAAAATAAATAAACAAATTAAAAATAGTTGTACTGAGGATACTCAATGAGCTACAAGGAAAGACAGAAAGATAATTCAGTGAAATCAGGAAAACAACACATGAACAAAATGAGGAAATTATCAAATGAATAGAAATCATGAAACAGAAAGAAACAGAAATTCCGGAGCTAAAGAACTCAATGAAGAAGATGGAAAATGCAATAGAACATCAACAGCAGAGCAGACCAAATGGAAGATAAAATAATAAGTGATCAAGAGGAAAGGAACTTTGAGTAACCCAATCAGAGGAGACCAAAGAAGAAAATGAAAAAGAGCAAAGAAAACCTTCATTGTCTATCAGATGTTCATGTAGGATAACTGGGTTCCAGAAGGAGACAAGTGAGAAAGGGGGAAGAAAGTTAATTTAAAGAAGTAATTGCTGAGCTTCCAGTTCAGAATGGCAGAGTAGAAGGGTGGGCACTCATCTCCTGCTGCAGGAGCACCAAATCACAACCAGCTGTTGAATAACCCTCCACAGAAGGGCACTGAAACCTACCAAAGGAAAAAAAAAAAAAAAAAAGGATGCCCTACATCCAAAAACAAAGAAGAAACTGCAGCAAGACAGTAAGAGGGCACAGTCACAGTAAAATCAAATCCCATACCTGCCCAGTGCATGACCCACAAACTGGAGAACAGTAATACCAAACAGGTTTTCCCACTGTTGTGAAGGTTCTGAAACCCACGTCAGGATTTTCAGCTTGAGGATCTGACAAAGGGACTGGGAAGTCCCAAGGAATTTACCTTGAAGGCCAGTGGGATTTGATTATAAGACATCCATAGGCCTGAGGGAACCAGAGATTTTGGTCTTGGAGGGCACAAATAAAACTTTGTGCTCATCAAGACTCAGAGGAAAGGAGCAGTGACTCCACAGGTGACTGAACCAAAACGACTTGCTAGATTTGGAGGGCCTCCTATGGAGGCCTGAGTCAGAAGGGGCTCTCCACAGTGATAGGGGTATTGGCAGCAGCAGTCTGGGAATGTCCCCCTCTTAGAGGTCACCATTAACTGGACCATAGAGCCCATAGACTTGAGGGCTGGGTCTTCTCAGGCCAAAAAACTACCAGGGAGGGAGGCCAACCCCACCCATCAGAAGATAACTGGATTAAAACTTTACTGAGCAAGGCCCTGCCCACCAGAGCAAGACCCAGTTTTTCCCACCACCAGTCCTTTCAGGAAGTTTACATAAGCCTCTTAGCCTCCTCCATCATGGGGCAGACAAAAGAAGCAAGAATTACAGTCTTACAGTGACTAAAACTAAAACCACATTACAGAAAGGTAATTAACATGAAAAAGCAGGTTATGTCCCAATGAAGGGACAAGATGAAATCCCAGATAAACAACTAAGTGAAGTGCAGACTGGCAACCTTCAGAAAAAGAATTCAGAATATTGATAGTGAAGATGATTCAGGAACCTGAGGGAAAAAAAATGGAGGCAAAGATTGAGAAGATGCAAGAAATGTTTACCAAAGACCTAGAAGAACTAAAGAACAAACAAACATAAATAATACACTAGAAGCAAGGAGCAAGACCATCCTCATGGAAAAGAAATGCAAAAAAGTAAAATGGCTGTCTGAGGAGGCCTTACAAATAGCTATGAAAATAAGAGAAGCAAAAAACAAAGGAAAAAAGAAAATATTCCTATTTGAATGCAGAGTTCCAAAGAGTAGCAAGAAGAGATAAGAAAGCCTTCCTCAGTGATCAATGCAAAGAAATAGAGGAAAACAACAGAATGGGAAAGACTAGAGATCTCTTCAAGAAAATTAGAGATACCCAGGGAACACTTCATGCAAAGATGGGCTCGATAAAGGACAGAAATGGTATGGACCTAACAGAAGCAGAAGATATTAAGAAAAGGTGGCAAGAATACACAGAACTGTACAAAAAAGATCTTCATGACCCAGGTAATCATGATGGTGTGATCACTCACCTATTGCCAGACATCCTGGAATGTGAAGTGAAGTGGGCCTTAGAAAGCATCTCTATAAACAAAGCTAGTGGAGGTGATGGAATTCCAGTTTAGCTATTTCAAATCCGGAAAGATGATGCTGTCAAACTGCTGCACTCAATATGCCAGCAAATTTGGAAAACTCAGCAGTGGCCACAGGACTGGAAAAGGTCAGCTTTCATTCAAATCCCAAAGAAAGGCAATGCCAAAGAATGCTCAAACTACTAAACAATTGCACTCATCTCACATGCTAGTAAAGTAATGCTCAGAATTCTCCAAGCCAGGCTTCAGCAATTCATGAACCGTGAACTTCCTGATGTTCAAGCTGGCTTTAGAAAAGGCAGAGGAACCAGAGATCAAATTGCCAACATCCACTGGATCATGGAAAAAGCAAGAGAGTTCCAGAAAGACATCTATTTCTGCTTTATTGACTATGCCAAAAGTTTTGACTGTGTGGATCACAATAAACTGTGGAAAATTCTGAAAGAGATGGGAATACCAGACTACCTGACCTGCCTCCTGAGAAATATTTATTCAGGTTCAGAAGCAACAGTTAGAACTGGACATGGAACAACAGACTGGTTCCAAATAGAAAAAGGAGTACGTCAAGGCTGTATATTGTCACTCTGCTTATTTAACTTATATGCAGAGTACATCATTAGAAACACTGGGCTGGAGGAAGCACAAGCTTGAATCAAGATTGCCGGGAGAAATATCAATAACCTCAGATATGCAGATGACACCACCCTTATGGCAGAAAGTGAAGAGGAACTAAAAAGCCTTAATGAAAGTGAAAGAGGAGAGTAAAACAGTTGGCTTAAAGCTCAACATTCAGAAAATGAAGATCATGGCATCTAGTCCCATCACTTCATGGGAAATAGATGGGGAAATAGTGGAAAGTGTCAGACCTTATTTTTGGGGGCTCCAAAATTGCTGCAGATGATGACTACAGCCATGAAATTAAAAGATGCTTACTACTTGGAAGGAAAGTTATGACCAACCTAGATAACATATTCAAAAGCAGAGACATTACTTTGCCAACAAAGGTCCATCTAGTCAAGGCTATGGTTTTTCCTGTGGTCATGTATGGATGTGAGAATTGGACTGTGAAGAAAGCTGAGTGCCAAAGAATTGGTGTTTTTGAACTGTGGTGTTGGAGAAGACTCTTGAGAGTCCCTTGGACTGCAAGGAGGTCCAACTAGTCCATCCTTAAAGAGATCAGTCCTGGGTGTTTATTGGAAGCACTGATGCTAAAGCTGAAACTCCAGTATTTTGGCCACCTCATGGGAAGAGTTGACTCATTGGAAAAGACCCTGATGCTGGGAGGGATTAGGGGCAGGAGGAGAAGGGGATGACAGGCGATGAGATGGCTAAATGGCATCACTGACTCGATGGACATGAGTTTGAGTAAGCTCCGGGAGTTGGTGATGGACAGGGAGGCCTGGTGTGCTGTGATTCATGGGGTTCAAAGAGTCGGACATGAGTGATTGATTGAACTCAACTGAGAAGCAATCAATAGCAGAATAACTGAGGCAGAATGGATAAAGGACCTGGAGGATAGAATGGTAGAAATCACTGGCACAGACAGAATATAGAAAAAATAATGAAAAGAAATGAAGACAGCCTAAGAGATCTCTGAGACAACATTAAATGCACCAACATTTGCATTATAGGGGTCCCAGAAGGAGAAGAGAGAGAGAGAAAGGACCTGAGAAAATATTTGAAGAGATAAGACCTAAAACATTCCCAAACATGAGATAGGAAATAGTCAACCACGTCCAAGAATCACAGAGAGTCCCAGGCAGGATAAACCCAAGGAGGAACACACTGAGACACATAGTAATCAAACCGACAAAAATTAAAGACAGAGATAAAATATTAAAAGCAGCAAGAGAAAAACGACAAGTAACATACAAGGGAACTCCCATCAAGCTATTAGCTGATCAATGGCAACCCACTCCTGTACTCTTGCCTGGAAAATCCCATGGACGGAGGAGCCTAGGAGGCTACAGTCCATGGAGTCACAAAGGGTCAGACATGACTGAGCGACTTCACTTTCACTTTTCACTTTCATGCATTGGAGAAGGAAATGGCAACCCACTCCAATGTTCTTGCCTGGAGAATCCCAGGGATGGTGGAGCCTGGTGGGCTGCCATCTATGGGGTCGCACAGAGTCGGACATGACTGAAGTGACTTAGCAGCAGCAGCAACACAAATTCTACAAGCCAGATATATTTAAAATTATAAAAGGAAGAGCCAACAACCAATAATACTCAACCCAGCAAGACTCTCCTTCAGACTTGATGGAGAAATCAAAAGCTTTCCAGATAAGCAAAAGTTAAGAGAATTCAACACCATCAAACCAGCTTTACAACAAATACTAAAGGAAGTTCTCTAGGCAGGAAACACAAGAAAAGGAATAAGACCTGCCAACAGAAAATAAACCCAAAACAATTAAAAATTTTTTTAATAGAATCATACATATAGAAACCACCTTAAATCACCTTTCTTTAGAGAACAGACTGGTGATACTTGTGTGTGCCTCTAGGGCATCCAGACTTTGAAAACCATGATTTATCTATTGTCCTAAATTCCCTGGTGGTTCAGCTTGTAAAGAATCCACTTGTAATGTGGGAGACCTGGGTTTGATCTCTGGGTTGGGAAAATCCCCTGGCGAAGGGCATGGCTACCACTCCACTATTCTGGCCCGGAGAATTCTGTGGATTGTGTTGTCCATGGGATCGAAAAGAGTCGGACATAACTTTCACTTTCACTTTCAATAGGTATGGTATAGAATGGCCAATCTTCACAAATACTTATACCAATACAGGCTTCTGTGTGTTTTAAAATCCTGTGGATTAGAGTGAAGTAATGTTCTATGCTTCTTTCCAGATTGTTCACAGAACACTAGCAGCCATGTTGGGGTCCCTTTCAGCATTAGCAGCACTGGCTGTGATTGGTGACGTAAGTTGTAACATTTTGAGTCAAAGGCTTAGCATTTGATAGAATGTCAGCTTCAAAGACAGTCCAATAATTAGGTGTTAGATGGTTAGTTTTTAATATACTATTTTACATTTCCTGTTAAAGGCATGAACTAACGAACTTTATAGCATTGATGAGCAATTAATGTTTGACTTTATCACACACACCCCATCCTAGCTGAGGAAAAGCTCTTGATGGTCCAAGTACTCATCCAGACCATGCTCCTGAGCAATGTTAGAGCCAACCATATGCGCTGACAGCCCTTGGAGACCAGGGGAGGCCATCCTTGCTGGAGCAGAGAAGTAGGAGACAGTGAGGTTGGGGACAGACATCAGGAGGTCCCTGAAAGTGCATGTCTGTGAGGTGATACTGTCCCCTCGGGATCTGAGCATGTTCCATCCTGCAGGAACATTGGAATGAATGTAGAGAAGCAAGAGAGGCCAAATACTCTGGAGATGGAGGCCTGGGGTTGTTTGAGGAGCAGGGCTGAACTGACCAAAGTGGCCACACATGGAATTTGGGATTGAAAAAACTCTGTAGAATTTCAGAGATTGTTCTGAAAAATGTTTCTAAAGGCCAGTCAGTCAACCAAAGAGTAAAAATAATATGTGAGACTTTGTTATTTATTTATTTATTTTTCTTGTTTATGGCTAGAATTGGTATAATTGAACACTAACTCTCAGGGTAAAATGTCCCAGAATCCTAAAACTTACATATAAACCTTTGTTATTTTGATTAATTATTAAGGAGTAGTGTAGTAGTAGTTATTTAATTTTGGAAATAATTGATGTGGTACATGCCTTGTGTTGCAGGAAAATCTCTGGACTACTGTGAAGTCCTTTTTCAACAACCAGACTCTCCAAGTGCCCTCACTTCCCAGTCTGGGCTCCCAGTTCCCCATGATCCTACCTTCCCTTAGGGACAGGGACAGGGCTTAAGAAGTCTGCCTTTCTCATTGACAAGTGCATAGTTTTGATGTTATGATGCTTTGGATCACGACTGTTTTTCAGTAATGATATAATAGGATTTCAAGGGCAAGTGGATGATGTGATTTTTGTGATTTTTTAACTCTGGCCATAAGTGAGTTTTCTGTAAAGTGCACATGTTTACAGCTTACCACCAGGAGAATGATGCCCAGGACTAATTGGCTAATTTGCGGTTTGATTGCAGAGACCCAGCCTGACCCATGTGGTGGAGTGGATTGATTTCGAGACTCTGGCCCTGCTATTTGGCATGGTAATGACAGTCCTCCCAGTGGGACTGGGCCCCAAGTTTGCTGTAACCTGGGACTTTCTCTTTTACTGCTGTCACTGCTAATTCTTAAGGACACTGCACTGCTTGACTGTTAGGGCTTGATTGAGAAGTGTTTGCAGGTCTAGATAATTTCTCCTGATGAGGAATGGAGTGATTGGTGCTCTGGTTGGTTAGCTGGAAAATTTTAGCCTAAGGCCTCTAACAGAGAAATAATCTTGCCATTGAGAAAATTTAGCAGTTTTTTAAGTTACTGTCCTTAAAATATAAAATGGTGTATCTTAAATAAATGAACCATAAAATTTTTCAGTGATTGAAAAAGTACCTTTAATTATATGGATAAAGGAAGAAAGGAAGAAATTGTCCCTAAGTAATAGTTTGTTAATTTACCATATTTTCAAGTGACCACTCTATTGCAGGCTATGAAGAGTGTCACCAAATCAACCTGTAGGAAGGGAGTTTTAAGACACACTAGTGAGTTAGTGTGGAACATGAGTCATAAACAGATTTAATTGGAATAAGGGGAATTTGACAAGGATCTGGACAGCAGTGGGAATGGCTCATGTATTCTTGAACAGACCCCACAGTGGCTGAGTGATTTGAAGGAGGGCTGTGCTGCTCTAGGCTTCAATTTGATCCAAAGTAACTGTCTCCTTTGTGGATGCGGTGTGGGATTCAGGCCAGTGCTCTGAATCCAGGCTTTATAGAGAAACTAATGTTTGTATTGGGTTCTGAAAAGTATATAGGGTTTGGGTATATGGAAGGAAAAAGGAAGGCATCCCAGATATCTCATAAGTTTTTGTTATAAAAAAAGCTTAAATGATTGGTGTATTAGTTTGCTGGGACTGCCATAATAAAGTACCATAGACTGGGTGACTTAAACAACAGAACTGTATTTCCTCATAATTCTGGAGTCTAACGTCCGAGACCAAGATGTCTGCAGTGCTGGTTTCTTCTGAGGCTTATAGATGATCATTCGCTCAAGTCCTTACATGATTGTCCCTCTGGGCATGTCTGTGTCCTCCTCTCTTCTTCTTCTAAGGTCAACAGTCATATTGGATTAGGGCTTCCCTTTAATTTAATTTATCCTCTAATACAGTTATATTGGATTTTAACAATGAATGGCTTAATTTTTTCTCAGTTGGAATCAGTTCAACAAGGTTCTATATAGAACTTTGGGGTGTGTGTGGTCCAGAGACAGTCTGTATAACCCGATCCTCATCTTTTTTACCCTGTTTTTTTGCCAGTCATCCACCCATGGGACCACTCACCCAGTCCCTGAGTTCCAGTCTCTCTTGGGTGGTTCTGGCAGCAGACATGTTAACAGTTTCACCACAACAATGGAAGACCACACAGGACCTACCCATTCACATTCATGTGTAGCTTCCATTGGTGTGAAGCACCGCACTCTATAAATGGCCTCACAGTGGCCATTTGGATAAGATGAACAATGATGGTCATTATAGACAAGGTAGAGATTTGTACTGTTTTGCACTGTTTTTGTGAAACACAGTTTTGGGCCCACTATTTTCTAAAGTACTTTAATTTACATAATTCTATTGAATTATCACAACAACCTTACAAGGGAATAAGACATACAGAAGTAAGGTGAGAAAACCAAAGTACAGAGAATTAAATAAATTTTTTTGCTCAAGGCTCTGTTTGACTGTTTGCAACCCCATGGACAGCAGCATGCCAGGCTTCACTGTCCACCACCAAATCCTGGAGTTTGCTCAAATTCACGTTGAGTCGGTGATGCCATCCAACCATCTCATCTGCTGTTGCCCCATTCTCCTCATTCCCTCAACAACCATCTCATCTGCTGTTGCCCCATTCTCCTCATTCCCAGCATCAGGGTCTTTTCCAATGAGTCAATTCTTCGCATCAGGTGGCCAAAGTATTGGAGCTTTAGCTTCAGCATCAGTCCTTTCAATGAATATTCAGGGTTGATTTCCATTAGGATTGACTGATTTGATCTTCTTGCCGTCCAAGGGAGTCTGAAGAGTCTTCTCCAGCACTACAGTTAGAAAGTATCAATTCTTTAGCACTCAGCCTTCTTTATGGTCCAGTTCTCACATCTGTACATGACTACTGGAAAAACTATAGCTTTGACTATATGGACTTTTGTTGGTAAAGTAATGTCTCTGCTTTTTAATATGCTGTCTAGGTTGGTCATAGCTTTTCTTCCAAGGAGCAAGTGTCTTTTAATTTTGTAGCTGAAGTCACTGTCCTCTGTGATTTTGAAGCCCAGGAAAAGAAAATCTGTCACTATTTCCACTTTTTCCCTATCTATTTGCCATGATGTGATGGGACTGGATGCCATGATCTTAGTTTTTTGGATGTGTATTTTAAGTCAGTTTTTTCACTCTCTTTTTCACTCTCCTCTTTCACTCTCATCAAGAAGCTCTTTAGTTCCTCTTCACTTTCTGCCATTAGAGTGGTGTCATCTGTATTTTTGGGGTTGTTAATATTTCTCCCAGAAGTCTTCATTTCAGTGTAACTACTCTTATAAAATTTAAGCCAGTTTAAAAAAATAAATACATGTATTTTAAGTTAGTTTAAAAGTCTTAAAACTTTTCATTGTTGCTTGTGTGAACACCTAGGTGCAGAAGGTGACATTCTATCCTATTTCCTGCCCTGTTTCTAGCTTTGTGACTGTGAGCAAGTCACTTTTCCTCTCTGCCTGACAGTTTCCTGGTCTATAAGTCAGAGAGTAATTATAATGCAGATGTTTACTGTGAAGTTCAGATGGAATGATAATGTACTTTGGGCACATATTCTTGGACAAATGTAAAGATGCAAATCCTCTAGTAAGGGGCTTGATTCAGAGAGTTAGTAAGTGGACCACACTCAACAAAAGAGTGAGACGTTTGATGAGGTGGTAGCTTTCATATAAAGGCCAGAGCTCAGATGTCTAAGCGGTCACTGATGTCATTTCAGGATGGTGCTCTGAAACATTCTCTGTCTCCTTTTTCTCTTTTCCCTATAGATGATCTTAGTAGCCATATTTTCAGAAACTGGATTTTTTGATTATTGTGCTGTAAAGGTATGTATGATGTGGCATTTAGTAGTTATGTATCAATTGATACTTTTTTTCTACCATTACATATTTATAGTGAATAAAACTATGTTTTAAAGCAAATATTTTAAAATTCTGTCCTCCTTTTCAAAATCACTGCTGCAAACCTGGGTATAATTGCTATGCTAAGTAAGGTGTCTTTAAGCATCACTTTCAGATTCTCAACAAATAACCAAAGAAGAGGATCAAGGAGATTAGTATTCAAGTTGACTGTGTGATGGTGTTCAAATTGGCAGGTTGAGAGCTATGCACCAAAATTTTGCACTTCAGAGTAAATATTTTAAGTATCAGTTTCTGATTACTCTGCTTTTAGGTGAAATAATTTCAATGATTACTTTATGACATTGAACATATAAGCATTCATTTTTATAACTGGGACCCTGGGGAATCCTTCACCATTTTCTGACTGGTAGAATTTGTGTTGATCCTATCATCAGAGTTGGGAGGAAAAGACTAATGCAAACTAGGGCTGGGCTTGAATTTTTTTTTTTTCTTTGAAACTGAAAAGTTCTTTAAAAAAATTAGTTATTTAAGAAGCCCTTTCCAAACTTTGAATGATAGAACCATGTCGTAATTTTTGCCAATTTTGTGCACTATCTTGCACTTCCCAGGTAGCTATCTGGCTTCTTCCTCCCAATACCTTGGTACTAAAAGCAACCCCTAGATCCCCAAAGATCAGCAGACTCTAGGGTCAGGTGAATCCCAAAGTCACAGCCCAGGCTGTCCAACCAAAAGGAGTGTGTAAAAAGATACAGACATGACAGATTGTCACCTTATGAGAGATAGACCATCTCAAGGTACTGAAATGAGAATTGGAGGGAAGGAGCGTAGGCCTGCATGGATTTAGAAGTTCAGGTCCAGTCATTACTGCCTCATCTCAGCAGGTTTAGGAGTTTGTAGGTCTAAGTTTTAATCCACCATGTAGTGTTTATTTAGAACCTTAGTTCTTAGAGTCCCTAATGAAAAGTTGCATCTGTTTTCTGGCCCCATTGGTCCTAGCTTCTTCTTTATTGCATTCCAGGCATACCAGTTGTCCCGGGGAAGAGTGTGGACCATGATCCTCATGCTGTGTCTCGTTGCTGCTGTCCTTTCTGCCTTCCTGGACAATGTCACAACAGTGCTTCTCTTCACTCCCGTGACCATAAGGTATGCAAAGTGGCCTTTTGTGGACACCAGGTCAGCTGATGGCAGTGTGTGCTGGCTGCCCTCCTCCCACATGATGGGGTCTGACCTGCACATCCACTGGGACTGTGGCTCTGACTGCACAGCTATGATAGCAGTAGCAGTGGTTACAGAAATGCCTACAGGTTCAGGACACACAAACGTTTATGTCCTGTGGGACAGAGCATCAAGGGCCAGGAGCTCTACTCCATGGGCTCTATGGGGTTCTCAGCCAGAGAGCAGGAGCTGGGGTATTTTCTTGCTCTGGAAGGATCCTTGTGGGATTATTGGAGGGTTGCAAGACCTAACCTGGCAAGGCCTTGCAAGGTAAATTTGGAAAAGAGAAATTCAGTTTGATTCCATTTTGCTCCTTTTAATTCCACCGATTTCATTTGTGGGACTGATTGCATGGGGCCTCCGGGGGCTTGGGCTTCAGCCTGTGATTGTGCAGCCCCTTCCAAGGTCATGGACCTACACTTTTATCTACACTTTATGTCCTTTATTTTAAAGGTGGTTGTTAGCATATTTTGGTCTTCCCCTGCTTAGACTTAACATGTGCTTGTGCTGGCTGGTTCTAGAGAGACTGAGGTGTTACAGGTATGCCTGGTGGCTTCTGGGAAGCTAGGTAGTAAGGACATTTTTCTAAATGTCCTCACTTCAGCTGTGGACAACTCACTTCAGCTGCACCAATCTGGGTTGTTCCATCAAAGGAATTAAAACAAGCTAGTGTTCTGAGGATTCTACCAGGTAAGAGATTCTCCTGCTTATGAGGCATGAGACACAGCAAGTTCAATGTCACCAACAAGGGGCTACTTCCAGAGCTCAGGACTAATTCTGGGTGGTGCTTTTGGTGTTTGGGAGAGTAGTGACCCTCAGAGGAGGAGTGAATTAGAATGTGGAGTAGGAAGAGGAGAGGGTAGGGTAGAGAGGAACAGAAGGTTAGCAGCATCCCATGGACTGGCCTGCAGTGTTATGAGTTAATCTGTGGCCCAGGCTTCTGCAAGCCTGGCTGCATTGTCATGGTCCATGTGCTAGTATGGATTTGAGGGGCAAGACGCTAGATTTAGCCTTCCTGCACAGGAGGTGCAGCGCCTCCCGATACCCAGAGGTATAATTCTTCTGAGGGTAAATGGTGGATAAAGCATATGCTAAAACCAATCCTGCCCCTGACACTTCAGTGGGCAAGAGGCAGTTCACACCTACCACCCTCCAACCAGGGCAACTCTGCTGCTGACAGTGGTTTTAAACCATCTCACAATGTGCCAGATTCCAGCAAGTCACTACACACTGATGATGGCACTCTGATTCTCAACATCCCTGTACAGCTTGCACAGCTGAGGGTTGTCTCAGCCTTGCTGGGATTTGTTTACATCCTCACTCTGCTAGGAACTGGCTTTGTAATTTTATGTGAGAATCAGTTCAGTTCAGTTGCACAGTCATGTCTGATTCTTTGCTATCCCATGGACTGTAGCATGCCAGGCTTTCCTGTCCATCACCAACTCCCGGAGCTTGCTCAAACTCATGTCCATCAAGCCGGTGATGCCATCCAACTATCTTATCCTCTGTTGTCCCCTTCTCCTCCCACCTTGAAGCTTTCTCACTGAAGGTTGTTGCTGAGCCATGAAAGACACCGGGATTCATGGTCTCTGGAGAAGAATTCAATCCAGGGTCAGTAATGAGGCTTGATCACTCAGAGCTTATGTGTATTTAATAAAGTTTTATTAAAGTATAAAAGAGATAGAGAAAGCTTTTGACATAGACATCAGCAGGGGGTAGAAAGAGTACCCACCTGCTAGTCTATACCTATCAGTGAGTTCTTAGAGAAAGGAGATGATTCAAAACTCAGAGTGGCACCAGGTCCCTCAACCACAACATACATTTTGAGATAACATTGGCACCAGGTGAATCATCCCAGGCCATCAAATGATAGACATGAATCTTGAAGAAAGGCAGGTTTCCAAGTAAATATATAGTTTCATTAACATAGATTAGGAGAACAATGTATGAGTAAAACATACAGGTTTGTTGAGCCCTTATAGGTTCTGAGTCTTAAGCAGAACCGACTTGAAGAGGGTCGAGGGTAAATACATAGTTCATTAACATAGCTTAAGAAAAGCATTTCCAAAAGAAGAATTCATTGGTTAGCTCAAGGTTTGAAAAGTTAAGTTCAGGTGGAGCCAGGTGTTGTCATGCAACACAGAATTTTAAGAGAAACCTCCTTTTAATTTTGTATAAAGAAGGAAAAAATCGGACTTGTAGTTTGTTTTCTCCTGCCGCTTAAGAGAGAAATAAAAAACATGTGACCCTTGCAGCCTATTTCCTTCATTTGGAGACCCCCTAGCCTTCCTGTATGTTACCCTCTCACCAGCATCAGGGTCTTTTCCAGTGAGTCAGTTCTTTGCATCAGGTGGCCAAAGTATTGGATCTTAAACTTTAGCATCAGCCCTTCCAATGTATATTCAGGACTGATCTCCTTTAGGATTGACTGGTTTGATCTCCTTGCAGTCCAAGGGACTCTCAGGAGTCTTCTCCAACACCACAGTTCAAAAGCATCAATTCTTTGGTGCCCAGCTTTCTTTATGGTCCATCCATACGTGACTACTGGAAAAACCGTAGCTTCGACTAGATGGACATTTGTCAGCAAATTAATGTCTCTGCTTTTTAATATGCTGCCTAGGTTTGTCATAGCTTTTCTTCCAAGGAGAAAGTGTCTTTTAATTTCATAACTGCAGTCACCATCTGCATTGATTTTAGAGGCCAAGAAAATAAAGTCTGTCACTGTTTTCCTTGTTTCCCTATCTATTTGCCATGACGTGATGGGACCAAATGCCATGATCTTATTTTTTTGAGTGCTGAGTTTTAAGCCAGTTTTCATTCTCCTCTTTCACTTTCATCAAGAGTCTCTTTAGTTCCTCTTTGCTTTCTGCCATAAGGGTGGTGTCATCTGCATATCTGAGGTTATTGATATTTCTCTTGACAATCTTGATTCTGGCTTGTGCTTTATCCAACCCCGCATTTCACATGATGTACTCTGCATATAAATTAAATAAGCAGAGTGACAATACAGCCTTGGTGTACTCCTGTCCCAATTTGGAAGCAGTCTGTTGTTCCATGTCCAGTTCTAACTGTTGCTTCTTGACCTGCATACAGATTTCTCAGGAGGTAGGTAAGGTGATTTGATATTCCTGTCTCTTGAAGAATTTTCCATAGTTTTTCTGACACAGTCAAAGGCTTTGGCGTAGTCAATAAAGCAGAAGTAGATGTTTTCCTGGGATTCTCTTGCTTTTTCTATGATACAGCAGATGTTGACAATTTGATCTCTGGTTCCATTGCTTTTTTCTGAATCCAGCTTGAACATCTGGAAGTTCTCGGTTCACATACTATTGAAGCTTAGCTTGGAAAATTTTGAGCATTACTTTACTAGTGTGTGAGTTGAGTGCAATTGTGTGGTAGTTTGAGCATTCTTTGGCATTGACTTTCTTTGGGGTTGGAATGAAAACTGACTTTTTCTAGTCCTTTGGCCACTGCTGAGTTTTCCAAATTTGCTAGTTTATTGAGTACAACACTTTAACAGCATCATCTTTTAGGATTTGAACTAGCTCAGCTGGTATTCCATCACCTCCACTAGCTTTGTTTGTAGTAATGCTTCCTAAGACCCACTTGATCTCATACTCTAGGATGTCTGGCTCTAGGTGAGTGAGCACACTATAATTGCTATGTGGGAATAGCAATTCCATTTATTAGTATACAAATTGCATCTTTCATTATTAATGTATTGGTATGCTCAGATTTATTGTTTACGTTATGCTATTATATTCTTTATGACTCTCTAAGCTTAATCACATTTCTTCTCTCTCTGTCTGGATTGAGTAACATTAGTCTTTAGAGTTGGGCTTCCCTGATAGTTTAGATGGTAAAGAATCTTTCTGCAATGCAGGAGACCTGGGTTCAATTACTGCATTAAGAATGTCCCCTGGAGGAGATACTCATTCCAGTATTCCTGTCTGGAGAATCCCCATGGACAGAGGAATCTGGTGGGCTACAATCCATGGACAAAGAGTCGGACATGACTGAGCGACTAAGCACAGCACAGCACACCATCTTTACAGTTAGACATCCAAATCTGGCATTGTTGATTAGCACACACTAATCCTTTTCTTATTAAAAGCAGAGCCTGGGGCTTCCCTAGTTGAAAGCTGCTGCTGCTGATTGGAATCTG
Source organism: Aepyceros melampus (assembly GCA_006408695.1). Taxonomy (NCBI): domain Eukaryota; kingdom Metazoa; phylum Chordata; class Mammalia; order Artiodactyla; family Bovidae; genus Aepyceros; species Aepyceros melampus. The sequence goes on from SJXQ01009352.1 coordinate 386,401, forward strand.
ATCCTCTTTTTTGAACCCCTTCTCAACTTCTACACAGTTCTGTAGGCCAATCCTACTCAGAAGAGCTGCTGGCTATACTCTGAGCTATAAGATAGTAGAAAGGACCCTTGAGGTACTTCCCTGGTGGTCTGGTAGTTAAGACTCTGAGCTTCCATTGCAGGGGGTATGGAATCACTCCCTGGTAAGGAACCAAGATCCCTCATGCCATAGGGCTTCCCCACCAAAAAAGGTCCTTGAGTGCAGCAGGGGCTCCCCTTGCTGCCAACATCCAGACTCAGGCCTAGCTTCTGTAAGAAAGTAGGCAATGTAGTGGGTGGGTGGAGGAGACATCTTGAGGTTTTCCCTGAACTTTCTTTAGAGCATCCTTTCTCAACTGTGTGCTCAGTGGACCACTTGGGGAGCTGTAAATGCTGCTGCATAGGCCCATCTCCAGGGGTTGTTCTATCATGAGCTGGGTAGCAAGATTGTTAAGATCCCCAGACAAGTCTAATATTTAGCTAAGGTGGAAAGCCACTAGTATAGAGTGTACTCCTTGTTAGAATTAAAGACAGTGCCTCAGCATTTGAAAAGGTAAGGTGGGTAAGGAGCTAGGTTGACAGGTGTGTTGTAAGCCACTGGGTGGCAGTGCTTGGTGCTCCAGCCCCACCTTGACTCAGAGGGGTCTGGTGGCAAAGATGCATTCATCTGTGCCACTTCCTGCCCTGCAAGGGAGCCTGTACACCGAGTGCTTCCTCCAGACCTGTGGGGGTGAGGCAGGAATGTATTTTCACATGGATGGTTCAGATGGGTTGTGTGTTAACTTTCAGAAAAGTCTAGTGCTGAGAGTCGACTTTATCCTGTAGCTCTATAGCACTGTTGTCATTGTTTACCCCTCAGCATTGCCTTTCTCATAGATGTGTGTGTGTGTGTGTGTGTGTGTGTGTGTGTGTGTGTATGCTTCTTATACCTGCAAGTGCTTTGAAAATATTTAGGTCACACATGTGCCTTTCACAATATGGACAGTGGGACTGTTTTCATTTTCCTTCATTTATGGCAGATGTGTGAGGTGCTCAACCTTGATCCAAGACAAGTCCTGATTGCAGAAGTGATCTTCACAAACATTGGGGGAGCTGCCACTGCCATTGGGGACCCACCAAATGTCATTATTGTTTCCAACCAGGAGTTGAGGAAGATGGTATGTATCACTATAATCAGATTGTTTCCAATAGATATAGACCCAAGCTTACTTGCACATTTAGTAATACTTTACCAACATGGATATCACTTCTTCTTATGGAGTGTTCTTGGTCCTCTTGAGAGTGGGAGGTTAGGTGACTGATCCTCTAATGTAGTGGTCTGAATTAACTTCATTCTCATTCTGATAAAATTTTAAGAAAATGACAACATTTTCTATTTAGTCATAGTATGCTATAATATATTAATGGGAATTGAAGTTTCTTCCAATACTATTAAGAATTAAATGATCTCTCCCTCTCATTTTTCAAGTGAGGTGGATGAATGTTCTTCATCAATGAAGAACTTAAGTTTTTAAAAATAAGGGTGAGGAAGTGAAAGTCTTTCTGGATTTTTGGTAAGCTCTTATTAATATATAATTTCTTGTAAACAAAAATAAAAGCAAAGTATTAAAGAAAGTGCAAATGGTATTTTACATATCTTACAGTTAAAGTTAAATTATACAATTAATTTTCATTTGTCATTCTTTGATCATTAGAATTTTCTCAATATCTCTTCTTTGTAGTATCAATAAAAATGCTTTCAAATTGGTGTCACTTATTATAGGTGATACATTCATGCCTGTGTGTCTCTGAAGTGTGTTAGTATGTTTGTGTATATTTTCTGTCTTTCATAAAAATATTTAAGCCTTTGAGAGTTCATGGCTCTAAGGTGTTGAAGGGCATTTTGCAGGCCTACTGTGTTCTAGTGATTCAGGGTACAACTTAGATACTGTGGCTAAATTTAATACTCCCTGGTTGCTCTGAAAGCCAACTGTGACACTTCACCAGTCTTGCTGAATGAGCTGAGCAGCAGACCCCTCCTGACCATGTCACATGAGCACATCAAAAGTGTGTGAACCCTGTAATTTGCTTTGTAATCTGTCACCCAGGATAGGTTGCATACACATGAGAGAGAGACCTATTTTCACAGGAAAATAATGTTTTATTATTTTTATTTTATATTAATACATTTATTTTAGAGAATGTCAATCACACACACACATATCAGAAATAAAAATTTGTCATAATCCCACCATCCAGAAATAAATTCTCTCAATATTTTGCTTAGTTGCTTGGTGGTGGTTTAGTCACTAAGTCATGTCTGACTCTTGCACCCCCATGGACTGTAGCCTGGCAGGATCCTCTGTCCCTGCAATTCTCTAGGCAAGAATACCAGAGTGGGTTGCAGTTTCTTTCTCCAGAGGATCTTCCTGACTCAGAGATTAAACCCAGGTCTCCTGCACTGCAGGCATATTCTTTACCAGCTGAGCTACAAGGGAAGCTGCTTATTTTGGTGCATGTAGTCTGCACGAATGTTTGTATGTGGATATACATCGGAAAAAAAAAAAGAAAAAAGAAAAAAAAAGCTGCTCTGACCAAGATGGAGTAACAGGGACTGTATTTACCCTCTTGCCTGAGACATCCAAAAATAAAATAAACCAAAATCCAAAAAACAAAACCAGAAACAAACCAAAACCAGACAGTGGTAATCAAGGTACTAGATATCAGGTGAAAAAGGGCAATGATCCCTGAGAAATGGGAAACAAATGAAATGAACTTATGGTTGCCCCAGCTCACTGCCTTGAGAGATTTTCCAGGATGCAGTTCAGGGGAAGATAACCCATGTAGAGCCTACCATATTTCTAGAGTCGAGGAGGTAGAACTGACTTTGGAGGTAACAAGACAGAGAACCAGAGAGGGGAGAGTTGGACACAGAGAGAACCTCTGAGTACTTGCAGAGGGAAACTACCTGTGTCCAGGGGAAGAATAACCCAAAGGGATGATAGAGAAGAGTGCTTGATACACTGAGGACCAAGAATAATGTCTGTTTCTGCCAGGAAGACTGTAAACTTCTTAATTCATGAGGTTTGGCCCTGATTCCACCTAATAAATTTTAAAAACCTCGATAGGAATTGCATTGAATCTGTAGATTGCTTTGGGTAGTATACTCATTTTCACTATATTGATTCTTCCGATCCATGAACATGGTATGTTTCTCCATCTATTAGTGTCCTCTTTGATTTCTTTCATCAGTGTTTTATAATTTTCTATATATAGGTCTTTAGTTTCCTTTGGTAGGTATATTCCTAAGTATTTTATTCTTTTCATTGCAATGGTGAATGGAATTGATTCCTTAATTTCTTTTTCTACTTTCTCATTATTAGTGTATAGGAATGCAAGGGATTTCTGTGTGTTGATTTTATATCCTGCAACTTTACTATATTCATTGATTAGCTCTAGNGTATTAAGGAGTTCGTGATCTGAGCCACGGTCAGCTCCGGTCTTGTTTTTGTTGACTGTATAGAGCTTCTCTATCTTTTGCTGCAGAGAATATAAACAATCTGATTTCGGTGTTGACCATCTGGTGATGTCCATGTGTAGAGTCTTCTCTTGTGTTGTTGGAAGAGGGTGTTTGCTAGTGTAAAATAAAATAATATATGAGCTCTATCAGAAATGCACATAAATGAAAATATTAATTAAAATATTTATTAAAGTATAATATAATATAGATATAAGCACTGATCATAATAATACACCCTGTTGAATTTTTATAGATTGAATATGCCCATGTAAACAAGAACCAGAACCCTATAAACCACCAGAAGCATGGTCTCCCATGCCCCTCACCCCATGCCTACTCCTTGTCTTTAGCCTGCCCACTCACTGAAAAATTTCATCCTAACTCTTAAAACCACAGGCAAGTTTTTCTTTTTTTATGATTTATGTAGATGATTCATAGAGAACATAACCTTTTATGCCTGACTTCTTTTGCTGAATATAACGTTTGGCGGATTCATTTATGATGCTCATTTTCATCGCTGTAGTAAATAGCATCAAATAGCTTGACAATGTAATCACCCCATAACATGTGAATCCAGTTCCTCCCCCAAACTTTCCCAAACTTGGTATTTTCTTCATTTTAATCATTTGGTCAGGTGTGTACTAATGTCTAATCATGAACCTGTTAATTTCCTGGGTGACTAATAGTATGGACTAATGATATTTTTGTTTATTGGCTGCTTGCATTTGTTTCTTTTTATAATATCTTTTCAAGAGTTTTTTCATATTTTCCTTGTTCTTTTTTTTTTGCCCTTTTACCCACAAATTTGTAAAAGTTCTTTATATCTTCTGCATTTTTCTTCATTGGATATACAGAATAGAAATATATTATTTCTCTTTACATTCAAAATTTCTACTCTCTTAATAGTGTGTTATATAGAAGTTCTGTGAGGTACAGAAGTTTTGATTGTCTTCTGGCCCAAGTTTGCACCTTCATTTAACTGGTCTCCTTTATTAAACAGACCTTCATTTTTCTGCAGCACATCATGGTCAACCTTGACATACATCAGGTGACTACATTTGATGCCTCCCCTTCCGGATTCTCCATTGTGTTCTATTGACTTACCTCTCTTTTTGTGAGTTTCCCAGGTGGTGCTAGTGGTAAAGAATCTGCCTGCCAATGCAGGAGGCTCAAGAGACTCAAGAGACCCAATCCCTGGGTCAGGAAGATCCCTGGAGAGGGAAATGGCAACACACTCCAGTATTATTGCCTGGTAAATCCCATGGACAGAGGATCCTGTTGGGCTATAGTCCATGGGATTACAAAGAAGTCAGATACAACTTAGCAACTAAAAACAACAACCTTCTGGATTCTCCATTATGTTCTATTGCCTACTTCTCTTTCCTTGAGCTTCTACTATACTATCTTAATTACTGCAGCATTTTAAGAGCTGTTTGTTTATCTGGAGTACGTGCCCTCCAACTTTATTCTTTTACTTCAGTTCCCTTGCTGACTCTTGGCCCATTGCATTTCCATGAAATTTTAGAATTAGCTTGTCAACTTTCACATTAAAATATGTTTCTGATATTCAACTGGCTTTGCAATGAATATAGAGATAACTTGATTAGAGTTAACATTATATTTTAAAAATATCTTCCAATATATGGACATGTTCTCCTCCTCCATTTACTTGAATCATCTATAAATTATCTTAAGAAAAATCTTTTGTTGTTGTTGTCATTGAGTACAGAAATTTGGCACAGCTCTCATTTGATATATTCATAGATATTTGATATATCTTGGTATTAATGTAAATTGTGCATTTAATCTTCAATTTGTTGGTGTATATATATATATATATAGAGAGAGAGAGACATACAATCAATATTCCTATATTAATTTTGTATCAGCAACCTTGAGAAATTCACATATTAATTTTTGCTCTTTATATTATTTATATATCTTCATATAAGATATGTATGAATCACAATAAACTGGGAAATTTATCAAGAGATGGGAATACCAGACCACCTGACCAGTCTCCTGAGAAATCTATATGCAGGTCAGGAAGCAACAGTTAGAACTGGACATGAAACAACAGACTGTTCCAAATCTGGAAAGGAGTATCTCAAGGCTGTATATTGTCACCCTGCTTATTTAACATTTGCAGAGTACATCATGAGAAATACTGGATTGGATGAAGTACAAGCTGGAAACAAGATTGTTGGGGGAAATATCAATAACCTCAAATACGCAGATGACACCACCCTTATGGCAGAAAGGAAAGAAGAACTAAAGAGCCTCTTGATGAAAATGAAAGAAGAGAGTGAAAAAGTTGGCTTAAAACTCAACATTCAGAAAACTATGAACATGGCAGCTGGTCGCATCACTTTGTGGGAAATAGATGGGGAAACAGTGACAGACTTTATTTTTTGGGCTCCAAGATCACTGCAGATGGTGACTGCAGCCATGAAATTAAAAGATGCTTGCTTATTGGAAGAAAAGTTATGACCAACCTAGAAAGCATATTAAAAAATAGAGACATTATTTTGCCAATACAAGTCCTTCTAGTCAAAGCTATGGTTTTTCCAATGGTCATGTATGGATGTGAGAGTTGTACTATAAAGAAAGCTGAGTGCTGAAGAATTGATGTTTGAATTGTGGTACTGGAGAAGACTTCTGTGAGTCCCTTGGACAACAAGAAGATCCAACCAGTCCATCCTAAAGGAAATCAGGCCTGAATATTCATTGGAAGGACTGATGCTGAAACTGAAACTCCAATACTTTGGCCACCTGATGTGAAGAACTGACTCATTGGAAAAGACCTTGATGCTGGGAAAGATTGAGGGCAAGAGGAGAAGGGGACTACAGAGAATGAGATGGTTGAATGGCATCACCAACTCAATGGACATGAGTTTGAGTAGACTGTGGGAGTTGGTGATGGACAGGAAGGCCTGGTGTGCTGCAGTCCACGTGGTCACAAAGAATTGGACATGACTGAGCAACTGAACTGAACTGATACAAGATAATATTCTATGAAAATAATACTTTTACTTATTATTTTGAATATGAATGTCTCTTACTTAATCTACTTGTCTTAAGTGCTAATATTTATGCATAATGTCCTTATCAAAGTAATAATATATCCTCTATAGTAGTTTTCCAAGAACCTATTTTTCATAAGTGTGGACAGAGTAACTAATTGACAGAAAGATGTAATAAAATGTAATTATTCAGAAAAAGAAAATAGAGGATAAGGAACTATTAAAAGGCTGAATAAAGAGAGAGATGATAGGTGTAAAATCAGATATATTTCAATTATGTTAAAGGTCAATGAATTTAATACTCCATATAAAAACTAGAATTGTGAGCTAGAAAAAAAAGAGAAAAATCCAGCAATATTATGCTTGCAAGGACATGCCTTAAGATCACAGAAATTTTAAAAAGGATGAAAAATAACTTAATCAATAGGCTATAGGAAATGTGAATAATATGTTAGTAATTAGACCTAGAGTTGACTCATTGGAAAAAATTTTGATGCTGGGAGGGATTGGGGGCAGGAGGAGACAGGGACGACAGAGGATGAGATGGCTGGATGGCATCACTGACTCGATGGACATGAATCTGAGTGAACTCCGGGAGTTGGTGATGGACAGGGAGGCCTGGCCTGCTGTGATTCATGGGATCGCAAAGAGTCGGACACGACTGAGTGACTGAACTGAACTGAACAGACATAAGTAGAACTCTATATTCAAAATCTTCCTTATACATTTTTCTAAGTCCATATATAATGGATCCAAAATTGACTAACTCAAGAGATAAAAGGCACATCTCAACAAACTTTACAGATATATTAAAATCATTCAGAATATGTTGTCTGACCACAGTACAATAAAGGTAGAAGCAATTAAAATAAACAGAATAGTTCTCAAATACTTAAAAATTATGCAATTCTCAAAACATCTATATCAAAGAGAAGTAATGGGAAGAACAATGATGGGAAATGAAAAGCTATACTGAAGTTAATGACAAACAAAATTCAATATAACAAAATTTGTAACATGAAATCAAAGATGTGCTTGGAATCAAATTTATACTATATTTCAAAATAGGTATCCTTGAGAGTCTATTACAATGATCATGTTTATGCTTCTTATTAATGACAGAACCTTAGAACATGTTAACTCTACATATATGATTCTCACTTTTCACCTTTTATTCTTGACTTTTATATTAATGATTTTATAGTTACTAAGGAGATCAGTCCTGGGATTTCTTTGGAGGGAATGATGCTGAAGCTGAAACTCCAGTACTTTGGCCGCCTCATGAGAAGAGTTGACTCATTGGAAAAGACTTTGATGCTGGGAGGGATTGGGGGCAGGAGGAAAAGGGGACGATAGAAGATGAGATGGCTGGATGGCATTACTGACTCAATGGACATGAGTTTGAGTGAATTCCAGAAGTTGATGATGGACAGGGCGGCCTGGCGTGCTGCGATTCATGGGATCGCAAAGAGTTGGACACTACTGAGTGACTGAACTGAACTGAACTGACTGAACCACATATATTTACCACATTTATTTTCTCTTTTGTTCTGCATACTTTTCTAACTTTCAATGTGACAGTATTTTCCAGCAGTTAAAAAAGATCTGAATAAATAATTCCCATATATCTTGCATTCATATCCTTCACAGGGTAACATATGATCGTATTTGATCTAGTCTCTGTCTTCTTTCATTCCCCAAAATAATTATAAACTAACTCATAGAAATGGAAGTTTCTTACCACTTAGCATTTCAGTATATTTTTCTTTCAAAAAGGGGGGCAGGGATATTTTTATGTAACCAAGATTTTGCCAATTGTCCTAATAATGTTATTTGGAGCTAAAGAAAAGTGAGCATTTTTTGTACAACTTAATTTAGAGTGGTTCTTCAGTTCTTGTTTATTAATTTTTTTTTTTTACAATAGTTATCTTTTTGTATACTACTGACTGGTAATGTTGTAGATTGACCCGTAATATATTTTATTCTGATGTTTCTTCATTTTTAAAGTTAGGTCAGGCATGTGTGTTGCAGAAATATGGAAATGCTCTATCTCTGTTTATCACATGCTCTACATACCAGAATCTCTCTCTGTATGTGTGTGTATATATATATATATATAATGTATCAGAGATGTGCACATATGTATACAATGTACATGTCTAAAATTTTTATAGTAGCAATATTTATACTATCCAAGAATTGGAAAACATTAGAATATGAGCAGTAGAATAAATACAGAGCTGTACAGTAAAGCATTGATCATTATATTGTAATAAAATTAAAAGCCTACAGTGATGTTTTTTCTGCAATGACATGAATTTCTAAAACATACTCCTGAGCTATGGAAGCAAAAGACATATGTAACACAATCAAATGTATTCCCTTGTTTATATTTTTGTAAACAGCAAAATTAAACTTTATGGATTTGTGTATAGGTAAAAAAACAAAGCAGCACAATGAAACTGGTGTATTGGGAGTCAGGACAAAGTCAATCACAATGAGAGTAGGAGAGGGTTGTGGGAATATCTGTTTACTACCAAAATTATATTTATTTTTCAGGGAAATGGTTACATGGATTCTTGATGTATATGTATTTGTTTAGCTGCACATTTCTGTTTTATGTGGGCTTCCTAGGAGGCAAGAGTGGTAAAGAATCTGCCTGCTAATTCAGGAGACTTTTAAGAGAGGCAGATTTGATCCCTGAGTTGGGAAGCTCCCCTGAAGGAGAGCATGGCAACCCACTCCAGTATTCTTGCCTGGGAAATCCCAAGGACAGAGAAGCATGATGGGCTACAGTCCATAGCGTTGCAAAGAATCAGACATGAATAAAGTGACTTAACATGCATGCATACGTTCTCTGTAAATCTGTAGTTGAGCATTCTATTTCATAATAAACAGTAAAAGTTTTAAATGTTAATTTGAGTAATTTTCAAGTGCCTATGAAATCCTGAAAGTGTGCAAACATATAATTATTTTAACATTTACAAAGGAAATTTGGCTTAAATAAAGTAGTGAGAGAGGAACTAATTCTCGTATTAGGTACAGAATTTAAGTAGCTCTACCTTAATATTTCTGTTTCTAAAGCAAAGTAATAATGACAATATCCATTATTTTATCTTTTTAAATAAAAATGTAATGATAATGACAATGATTCAGTTCAGTTGCTCAGTCGTGTCCGAGTCTTTGCGACCTCATGAATCCCAGCATGCCAGGCCTCCCTGTCCATCACCAACTCCCAGAGTTCACTCAGACTCACGTCCATTGAGTCCATGATGCCATCCAGCCATCTCACCCTCAATCGTCCCCTTCTCCTCCTGCCCCCAATCCCTCCCAGCATCAGGGTATTTTCCAATGAGTCAACTCTTTGCATGAGGTGGCCAAAGTACTGGAACTTCAGTTTCAGCATCATTCCTTCCAAAGAAATCCCAGGGTTGGTCTCCTTCAGAATGCACTGGTTGGATCTCCTTGCAGTCCAAGGGACTCTCAAGAGTCTTCTCCAACACCACAGTTCAAAAGCATCAATTCTTCGGCGCTCAGCCTTCTTCACAGTCCAACTCTCACATCCATACATGACCACAGGAAAAACCATAGGAAAGACAATTGATTAGTAGTATCCAAATTATGGTGCTAAATATAAGTATCTATGTTGATCTTCTCTTTATACAATTATTTCATCTTTTTGTCATATAATCCTCAATTTACCTCAAGTAAAACTAGCATCTTGACAAATATGGAGAATGGAACGAGCAAACAATGATACATGCCTCAATTTCAATTGAAAGATTACTTTCTAGAGATAATACCACATATGACAGAAGCAAAATGCAGCATTATCTGATTTTATACCCTTGGTTATAGTTTACAATAAACCCTAATCAATCTCTGCTACTGCTAAGTCGCTTCAGTCATGTCCAACTCTGTGCAACCCCAGAGACGGCAGCCCACCAGGCTCCCCCATCCCTGGGATTCTCCAGGGCAAGAACACTGGAGTGGGTTGCCATTTCCTTCTCCAATCAATCTCTAATTATCATTTAAGTCAATGATGTGACTCAAGGCTCTGACTCCACACATTTTCATCCTTCATACGGCTAAACACTTTCAACAGAAAGACATCATATCCTGCTTTTAGTGAGTATATCACACACACACAAAATACTTTTTACTACAATTAGAAACCATTAAATACATTTATCATAGTCTTTTTCACTTGAGGTAAAGATATTACAGTTACCCTTGAACAATGTTGGGGTTAGGAATGCTGACTCCTAAGCAGTCAAAAATCTAAGCATAACTTTACAATTGTCCCTTTGTATTCATTCCACATCCATGAATTCAACCAATCATGACTGGACTGTGTAGTTCTGTAGCATTTACTACTGTTAAAAAAAAAAAAATTACAATATAGGGGACCTATGAAGTTGAAGTACATGTTGTTCATAGGTTAACTGTATTTCTAAATATCTAACAATGATTCAAAAACAAAGATGTGAAGTTATCCCTATTTGTAATAGATAGCTGACATTTAGTAAACAGATATTTTGTAACAAAATATTCTTAGATAAGTTAATTACTAAAATAATGATTTAGAAAAATTAGAGCATTTACTGAATTGTCCTAGAACTTATCTGCTAGATCTAAATTCTACTCCACGCTATTTATGTGGAAACTTCCATTGTAATTAGTGATAGTTACAGATGAGTACATAATGGGAGAATTTAGCCTCTGATTTCTCCAAACGCTGCACTTACAAAGAAAGCTTCTAACAATTCAAACGAAGCTCATTAACTAATTAAAGTACAGAAATTGAACAAAGCCCCTGACCCCATTTGGTTGAACTTATAAATTGTTTTTCTTCCTAAGACCGCTTCATCAGTGGAAGTTATAATCTCAAATGGAACATCAATAAATCTTTCATGGTAGATGAAAATGTAAGACTTAGGAAAAATTCCACCCTATTAAGAGCATGGCTTCATTATACTTTATTTTTTACAATCAAGGCTTCTCTCAAAGCATTTGTTTTAGGTCCCATTTTTACTTTTCACATGTAAAAACAATAATGTATTTTCCAATTCAGCATACCTGATGACTTTACAAAGAAGCATGAATAAACAGCACTGCTGGAGGAAATAAAATTTATATTAACACTCTCATATCATTATCTTTACATTCATAGCTTGGCAGTTTTGAGGACAAGCTGTTATTTAGTCTCTAAGTTGTGTCCGACTCTGTTGCGACCCCACGGACTGTAGCCCACCCAGTCCTCAGTCCATGGGATTTCCCTATCCAAAATACTGGAGTGGGCTACCACTTCCTTCTCCAGGGGATCTTCCCAACCCAAGGATCTAGTGCTCATCTCCTGCATTGGCAGATGGATTCTTTAGCACTGAGCCACCTGGGAATCCCTTGAGCACATAATTTCCTCTTCATTACAGTCTGAAGAGTTAGATTCTCAGAAACTAAACACTAGTCTCTGAATCCTCGTTATCTCTCCTTTTAGAAAAGGAGACTTTTAGAAAAGTTAGACTTTATGGAGTCTAACACCATAACTCTAAATAGAATATATGTTCTTGAATTTGTGACTTAATTAGACTATTAATAGTTTCTAGCGTATATCAAAGATCAATATGAGAATGTTTGATGACTGTCATGTGTATCCAACAGGTTAAAATAGCAGTCATATTTATCATTATTAAAATAAATTACTTTTATTTTAAAACCATTTTGGATCAGATATTAGACTACATTCTTCTAGCTGCCAAGAGTACATAATTAAACATGCTTTAAGATTCAAATGTTTGTCAAAAGTCTTGGCCTAAATCTAGCACTTCTTGAAACATTCAACTTATAATACTACTGAAGCTCAATTGGGAGAGTGAAAATAATTCAGAAGATAGAAATTTGATTCAAATACTGTTAAAATTTTGTTTTCAACTCAAGTGCCTCTGTAGTTAGAATAAGGGGAAACTGAAAAAGATAGTTTATACCTTCATCTACTCTCATTATTTCTAACTAGAATAGACAGATGTTCATCGTTACCTCAACTGAAAGTATTTGCTTTAATAAAAATGAATATAGATATTTTGTAATACAGATGGTTAAGATAAAGGAGATTGACAAGTTTAAGTATCTACTACGCTTCTCATTATATGGGGGAAAAATGACACAATGCTTCAAGTCAGTTAATCTTCCAGATGATAAACAAAATTTACAAGCTTGAATATATACAGAAACAATATAAAAGTATAAAAAGATACATCTTATATCCCAAGCATTTTTAATCTGTAGCTGCATCTACATATATCAAACACATTCACTTTTTAATTTTAAGTACCTAAGAATATAAAAGATTTTATATTTTCAACATTATAATATCAATCTGAAATATTTATGATAAAAGAAGTATTACTTTTAAAAATATAAAAGTTGACTTTTGAGAGATAATTTTTTTTCTTTCACTATTATAACATAAGCATGAATTAATAAATAGTGTTTTAAATATGTACCATACTGGAAAACAGAATGATAACAATAAAGAAGTAAAACAAAGCAACAGTCCTCCAATTGAGTGATTCCACTCTTAAGAGCCAAGGAAATAATTTAAAAGACAAACAAAAGAATCTATTGACAAATACAGATAACAATATTAGACATCAGATTAAATCTTTACCCATGATATAAATAAAATATTATACACCATTTTATGCAATAATGTGTAACATTTTAAAATTACAATTGTGAAACCAATAAAAAAGCAATTTTAAATATAAGTAAATTAAATTCAATATGTATGTAATTAATATAGTTAGAAACATAAAGCCATTTATATTAATTTTATTTAGAGAAAGATATCCTTTGGTTTTGATTAAGTAACCTTGAGGAATTTATAGGTTTAATTTAGGCTTGCTTACATACCCCCAATGACTTTAGAGTCACCTTAGTCTAAAAACCTCTTTAATTAACATATGCAAAGAAGTTTTAAAATTGCTAAAATTAATTGCTTTGAGAAAGAAATAGCATACATTTGAATACAGTGTTTGTACTTTATAATTCTTACTAGCAGCCCAAGAGAGCCAGTGCTTATGTCTTCCTGACTTACCCTATTGTATGGATTGGTTGGTTAGCCTGTGATTAAAACACATTTCTGAGTTTAAAAGAATATGAACAGCTTTTGTTTGGCTGGATTTTTTATTACTAGTTTATTTGCTTCAGTTTCAGATTGAAACTCTTTTCAACTCACACATTCTAAGTAGAAGCTGAAGTTTGGAAGTTTATGAATATACTATTAATAAATTCCTGTACTATTTACCTCAGATTTCCTTAAGTATATCTCAAATAAGAATTCTGACTAGTAAAGTCCTTTGAAAAAGATGTTTTTAAATTGTAGAACGTAAAATTTGTATTGACATGAAAAATGATACAAGAGAGTAATAGGTTTGAAATTTATAACAGCCAGATAATTAGTTACCTGATAATAAGATGAGTAGGAAAACTGGAAAGATATATATAGAGAAAAGTAATTAAGTGATATAAGTTAGGCTTAAATGTGCATTGAAACTTGTAGTATCAAGTTAGGCTACAATTTAGGGATCTGGCTAATATTAAGGGATCATTTAAATCAAACTGGCAAGTGCTTACAAAAATCAGGCTCACAACTCTGAAGTTAATCACAAGGAAATGCCCTTGAATGGATCACAAGATGCATAAATTTCTCTAACTCACGTTACAGTAGTTCTACATTACAGTAGTTCTAGCTCAATTACAGTAGTAATTCACATAGCAACTCTGATTGATATTATTCTAATATCACAAACAAGTAAAGCACAGTTAACTGGCCTGAAACCATCTTTTTATAACTTGTGCCCTGCACCAGCTAATTCTGAAGAATATATTTTGGCTGTATCATAAATGGTTTTTTGTTTGGATTCATTACATTAAGCAATATGATAAATCTGCATAAAGGATATTGATAAATATTGCAGGTCAAAACAGAATCTGGAAAAATTATGACTTATCTTATATTTAAACATTCCACTAAAATCTTCTGCTACAATAACTGATTTTAAAAATTTAAATAAAATGCAATTGCTAAGAAAAATAACTTAACTGAAAAATGACTCCAAAGTCTTTCTATCTATGACTGTTTACGGTTATAGGGATTTCTTTGGAAGGAATGATGCTAAAACTGAAGCTCCAGTACTTTGGCCACCTCGTGCAAAGAGTTGACTCATTGGAAAAGACCCTGATGCTGGGAGGGATTGGGGCAGGCGGAGAAGTGGACGACAGAGGATGAGATGGCTGGATGGCATCACGGACTCAATGGACATGAGTCTGGGTGAACTCCGGGAGTTGGTGATGGACAGGGAGGACTGGCGTGCTGGGATTCATGGGGTCGCAAAGAGTCAGACATGACTGAGCGACTGAACTGAACTGAGTATATACTCCATAATCTTTTCTGAGGTATTATCATGTCTAAGCTTTTTTAATCAGTTTTATTGAGATGTAATTGACATACAGCTCTGCACAAGTTTAAGGTATATTTTATAATAACTTGGCTTCCCTGGCAGTTCAGCTGGTAAAGAATCCACTTGCAATGCAGGAGACCCCGGCTCAATTCTTAGGTTACGAAGACCCCTAGAGAAGGGATAGGCTACCCACTCCCATATTCTTGGGCTTCCCTGGTGGCTCAGCTGGTAAAGAATCCACCTGCAATGCAGGAGACCTGAGTTTGATCCCTGGGTTGAGAAGATCCCCTGGAGAAGGGAATAGCTACCCACTCCAGTATTCTGGCCTGGAGAATTCCATGGTCTGTACAGAGTTAATAAATTACATACATATGCTGACACACTGACATACATATATTGGGAAATGATTACCACAGTAAGTTTAGTGAACACCCATATCCTCATATAGTTACATTTTTTTTTCCTTTTTGATAAGAAATTTTAGGATCTACTTTTAGCAACTTTCAAATATACTGTATAGCAGTTATCATATCATCAAATTTAAGAGAATGAAAAGGAAAAATGAATTGTTAGACTTTATGTGTGCTCTTGCACAAGTCGTGTCCAACTCTATGAGACCCCACAGATGGCAGCCCACCAGGCTCCTTAGTCCCTGGGATTCTCCAGGCAAAGACACTGGAGCGGGTTGCCATTTCCTTCTCCAATGCATGAAAGTGAAAAGTGAAAGTGAAGTTGCTCAGTCGTGTCCGACTCCTAGTGACCCCACGGACTGCAGCCTATCTGGCTCCTCCACCCATGGGATTTTTCCAGGCAAGAATATGGAGTGGGTTGCCATTGCCTTCTCTACCATTTTAGTTCACTGATTCCTAAAATATTGACATTCACTCTTGCCATCTCCTGTTTGACCACTTCCAATTTGCCTTGACTCATGGACCTAACATTCCAGGTTCCTATGCAATATTGCTCTTTACAGCATTGGACCTTGCTTCCATCTCTAGTCACATCCACAAATGGGTGTTGTTTTTGCTTCAGCTCCATTTCTTCATTCTTTCTGAAGTTATTTCTCCACTGATCTCCAGTAGCATACTGAGCATCTATCGGCCTGGGGAGTTTATCCTTCGGTGTCCTATGTTTTTGCCTTTTCATACTGTTCATGAGGTTCTCAAGGCAAGAATATTGAAGTGGTTTGCCATTCCCTTCTCCAGTGGACCACATTAGGTCATAACTCTCCACCATGACCCGTCCATCTTGGGTGGCCCTACATGGCATGGTTCATAGTTTCACTGAGTTAGACAAGGCTGTGGTCCATGTGATTAGATTGGTTAGTTTTCTGTGATTGTGGTTTTCAGTCTGTCCCTTCAATGAATATTGGATGTTGATTTCCCTTAGAATTGATTGATTTGATCTCCTTGCTAAGGAACTCTCAAGAATCTTCTCCAATACCAGAATTTGAAAGCATCATTTCTTCCACGCTCAGCTTTCTTTATGGTCTAACTCTCACATGGTACAAGACTACTGGAAAAACAATATAGCTTTGACTATATGTACCTTTGTTGGCAAAGTGATGCCTCTGCTTTTTAATATGTTGTCTAGTTTTGTCATAGCTTTTCTTCCAAACAGCAAGCATCTTTTTATTTCATGGCTGCAATTATCATCTGCAGTGATTTTGGAACCCAAGAAAATAAAGTCTGTCAGTGTTTCCATTGTTTCTCCATCTATTTGCCATGAAGTGATGGGACCAGATGCCAATCTCAGTTAACCAAGCATTCAGTTCAGTTCAGTTCAGTTGCTCAGTCATGTCCGACTCTTTGCAACCCCATGAATCACAGCACGCCAGGCCTTCTGTCCATCACCATCTCCTGGAGTTCACTCATACTCACATCCATCAAGTCGTTGGGTAATGGTAAATATCAACTAGTTCCATGGAAGTTGAATGTGGTATCTCTGAGGGATGGAAAGGTTTGATCTACTGGGTTTAAAAGTAGTGACAGGCTAACGAAATTTTATACTGGGCACAAGATCTTTAAGCCAATGTGTAAGTTTCTATTCAGTTCAGTTCAGTTCAGTCACTCAGTCATGTCCGACTCTTTGCGACCCTATGAATCACAGCACACTAGGCCTCCCTGTCCATCACCAACTCCCGGAGTTCACTCAAACTCATGTCTATTGAGTCGGTGATACCATCCAGCCATCTCATCCTCTGTCGTCCCCTTCTCCTCCTGCCCCCAATCCCTCCCAGCATCAGAGTCTTTTCCAATGAGTCAACTCTTGCATGAGGTGGCCAGAGTACTGGAGTTTCAGCTTTAGCATCATTCCTTCCAAAGAACACCCAGGGCTGATCTCCTTCAGAATGAACTGGTTGGATCTCCTTGGAGTCCAAAGGACTCTCAAGAGTCTTCTTCAACACCACAGTTCAAAAACATCAATTCTTCAGCACTCAGCCTTCTTCAAAGTCCAACTCTCACATCCATACATGACCCCTGGAAAAACCATAGCCTTGACTAGACGGATCTTAGTCGACAAAGTAATGTCTCTGATTTTGAATATGTTATCTAGGTTGGTCATAACTTTTCTTCCAAGGAGTAAGCGTCTTTTAATTTCATGGCTGCAGTCACCATCTGCAGTGATTTTGGAGCCCCCGCAAAATGAAGTCTGACACTGTTTCCACTGTTTTCCCATCTATTTCCCATGGAGTGATGAGACCGGATGCCATGATCTTCGTTTTCTGAATGTTGAGCTTTAAGCCAACTTTTTCACTCTCCTCTTTCACTTAAATGGTCAGAACCTGAACTTCAACAAACCGAGTCAACTTTGATCACAGTCATTTCAGTAGTAAGTGAATGGGTAGGAAATAGTGCCTGAAACTTATTAACATTAAATTGAGAAGCCCTCAGGATTTAATTGGGCTTCCTTGGTTCCTTAGTGGTAAAGATTCTGCCTGCCAGTGCAGGAAATCCCTGTGTTGGGAAGCTTCCCTGGCGAAGGAAATGGCACCCCACTCTAGTATACTTGCCTGGAAATTCCCATGGACAGGGGAGCATATCATGCCATACTCCATTGGGTCACAAAAGAATTGGACACAACTTAGTGACTAAACAACTTCAACAGCAACAAAAGGATTTAATTTAAGTCAAAACTAATACTTTTTTTTTTTTCCTACAATGAGTTTATGGACAAAATTCAAAATATAGCAATATTTTCATTTGCCCAAATACGAAAAACATAATTTGTGATTTCTAAAGTATCACTGGCACCCCACTCTAGTATACTTGCCTGGAAATTCCCATGGACAGGGGAGCATATCATGCCATACTCCATTGGGTCACAAAAGAATTGGACACAACTTAGTGACTAAACAACTTCAACAGCAACAAAAGGATTTAATTTAAGTCAAAACTAATACTTTTTTTTTTCCTACAATGAGTTTATGGACAAAATTCAAAATATAGCAATATTTTCATTTGCCCAAATACGAAAAACATAATTTGTGATTTCTAAAGTATCACAGCTATCTTCCACGACCTACTACTATATACCTGCTAAAGAAGTCATTTACTAGAAACTTTGCATATTTTTTTAAGTGTCTACATGTCAACTAAGGAAAATTTTTGTGAGTATTTACTTACTGAAGGCTAACTTAAAAGGTAAAGGCTAACTTAAAATTTTTGAAACATTTGTTATGTGTCTATGCTAGAGGTACTACTGGCATATCTATAGGCAGCAATTCATTTATTTCTTAAAAAGAAAAAAAAAGCCTTGACTTGTCATGCTAGTTTGGGTTGAATATTCCCTGCCTCAGCCTCCTCATCTTTCTTTCTGCTTTATATTTCAAGGACATCATTATGCTTTACAAAATACTAAATGAACCATTGAGTTATTGTCTAAATAATTTCTTCTCTTTAAAAATAACTTATTCATAAATATCAAACTGAAAATGTGCCTTTTATCAAATTATTTGATTATATTTAAAAGTAGAAAAATTAATTCTTCATCTTTTTTTTTTTAGTAGAATTTTACTTTAATATAGAATGAAAAAAAAAAAAATCCCAAAACCCTAACAGGTTAAAACAAGTCAAACAACCATTCTACACAGATAAAACCTTCACAAAGGTCCACTGAAGTAATCCAGAGCTAAAACTGAATTGTGCAGATTTTCAGTGAAGTCACCAGTCACGTAACATAAACAAATTATTTACACACTTGCAAGCCCTCTAAGAAACGTGCCCCAAGAAGCATTAACCTTTGTTTTTCTCATGTGCCATCCTAAAGACTTGCACATTGTTATTTTTCAGATAATCTAACATTTTTAATAGAGAATGTTCTCTACCAAGTGGTAATGCTTTGGTACTATTCATATAAGATTGCTTATCCTAAAGACTTGACATTTCCCCAAGAGGAACTTTAATTCTGCTTTAAGTTTTGATTCTGCTTTTTAAGTTTCATATAAATTAAAATCTGTATCAAATATCAA